>SJXQ01004432.1:0-73230 GCA_006408695.1 Aepyceros melampus | reverse complement strand
CCTTGATTCGAGTTTTAGTAAGTTTCCATATATCCATCTATTCCATCCAAAAAGTCTTATTTATTGAAGAGTATTCTTTATCAGGCATTATGCTAGATGCTGAGGATATGAAAATGTTATGGATACAGCTCTTTGTCCATATACTGCATTTTTAGAAAAAAATAAAAGGCCTATTTTTCATGTTCACCAAGAACTTTATTGAATTTATTCACTGTTTTATACCATTACCTTCTGCCATTATTTCAGGTAACTTCATAATTCCATCTTCTCAAACTTATTTTATCATTTTGAGGGGAAAAAAAAACCTCTTCCAGGTGTCTTTTACAGTCTTGGAGGAAATTGAATTTTTTTCAGTAATTAACAGATCAAACATCTATTAAGTTCAAACACTTAAGTTTTACACTTAACACCATTTATCTTCTCACAATGATCTCATGTATGGTGTGAAATATTTTCCATTAAGAGAATTTTGTAAAAAAACAAATCAATCGAAATCCAAAGATTCAATGCTTGGTGAATACAGTGGTTGAATCAGAATTTCTCAGTCAAGATGCGACAGTTTTATTCCAGTCATCAAATAAAGATGTGGTCTTTCTCTATCCTGATGGAAATTATGCATTTTCAGTTGACTAATTCTGGATACTTTTCACTGAGTTCTGCTTTCAGTTGGTCTAACTGGGAGCAGTACTTGCTGGAATTAATCATTTGGTTTCCAGAAGGAGCTCATTATAGAGGATTACCTTCAAGTGCCACTACATACACAATATTGCCTTCTCTGGATGAAGACTGGCTTTTGGTGTGGCTGTTATGTGGTGATTCATTTCATTTGCCCTATAATATCTTCTGCTCCACAATATTGTACAGTATAAACTTTTCATCATCTGTCACAATGTGTTTTAAAAATGGAATTTTTGTTGCATTTAAGTAGAGAATCTCATGTAGAACTATGGTCAAGAAGATTTTTTCTTTTCTTTTTTATTACCTTATGTGGAACCCAAACATCAAAGTAATTAACATAACCAGCTCATAAAAATGACTTTCGATGCTTGATTTTGACATTTTGAGTATGTTGATCATCTCTCATGTGGTACAATCTTGAGTGTTCTCAATTAATGTTGTGATTTGATCACTATCTATTTCAATTGGTCCACCTGACATTGGAGCATCATCCAGCAAGAAATTTGCAATATGAAAATTCACAGACCAATTTTGACAGTCAATCACAGCAACTAATCCATACACTACACAAATCGCACAAATATTGGGTTTTTGTTTTTGTCTGGTTTTTTTTGCTTTTTAGCTTCATTTTTACCTTTCTTGACCTAATAAAGCATAATATGGTGAAAATGTGGCATTTTTTTCTTCCCTCTTCTATATTAAAATGGCTACACAAAAATTCACCCACTTCTATAGCTTTTTTTAAATGCATGCTGCTATGACAGCTGTCACAATACAATCAAACAAAATTGTTTTGAATGAAATTTTCTGCTTTATTGACTATGCCAAAGCCTTTGACCATGTGGATCACAATAAACTGTGGAAAATTCTGAAAGAGATGGGAATACCAGACCACCTGACCTGCCTCTTGAGAAATCTGTATGCAGGTCAGGAAGCGACAGTTAGAACTGGACATGGAACAACAGACTGGTTCCAAATAGGAAAAGGAGTACGTCAAGACGGTATATTGTCACCCTGCTTATTTAACTTCTATGCAGAGTACATCATGAGAAACGCTGGGCTGGAAGAAACACAAGCTGGAATCAAGATTGCTGGGAGAAATATCAAGAACCTCAGATATGCAGATGACACCACCCTTATGGCAGAAAGTGAAGAGGAGCTAAAAAGCCTCTTGTTGAAAGTGAAAGAGGAGAGTGAAAAAGTCGGCTTAAAGCTCAACATTGAAAAAATGAAGATCATGGCATCTGGCCCCATCACTTCATGGGAAATAGATGGGGAAACAGTAGAAACAGTGTCAGACTTTGTTTTTTTGGGCTCCAAAATCACTGCAGATGGTGACTGCAGCCATGAAATTAAAAGGCGCTTATTCCTTGGAAGAAAAGTTATGACCAACCTAGATAGTATATTCATAAGCAGAGACATTACTTTGCCAACTAAGGTCCGTCTAGTCAAGGCTATGGTTTTTCCAGTGGTCATGTATGGATGTGAGAGTTGGACTGTGAAGAAAGCTGAGTGCCGAAGAATTGATGCTTTTGAACTGTGGTGTTGGAGAAGACTCTTGAGAGTCCCTTGGACTGCAAGGAGATCCAACCAGTCCATTCTGAAGGAGATCAGCCCTGGGATTTCTTTGGAAGGAATGATGCTAAAATGAAGCTCCAGTACTTTGGTCACCTCATGCGAAGAGTTGACTCATTGGAAAAGACCCTGATGCTGGGAGGGATTGGGGGCAGGAGGAGAAGGGGACGACCGAGGATGAGATGGCTGGATGACATCACCAACTCGATGGACGTGAGTCTGGGTGAACTCCGGGAGTTGGTGATGGACAGGGAGGCCTGGCATGAGGCGATTCATGGGGTCGCAAAGACACGACTGAGCAACTGAACTGAACTGAAACAGTACTACAGATGTCTTATCATCTTACTTGGAAAAAATCCAAGGAATTTTTTGGTCAATCCAATAGAAACTGAAAGTAACTGAGCAGAGAGGCAAAGGAGGTATGCCATTTAAAACTGAATAGCTTGCAGGTACAAGGATAATATGGCCCAGGAGTAAAATTTAAAATGACATACACTTATCATATTCTTGCCTGGAGAATCCCAGGGACAGGGGAGCCTGTTGGGTTGCTGTCTATGGGGTTGCACAGAGTCAGACACGACTGAAGTGACTTAGCAGAAGCAACACTTATCATAAACCTTGCATTTTAACTTAAACAATAGTCTACAATTCTCTCTCAGTACAGTGACAGTGGTCTCCTATTGTACCTCAAGGACAACAGGCATACCACTTTTCCCCCATAATTCAAATGTATTTGCAATAATTTTGCTTGAGTTAACTTCTCAATGAAATCTATGCTGTCCATAGTGTTTACAATTTTAACTCAAAAGTTATGGTCTTCATCCCATGTCTAATTTCTTGACCCACTCTCTTCATGGTACTTATTTTAATAACATAATGATATTTATTTCCTTTAATCAGTCAGTAGAATGTATGTTGCAGAAATGAAGTGATTCTTGCCTATTAGCTACAGCTTTTATAACAAGTTGCTAGAACAGTGATGACCTAATGAATGAAGTCATACAATTATAAACTCAATTTGTCAATCTTTGTATGGAAGACACAGACCTTTTCCTTAAATATAGCATTAGATATAAAATAAATATGACTGGTATTCTGTATTATCTTTGTTGAAAGATTAAACTCATCTATTTTGTCTAATTTAATATTTTGGGTTTTAATTGCAGAGAAAGAAGCAAAGCAAAGATATTCTACAGTAAGATATCTATGTGGAAAATACATAGGTGTCTAAAAAGTCTCAAATTTTGGGCATATTACATTATTATTATAGACTTAGGGGAGGGCATAAATTTGGCCTTAGAATGGGTTGGTTCCAAGACATTTTTACACATCAACCAAAGAAAAATACAGCTTTGATAAAGTCAAAGAATCCTACATAAAATGAAAGGGAATCCATAAATGAATAATTTGCTATTTTCCAGGCTTTGGAAACATTCTGCAATTGTTATAAGCACATTGAATGTGGCATATATTCCACATTTATTGTTTTTCTAAGATCATGCAGGTCAGATTTTTACTAGGAAAAATGTCTCTTTACATGTATAATGCATTCATAATGTATAATATCTAACTGCATTTTAGCTTATTAGATAAATGTTTTTATCTTTTCTTCTATAATCTTTTGTTTTTACAAAGGTGTAATAAATACAGTTATTCCTTTTTACATACCTCAGTAGAATGTCTATTATATTGACAATCAGAAAAAGTAAGTATCCTTAAGTGAGATTTAACTAAGCATCATTCCAAGGTTAAAAGTATGTGGCCATAGTTTTGGACAGAATATTTTATATGTTCTCTATTAAATAAACAGTAGAAAATAATTTTTCTGGAAGAATTCATAAAATCTTTGTTTGAATTAATCCAAAATGGAAGACAATAATGTATCAAGATTGAAACCATTAGGAAGAATTTTTAAAACTGTATTTTTCTTTGATATTTTATAGTCACTGCACCATAAAGTGAAAGTGAGTCACTGAGTCGTGTCTGACAATTTGTAATTCCATGGACTGTAGACCAATCAGGCTTCTCTATTCATGGAGTTCTCCAGGCAAGAATACTGGAGTGGGTAGCCAGTTCCTTCTCCATGGGATCTTCCAGAGTAAGGGATCAAATCCTAGGTCTCCCGCACTTTCAGATGCTTTACTATCTGAGCCACCAGGGAAGCCCCAATGTACCATAAAAGTGAAATGAAGTCGCTCAGTCAGGTCCGACTCGTTGCAACCCTATTGCCTGTAGCCTACCAGGCTCTTGGTCCATGGGATTTTTCAGGCAAGAGTACTAGAGTGGGTTGCCATTTCCTTCTCCAGGGGATCTTCCAAACCCAGGGATTGAACTGGGTCTCCCAAATTGTAGGCAGACATTTTTACAGTCTGAGCCAAGAGGGAAGTCCCTTAAGGTGATTTCAAAAAAGAGGTCAATTGTATCATTTGTATTTTATTCTTTGGCTGATTTCCATGTCAGAAATCAATATATATATATATATATATATATATATATATATGTGTGTGTATGTATATGTATATGTATATATATATATGTATGTATATGTATATCTCATGTCTTTCTTATGCAGAATGACAAAAAATATAACCTTTTTTTTTAAGAGTAAAAATCTTGAGTTGAAGAGGTTATCCTGCATTATTTCAGTGGGTCCTTATAAAAGAGAGACAGAAGGAACTATGATCACAAAAGAGGAGAAAAAGAGATTAGACCAGAAACAAAGGGGCAGAGAGATTTCAAGATGCTATACTGCTGGCTTTGAAGAAGAGCTATGAACTATGATTACAGCTTTAGAAGCTGAAAATGAAAAGAAGTGGATTATTGCTTAGAGCCTCTAAAAGGAGTGACAGCCCTGCCAACACTTTGGTTTCAGAGCAGTGAAATGTATTTGGGACTTCTGACTTTCATGACGAGAAGACATTTTTTTTTTTCCCTGCTGAGTTGCTCAGTCGTGTCCAACTCTTTGTGACTGCATGGAATGAAGCATGCCAGGCATTCCTGTCCTTCACCGTCTCCCAGAGCTTATTCAAACTCATGTCCAGTGAGTCAGTGATGCCATCCAACCATCTCATCCTCTGTCATCCCCTTCTACCCTTGCCTTCAATCTTTCCATCATCAGGGTCTTTCTAATGAGTTGACTCTTCACATCAGGTAGCCAAAGTCCTGGAGCTTCAGCTTCAGCATCAGTCCTTCCAGTGAATATTCAGAAATTATTTCCTTTAGAATTGACTGGTTTGATCTCCTTGCAGCCCAAGGGACTCTCAAGAGTTTCTTCAGCATCACAGTTCAAAAGCATCAGTTCTTCAGCACTCAGCATTCTTTACGGTCCAACTCTCATATCCATACATGACTACTGAAGAAAACCACAGCTTTGACTAGATGGACCTTTGTTGGCAAAGTAATGTCCTTGCTTTTTAATACACTGTCCAGGTTTGTCATCACTTTTCCTCCAAGGAGCAAGCGTCTTTTAATTTCATGGCGGCAGTCATGATCTGCAGTGATTCTGAAGCCCAAGAAAATAGTGTCTCTCACTGTTTGCATTGTTTCCTCATCTATTTGCCCAGAAATGATAGGGTCAGATGCAATGAGCTTTGTTTACTGAATGTTGAATTTTAAGCCAGATTTTTTTAGTCTCCTCTTTACCTTCATCAAGAGGCTCTTAATTCCTCTTTGCTTTCTGCCATAAGGGTGGTATCACCTGCATATCTGAGATTATTGATATTTCTCCCGGCAATCTTGATTCTGGCTTGTGGTCATCCAGTGTACCATTTCACATGGTGTACTCTGCATATAGGTTAAATAAACAGGGTGACAATATATACAGCCTTGACTTACTCCTTTCCCAACTTGGAACCAGCCCATTGTTCCATGTCCGGTTCTAACTGTTGCTTCTTGATATGCATACAGGTTTTTCAGGAGGCAGGTTAGGAGGTCTGGTATTCTCATCTCTTTAAGAATTTTCCACAGTTTGTTGTGATCCACACAGTGAAAGGCTTTAGCATAGTCAATGAAGCAGAAGTAGATGTTTTTCTGGAATTCTCTTGCTTTTTATATAATCCAAGGGATGTTGGCAATTTCATCTCTTGTTCCTCTGCCTTTTCTAAATCCAGCTTGAACATCTGGAATTTCCTGGTTAATATACTGTAGAAGCCCAGCTTCCATGATGATAAGACAATAGACTCATGTTATTTTAAGCCATTAAATTTGTAGTAATTTGTTAAAGCAGCAAAAGAGAATTATGGACAATTTTCTAGAATAGGAAATAGAGACTGTGATTTCTATGATTTAAGCACAGAGAATCATGATTCCATGGTGAATCATGGAACTATCCATGCAGATTTTTTTCCCTCTGTCTTTAAAATGCTAGGATCAAATCATTATCACATCTTAATCAGCACAGTTATTTGATCTTAATAGCATGCATTTTACCCATGGACATTATTCTTAGTTTTCTCTCATTTTCCTTTCATCATTTATCACTTCTCCTTATATGATAATATTTGGATGTATTCTGTACATTATATAAGGTTAGCCAAAAGCATCCAACTATTTCATTTACTCTCCTTGATTTTCTTTCTTATCATTTTCATCTTAAGTATCTGGAACTTTGTAATGGATTTCTTAAAATATGACGGTTCTTAGTGACCTTTGAAGTAACACACCAAGGGGATTTTTATCTCCCTGTGGCCCGTGGTACTGCCTGGTAGTAAGTTAAGGACTTAAGAAGACACTCTAAATCTTACATACTCTAGAGTGCCATTAATGACACTGAGGCAGTAGTGCACTAAATATACTGCTATGTATTCAGCACAACACAAGCTTCTCAGCAGGTTTCATGATCTATATATTTTATTGTTTCTATAAACCACAGGAAGAATATCAAAACAAATGTCCTTTGATCATGCACTTTGTGTATATCTTTGTATCATTAAGGGACAATATATTTACGTTTCTAAAGCGTACCTATGAACTTGTGCTTATGGAAAGGAGATCAGACTTCAAACATTTAAGAACTGTAACACACCTCTGTACTAAATGACACAACTATTTACAAGAGTCCTATTTACATTTCTGAGGGCTTCCCTGGTGGCTCAGATGGTAAAGAGTCCACCTAAAGAGTCCGCCTGCAGTATAGGAGACATGGATTCAATCTCGAGGTCAGGAGGATCCTATGGAGAAAGGAATGGCTACTCATTCCAGTATTCTTGCTTTGAGAATTCCACAGACAGTGGTGCCTGTCCATGGGATCGTGTAGTGTCAGACCAATACTTTATCTCTGTTTTTAGTTTAATATTAAATAGTTAGAATTTAAGACTGAATGAAATTGTTTTCATGTTAAATGGCATTCTGCCATATTTACTTCTAATTACCCTTCATGTGTTGTTTTTGATTTTCATTGTTAGGTCTTTGATACACCTGGATTCCATCCTTTCATGTACTTGACAGAGATCCAGTGAGGACAATTATCCTTAATAGATGCTACAGTGAAATCTGAATAAAAATTTATAGTGGTCACCATTAAATTTGTCTTGAAATTCTTGTTTATCATTAATTAGAAATCATGTTTTCAGTTTTAATTAATATATCAATATTTTCATTGTCTTTCATTTTCATTGCCTTTCCTATGTATCCTGAGGTATTGGAATTCTTATTCTTGGTCTTCCAAAGAATTCTAGAAAAGCAGTCAATTTTTCAAACTACTATCGAGTCACAACAAAATATGCTAATTCAATGTTACTGCAAAAATCATCACTGAGAGTAAATAATCACTCTTTTTTAGAAAATGAAGTTTTATTCATTTTCATCATTTTAAGTAAAAAATAAAAAGTGAAAAATGCTAGTGGAAAAATGCTATTATTTTGGATGTTTTAGCCCATTATTATCCATTTGATAAATTGTCTTTTAAGAACACTGATTGGTAATGTACTTTCTGTAGATCTGTAATTTACATTATTTTTTTCTCACAGTGAGACATGACAATAGAGAAATTAAGTAGTTGAAATGAAGAGTAATTCAGGTTAAAATTAAACAGTAACTTCATAATGGGTTAGAAAATTAAATAAAACTTTGGAATAACAGTAACTTTGGTAAATCCTTTTATGTAGCAGAAATTGGAAGTTTATGATCCACAGACAAAATTTTAAGGATATACTCCCCAAGGCGTAGGAATTTCTGGCTTTTTTATTTCCGGTTTATCTCCAGCACCTGACTGCAACATGTATGTAAAAGATGCTCAAAAATAAATGGTGACTAATAAACAAAGTAAATAGTGTTGTGGATAAATAGCTGGATTAAAATTTAATGGAATTCATTGTGATTTTACTGATTTTCATATTTCATATAATTTCTATATGCATTTCTAAAGGGATGAGAATTTAGGGCAAGGAGAAGTATAGCTGAAAACAAATTTGATAGAAGTTTAAGATCTTGGTGAAGGTAAATGGGATTAACTCTTTGATCAGCAAAGAATAGATTATTAACATAAAAAGAAACAAACAATTGGAAAGGGAAACAATGAGAATTGTGGAATAAGGAAAATCAGTTGTCTTTTAAAAAATCTTATAATGCACACTAATTGAGGTAAACCTAGGTTCTGTAAAATTTACACAATATTTTGATAACTCTTACTAGTTTGGTAAGAGTATTTTTTCTGAGGCAAAAGTATAATATTAAGAGTTTGAGCTGTGCTTTATTTCTCTAGATAATGAGATGACCAGAACCATATGGATATATCTAACACATGTACATATTAAATATGAACGCATATATATGAGTAGTCATTTAGTATACATCCATACCATAAAACTGGCAAGATATATGAATAATTTAACATCATCTAATTAGCATTTCAGAGCACATATCACTTCCTTGGGAGAAACTTTCAAACATTAAATATATTTCTTTCTTCAGAAAGATGACAACCTAATCCTTAGCTGGTACCAACATGGCATTATATGATCTATTTTAAATAGCAGTTGTTTACAAGAACATAGCTAAAGAGAAAACTAGATTTCACTGAGTCTGAAATCTAAGCAGGAAAACACATACAGCTTTGAAAATAAATGTATTACTTGGAGAAAAAGAGAAACATAAAATCTCAGTCAATTAAAATTTAATGAGCCAACTGTTCTTTCAACCCTTTTTGATACAGATGTATGAAGTATCTGTTTATTGACTTTTAAATACATAAAACAGTTCATGTACGAAAGCATTAGTCAGCATTCATCTTAGTTTTCTCATCCTTCTCGACAACATGGGTCTGCCTTTCCCACAAGCAATGTTCTTTTCTTAACAGTCAGTTCTCTGATCAAGTTTGTGACTTTAAGTCAGCAGCAGTCAATCGTATGAACAATTTAAAAGGTATATATTCACAGAACAGACACACAGAATAGAACAGCAATGAACATGAATGAAGATTCACCTTATAGGCAGATGATGGTAACTACAAACGGTTTTAATGACTATTCTAGTAACTGTTTCACTTGAACTACCATAAACTTTATATGGGATACAATTAAGTCAGTACTACAATTTAACAGATTTACAAATTTAAAAAATAAAACACTTAAATATTATTAAAGTGTGACTATCAATGTCTTGGTGCAAATAACTAAATTTATTTTAATTATTATTTATTTATTTTGCTACACTATGCAGCATGTGGGATCTTAGTTCCCAGACAAGGGTTCAAACCCATGCCCCCTGCAGTGGAAGCATGGAGTCTTAACCAGCGTACCACAACCCTTTAAAAAAATGATTGACCTAAGTTGATTTACAATGTTATGTTTAGTTTCAGGTGTACAGCTAAGTGAATCAGTGATACATATATATATATTCACTCTTTTTTAGACTCTTTTTCTCATAAAGGCCATTACAGAGTACTAAGTAGAGTTTATACTGTGTTATACAGTAGGCTCTTATTGGTCACTTATTTTAAATACAGTATTATGTATATATCAATCCCAATCTCTCAGTTTATCCCTCTCTCACAATTACTCCCTGGTAACCATAAGTTTGTTTTCTATATTTGTGACTCTATTTTTCAGGTAAGTTCATTTGTACCCTTTTTTTATAGATCCCAATATATGCAATATCATATGATATCTGTCTTCTTGTCTCTTACTTCACTCACTATAACAATCTCTAGGTCCATCCATGTTGCTGCAAATGGCATTATTTGGTGTTTCTTAGCTCAACATTCACAAAACGAAGATCATGGCATCCGGTCCCATCACTTCATGGGAAATAGATGGGGAAACAGTGGAAACAGTGTCAGACTTTATTTTTTGGGGCTCCAAAATCACTGCAGATGGTGATTGCAGCCATGAAATTAAAAGACGCTTACTTCTTGGAAGAAAAGTTATGACCAACCTAGATAGATATTCAAAAGCAGAGACATTACTTTGTCGACTAAGGTCTGTCTAGTCAAGGCTATGGTTTTTACAGTAGTCATGTATGGATGTGAGAGTTGGACTGTGAAGAAGGCTGAGCACTGAAGAATTGATGCTTTTGAACTGTGGTGTTGGAGAAGACTCTTGAGAGTCCCTTGGACTGCAAGGAGATCCAACCAGTCCATTCTGAAGGAGATCAGCCCTGGGTGTTCTTTGGAAGGAATGATGCTAAAGCTGAAACTCCAGTACTTTGGCCACCTCATGTGAGGAGTTGACTCACTGGAAAAGATCCTGATGCTGGGAGGGATTGGGGGCAGGAGGAGAAGGGGACGACCGAGGATGAGATGGCTGGATGGCATCACTGACTCGATGGACACGAGTCTGAATGAACTCCAGGAGTTGGTGATGGACAGGGAGGCCTGGCGTGCTGCAATTCATGGGGTTGCAAAGAGTCAGACATGACTGAGCGACTGAACTGAACTGAACTGAACTGAATGACCTCAGAAATGAGTTCTTAATTTTTTCACCTCTTTATACAAATGAAATCATTAATTTAATTGGTTAACGATAAACTTCCCTCATAGCTCAATGGGTAAAGAATCCACCTGCAGTGGAGACCCTGGTTCGATTCCTGGGTCAGGAAGATCCCCTGGAGCAGGGATAGGCTACCCACTCCGATATTCTGGCGTGGAGAATTCCATGGACTGTATAGTCCATGGGGTTGCAAAGAGTCGGACACAACTGAGTGACTTTCACTTCACTTCCCTTCACTTCAAACTTGCTGCTGCTGTTGCTATGTTGCTTCAGTCATGTCCAACTCTGTGCGACCTTAGAGGCGGCAGCCCACCAGACTCCCTCGTCCCTGGGATTCTCCAGGCAAGAACATTGGAGTGGGTTGCCATTTCCTTCTCCAATGCATGATAGTGAAAAGTGAAAGTGAAGTTGCTCAGTCGTGTCCAACTCTTTGCGACCCATGGACTGCAGCCTACCAGGCTCCTCTGTCCATGGGATTTTCCAGGCAAGAGTACTGGAGTGGGTTGCCATTGTCTTCTCCCTTCAAACTTTTCTCCTGAATACAATCTAGACTAAAATTATGGTATATTATGTACCTTGACTTTCAGTACATTCTTTTGAGTAGTAAAATATTTGAGATCCATTAAGAGTAATCTAGTCTTCTTACAGATTTAATATGCATGTATTTAACTTGTGGCAATAAAATGTCATGATAGAAAATTCATGTATTCATTGATATGACCATGAAAAATATTTCTAGAAATCTATTAAGAGCACTCTGTGAGGCTAAAAGGAAATGCAATAGACATTAACATGCTCTACACAAATGAGAAGAAAATTTTGTTTAAAGACACTAGGAGAAGGACCAAATTTAGACTAGAGAGTAAGGAAACACAAGTATGATATTTATACAGATATTATGTGTGAATAAGTGTTAGTCAATTCAAGCTTAAGGCGCAGTATTTCAGACACAGGACAGAATGTCTGTTGAAGTCATAAAAATAAATAATTTTGATATGCACTGAAAGTATTAATAGATCCATATTAATGTATAACCAATAATGGGTGACCAACTCTGCCATCAATTCAAAAAGCATATATTGTGGGACTGTAGCAGATACGGGGGCTTCCCAGGTAGTAGTAATACCTAGCAGTATCACTCAAGACTCTCAAGAGTCTTCTCATATTAAAGTAGTAGGCACTAGTAGTAAAGAACTTCCCTGTGAATGCAAGTTAGCTGTAAGAGATTCAGATTTGATCCCTGGGTTGGGAAGATACCCTGGAGGAGGGCACAGCAACCCGCTCCAGTATTACAGAATCCCATAGACAGAGGAGCCTGGCAGGATACAGTCTATGGGGTCAAAGAGAGTCAGACACACCTGAAGCCACGTAGAAAACACGTAGCAGACATAATAAATGGTATTAGCTTGCTAGGGCTGACATACAAATTATTATAGACTATGCAGCTTAAAATCACTGCAGCTGATGATTGCAGTCATGAAATTAAAAGACGCTTACTCTTGGAAGGAAAGTTATGACTAACCTAGATAGCATATTCAAAAGCAGAGATATTACCTTGCCAACAAGGTCTGTCTAGTCAAGGCCATATTTTTTCCAGTGGTCACGTAGGGATGTCAGAGTTGGACTGTGAAGAAAGCTGAGCGCCAAGAATTGATGCTTTTGAACTGTGGTGTTGGAGAAGACTCTTGAGAGTCCCTTGGACTGCAACGAGATCCAACCAGTCCATCTTAAAGGAGATCAGTCCTGGGTGTTCATTGGAAGGACTGATGATGAAGCTGAAACTCCAATACTCTGGCTACCTCATGCAAAGAGTTGACTCATTGGAAAAGACCCTGATGCTGGGAGGGATTGGGGGCAGGTGGAGAAGGGGACGGCAGAGGATGAGATGGCTGGATGACATCACCGACTCGATGGACGTGAGTCTGAGTGAACTCCGGGAGATGATGATGGACAGGGAGGCCTGGCGTGCTGCAGTTCATGAGGTCGCAAAGAGTCAGATACGATTGAGCGACTGAACTGAACTGATGCAGCTTAAACATCAGAAATTTATATTCAAAATTTATATTTATATTTTCTTACAGGTTTGGAAGCTAGAAGTCCAAGATCAAAGTATCGTCGGGTTTGATTTCTCCTGTGGTCTCTCTCCTTGGCTTGCAGATGGCTGCCTTTCTCTCAGATGGTCTTTTCATTTTGCTCGTGCATCCCTGGCATCTTTTCTTTGTTCAAATTTCCTCTTCTTTTAAGGGTACTAATCATTGTATGAGGGACCACTCTAATGATCTTAATTTAATTTAAAGGCCTCATCTCCATATATGTTCTGACATTCTAAGGTACTAGGGGCTAAGGCCTCATCATATAAATTTTGGGTGGAAACAATTCAACTCAAAACATAAAAATAAATTTTGGTATAAAACTGAATCAAATATGCAAACATAATTTCAGAGTCCTTCTCTCTCTCCTCCAGCTTTCAAATACAGAAAACAATAAAAAAGAAAAGAAAAAGAAAATCTAGAAAATAAATGTAGCTGCTATAAAAAATAACAGACAATCAGAATATGCTGCTGCTGCTGCTAAGTCGCCTCAGTCGTGTCTGACTCTGTGCGACCCCATAGATGGCAGCCCACCAGGCTCCCCGTCCCTGGGATTCTCCAGGCAAGTACACTGGAGTGGGTTGCCATTTCCTTCTCCAAGGGATTTTCCCAACCCAGGGCTTGAACCTGGGTATCCTGCATTGCAGGCAGATTCTTTACCAACTGAGCCATCAGTGAAGCCCTAGTAAGAACTGCATTGTAAGAATTCCCTAATTTTAAATATTTACCTTCTCATTATGTACTTTGTATATTATTAACTATGTTACTTTATTATTTAAGCAATATTTGTATATTTTTATTCTATTTATACCTTGGAAAGCTTAGGGTACACTTTTTCCAGAGTGCAACAACTTTCAAACTAATCAACTTGAGATTATGAAAATTCCTAAGTTCCTGACTTCACTACAGTAACTTATCAATATTTTCAATGAATTAGATTAAACATTCAGAATCCCAGGATAATAGAAGTAGACTAATGCATATGATTTTTGATCTAATTATCAAAACTGACATCTCTTGTTGGTATTTTCATCTTTAATTAAGCTAAAAACTGTCTACTAGAGTATGGTTGAAGAAATTCAAAACATACTACATGACAAAAACAAAGTGCTCTTGAAAAACACATTGAGTAGTATTCATCTTGGGCACTTCTATAAAAGATAGTTTATAAAATATCAGTTTTAAAAGAACTTTTGATTTTAGTTTCCAATTATTGTACTAGAGATGAAGATATTCTTAAATTTCTTATCTCCAGAATTTATAATTCTCAACAGATAAAACTGTTTGTACAACTTAAATACGTTCTTCATCTAAAATCTCAGTGCCCATACATGAAAAGCCAATCTCCTGTTTTCAAATATGAAAAATCCATTCATGTAACTTACTGAATATGCATGTTATTATCCAAAATGTATTTTAATTTTCCATCAACACTTCTTTAATTCACAACTCACTTTTTTTCTTTTGTAATTGACTACTACATCTAGTTTCTTTAGTGTTACTCATCACATTGTACTGCAATCATTTTTGTCTTTCTCCTTTTTTAAAACATAATTTCCTTGAGGTCAGAACCAAGTTAAAATGAATGAGCTCTTTATATCTGAATACAGAAGAGGGTCTTCATATACATAGAAACTGTAAGCACAGATGAAAACTAGGTGTAGCCTGAGTGGAAAAACAGTGCCCAGATTGGAGGCTGGGAGCAAACCAAACCAAACCCAAAAAAGGAAACACATGAGTTACAACAGAGAAGACAACACTGCCTCTAAGTCTGTCACTGGCCTCTAAGTTTAATGATGCTAACAGAACTTGCAAATGCAAATTTCATGTTTAGAGGACATGTGGTTGGACGACCCAATTAAATAAGTATAAAAGAATCGATGCTTTTGAACTGTGGTATTGGAGAAGACTCTTGAGAGTCCCTTGGACTGCAAGAAGATCCAACCAGTCCATCCTAAAGGGGATCAGTCCTGGGTGTTTATTAGAAGGACTGATATTGAAGCTGAAACTCCAATACTTTGGCCACCTGATGTGAAAAGCTGACTCACTGGAAAAGACCCTGATGCTGGGAGGGATTGAGGGCAGGAGGAGAAGACGACGACAGAGGATGAGATGGTTGGATGGCATCATCGACTCAATGGACATTCTTTTGGGTGGATTCCAGGAGATAGTGATGGACAGGGAGGCCTGGAGTGCTGTGGTTCATGGAGTTGCAGAGTTGGACACAACTGAGCAACTGAAATGAACTGAACTGAACTGAACTGACACAGGTGATCAGCTAAAACGGTAAACTGAATATAACAATATTTCCTCTAAAAATTCACCTAATATTGCCGGGACAGCAAAGAATTAGATTTTCACTGATTTCATTGGAGAGAATATAGATAAATATTAACTGAGCACAGAAATCAAGAAAAAAGCTGATTCACTGCAGAATACCAATATCAGAAATTGTGGTTAAATTGCTAATAAAATAGTTTTGAAATTATGTTAAGGAAGTAGTCATGCCTCCATATTCCACTCCAATTCCTCATAACTGGATAATAATCTTATCTCAGTCAAGTAGAAAATTATATATTAATTCTTTAAGGGAACGTGAATTAAGGAACATACAAAAGGTGGGGTCAAGGCAAAACTAAGGACATTTTCTAGAGAGGGGGAATTAAGTTGTAATTTTGGATAATGAATGTTAAAACATTTTAGCCCTCTTTCCTCACTCAAATCCTAAAATTCTGAAAAATATCATATTCTTGAACTCTTTAATCAGAACATTAGAACAGCCAACCCATGAGGTCTAAACTGAAAATAATAGAAAATGGCAGGGAGGAGGAGATAAGAAAATTATTAAATAAAAAATTCAAAAAGGCCCCTAAATTGCAGAACGTAAGCATCAAGGTATTATTACCATCATACACAACAGACCTAAACTGCCTTTCACCACAGCATATCCATGTGAAATTTCTAACATTACAGTGAAATGCTGTGCTGTCCCCAGGCGTGTCCGACTCTGCGACCCCATGGACTGTGGCTCACCAGGCTCCTCTGTCCTTGGGATTTCCCAGGCAAGAGTACTGGAGTGGGTTGCCATTTTCCACTCCAGGGTATCTTCCTGACCCAGGGACTGAATCTGAGTCTTCTGTATCTCCTGCCTGGACAGGAAGATTCTTTACCATTGTACCACTATGGATATAGACAAATTGCTAGAAAGCACAGAAAAAGAGAGGAAGAATAATGAAAATATAGATTATATATAATCATATAATGTGCTTAAACAGAGCTTGGAAGATAGTGTCTCAAATAAATAAATATATATATATATATATATATATATATAGAGAGAGAGAGAGAGAGAGTTTTTAAAATAATAGCAGTGATATTAGTAACTATAATATTAGTAATATTAGTGACTGTAAATTAAAAGTATTTACACTTAAGTATTTTCAAATGTAAAGCTGTGAAATTACCTGTTCAGAAAAAAATATCTGATATTATTTGGGTTGCTTAATATATCCAGAATTTAATTGTCTTAAAACATATTTGCAATAATGTTTACTCTGCTTAGGAAGATTCTGAAATTAAACATACACAAGGACATTCACAATAATGTGAGATTATCCTTGTAAATTTATTTTAAAATTGCAGATATGGCTCTGGTATTGAGATGCTCCAATAAAACATAATTAACAAAAACAGGTACTGGGTCAGATCTCATTCATGCGCTACATTTAATCAGTATCATATCTATATGAATGTGTCCAAATGAATTAAATATGAGTTAAATAGTTTCCAATATTTCATGAAGAAAAAATTAATAATGGAGTGGTAAAACAAGGTTTCAATTAGATGATGAGATGAAGCAAGGCTTGAAGATTAAGACAATTTGGCTAGTAAAGGAACAAAAGCAAAGACTCAAAACAAGAAAACAATTTTGTAAAACATGGTAATAGGGTCAAACCACACGATTTGGTCCAGTTGCCAAAGAAAATTCTTGGATGAAGGGTGAGGGAAATAAGAGTCAGAATTGGAAATTCCAAACAGAACTGGAATAATTCTTTCTATTCAAGGGAATAAAAGGTATCATCTTATCCTAAGAAGGGGCTTCTCTGTTGGTGCAAGTAGTAAAGAACTCACCTGCCAATGCAGAAGACTTTTGAGAGACGTGTATTCGATCCCTGGGTCAGGAAAATCATCTGGAGGAGGGCATGAAAACTCACTCCAGTATTCTTGCCTGGAGATCCCAGGGACAGTGGAGCCTGGTGGTCTTTGGTCCTTAGGGTCACAAAGAGTCTGACATGAATGAAGCGACTTAGCATGCATACACTATCCTAAGGAATTTCTGGAACTTTAACGTAACACTGCTTTTTAAGAGTGCTGTCTCCCTTCACTCAATGACATTTCCTATTGAAACTATAGCCACATGCACTTTAGACAAGTGTAATCAAAATATCAAGACTGACTGCCTTACCCATGAGAAAAGGTTTAGTGGGAACTCAGGACTGATCACAGCACTGGTGTTTCTTTTCTTTCCAGGCTTTAATTTGAAATTCCCTCTATGTAGCATGTTGATCTTGAACAAACAGACATTGCTAATTATTTATCTAGCAAAAATGGGTTTACTGGGCATGTCAAACCAAGTGCATGGTCCCCACAAAAATGGAGAGAAGAACTGTTTTAAGTGGGGAAAAGGAAGCTGGAAGTGCTGTTTGAAACAAGAATTTAAGACACTGTATTGAAAATA
This sequence comes from Aepyceros melampus, assembly GCA_006408695.1. Lineage (NCBI taxonomy): Eukaryota > Metazoa > Chordata > Mammalia > Artiodactyla > Bovidae > Aepyceros > Aepyceros melampus. Next base: position 55,225 of record SJXQ01004432.1, on the reverse strand, counting down.
CAGTGGCTTTCTCATTGGCTGAGTTGTGACAGTCGCCCACTGACCAAGCCTCTGCCAAGAATTAGTTCTTCTTTCTTCCTTCTGTTGGTCTCTAGCACTGAATATTCATTGGAAGGAATGATGCATCAATCCTTTGGTCACTTGATGTGAAGAGCCGATTCATTAGACAAGACCCTGAATACTGAGAAGTATCGAAGGCCGAAGGAGAAGGGGACGACAGAGGATGGGATGGTTGGATGGCATCACCGACTCAATGGACATGAGTTTGAGCAATCTCTGGGAGTTGGTGAAGTACAGGAAAGCCTGGCCGTGCCACAGTCCATGGGGTTGCAAAGAGTCGGACATAACTGAGCAACTGAACAACAACAAGTCGTTGTAGGGCATGAGACCTCTCCTTTCTGCATTCTCAACTCTATTTTAATGGCGACTTCTTATTAACTTTTGCAATCCAAAGGAAATAGTATAAAAGCCCTCACAACAGAGGTGAGCAGAAATGTGTTTGTTTAGTCCAGGAAACAGAGAAGAGCTGGTGAGAATACAAAGTACTCCTATTAGTTCAGCAAAGAGCAGAGTTATAGCAGCCTAATCACAGCCAGGAAAGGTCACTTCTGAGGTAATAAACAACTAGCATCAGTGTAATTTTTAGAGGAAGCAGTATTTTCTAATATAATTGATAAACTATTTATGCTTATAGTAAAGTCTGAGCAACTGTAGAGGAGAGATAAAAGAAGTGTTGGTAAACAGTAAGTCTTCTGAAACAAGATACAAACTCTTGACTTATGTTAGGAATCTTGTGGAGTAACTGAGAAAATCTGCAGAATAAATGGATAAATAAAGACAATGTGGAACATATGCAAAAGAGACAGTTTTAATTTTAATCACATGGAATTTAGGGTTTTCAGGAAGATCTGACCAAGACAGATCTTCAGTTTCCTTCAGCATGACTAAATTTACAGGCTTCTTCCTGGTTCTAGGCTCTGACCATTTTGTTTTTGGAGTGTATTCTTTAGCAAACTGGCAATAGTAAACTCTGTTTTCTGCTTTTTTGAGATGGAAATCTTTTAAAAGCCTGTTGTCAATTTTATAAACTAAGAATATCTTTCTCAAGGACCTGGGAGTAATTTCTTTGAAATATAAACAGGAAGGAATGCCCAATTTTCAGTGGGCACCTTGCTCCAACTTATAAAACTGCCTTCTGTTGTGAAGATAGAAGAATGTTTACTTTTCTTTGAAAGTGAAGTCGCTCTGTCATGTCTGACTCTTTGCGACCCCATGGACTGTAGCCTGCCAGGCTCCTCCCTCCATGGGATTCTCCAGGCAAGAGTACTGGAGTAGGCTGCCATTTTCTTTCTCCAGAGGATCTTCCCAACCCAGGGATTGAACCCAGGTCTCCCACATTCCAGGCAGACGCTTTAACCTCTGAGCTACCAGGGAGCCAATCAGCAAAAACAGAAGGGCTGTGATTCCTATACCCCAGTTCTTAAAAACACTGTATCCCATTCTTACAATTATCCTTAATCACATGATGCTCAAGCTCAAGAAGGTGATATCACTCTATCAAAAAAAAAGTCACTATATTTATTCTCTATATTCTCTAATTTATTCTCTATATTCTGCAAGCTTCCAGGAGCAACTGATCTATACCTATATTAGTGAGATTGTGTTTCCTGCTCAGACTATCCAACAAATACCATCTATTATTAATAATATTAGATTATCCAGAGTCATGCTTCCAAGAAAATAAGCTGATTGTGTTGGGGAGGGGACAAATTTCCCCTCTATCCTTCTAGAGCTCTGTGGTTGTACTCACAATAAAGTAAAAAAAGTGAGAGATTAATGGGAGAAAAAGAAACAAATTTTATTTTATGTGCATGGAGATCTTATGAAGTGGGACATAAGAAGTGTCAAAGCAGGCAATTTTTATACTTTTTAGCCAAAGAAACAATACATTTGTGTGGAATTGATGGGAAAAAGAAACTTAGATTTGGGTGCTTAATTGGCAAAGAATTTAACCAAAGTTAGGACTTGAGGAAGTAAATTAAAGTAGCAAGGTTTTTATACAGACTTCTTGGCCCCAAATTCCCTGTCTCCACAATAATGTTATTACTTTCTTGCCTACAGACACAGCATGTGCACCTTTCATATAAAAGATTTATCTTCTACTTTCAGGAAGAATTGGAGGGGTGTTACGGTGTCTCTCTTGCATTAGCTCTTTCTTAAGTAACTTTAAATCAAATAAACCATTTGCTAATTAGGCATACTTTGGGGTGGCCTGCCCTGGGTCCCTAGACAACAGCATCTTGTGATAAATGTCTTGATCAAAAGGTTTGGAGTCAAAAAGAATTGGGAAATGCTTAAAAATATACCTCACCTTATGAATTTATTGCCAATAACTTTAAATGGAGAAAACTGAAGACTCCTTGTTAACATCTCACTGAAGTTCATTACAGTATTTAAATGAGAAACTTTAACTACATATTCTATGGTGCATGCTAAGTTACTTCAGTTGTATCTGACTCTGCAATCATATGGACTGTATCCCACCAGGCTCCTCTATCCATGGGATTCTCCAGGCAAGAATACTGGAGTTCACTGCCATGCCTTTCCTTCTCCAGGGGATCTTCCCAACCCAGGGATTGAGCCCCTGTCTCTTATGTCTTCTGCATTGGCAGGTGGGTTCTTTACAACTAGCCACCTGGATGAAGCCACTCTTATTTAAACATGTTTTTCAGAAATCACATTAGTTGCAATTCTATCCAGGCATCAAAATATGATTTTTTTAAAGGAGAAGTGGAACCTAAAATAATACTTAATGGAATAGTTTATTATATCACTGCCCAAGTTACATTTTAACATAAACAATGCATAAAAGTAGAATCACTTCTGGAATATATTCTCAGTTTTCACTCCTTTAAAGTTGCTTTTTGCTAATAATTTCATTTAAGCAACATAATTATATATTATTTATATTTGATAGTGTGTATGTAGGTGTGAGTACGTCAGTTCAGTTCAGTCGCTCAGTCATATCCGATTCTTTGTAACCACATAGACTGCAGTTCGTGAGGTTTCCCTATCCATCACCAACTCCCAGAGCCTACAAAACTCATGTGCATTCACTCAGTTATGCCTTCCAACCACCTTATTCTCTGTTGTACCCTTCTCCTTCCACCTTCAATCTTTCCCAGCATCAAGGTCTTCTCCAATGAGTCAGTTCTTTGCAACAGGTGGCCAAAGTATGATCTCCGTTAGGATGGACTGGTTGGATCTCCTTACTATCCAAGGGACTCTCAAGAGTCTTCTCAACACCACAGTTCAAAAGCATCAATTCTTTGGTGCTCAGTTTTCTCCATAGTAAAACTCTCACATCCATACATGACTACTGGAAAAACCATAGCTAGGACTAGATGGACCTTTGTTGGCAAAGTAATGTCTCTGCTTTTTAATATGCTGTCTAGGTTGGTCATAACTTTCCTTCCAAGAGCAAGCATCTTTTAATTTCATGGTTGAAGTAACCATCTGCAGTGACTTTGGAGCCCCAAAACATAAAGTCTCTGTTTCTACGGTTTCCCAGTCTATTTGCCATGAAGTGATGGGACCAGATGCCATGATCTTAGTTTTGTGAATGTTGAGTTTTAAGCCAACTTTTTCACTCTTCTCTTTCACTTTCATTAAGAGGCTCTTTAGTTATTCTTCAATATCTGCCATAACAGTGGTGTCATCTGTATATCTGAGGTATTGATATTTCTCCCTGCAATCTACATTCCAGCTTGTGCTTCATCCAGACCAGCATTGCTCATGATGTACTCTGCATAAAAGTTAAATAAGCAGGGTGGCAATATACAGTCTTGACATATATTCCTTTCCCTCTTGGAACCATTCTGTTGTTCCATGTCCAGTTCTAAATGTTGCTTCCTGACCTGCATACAGATTTCTCAGGAGGCAGGTCAGGCAGTCTGGTATTCTCATCTCTTTCAGAATTTTCCATGGTTTGTTGTGATCCATGCAGTCAAATTCTTTGGCATAGTCAATAAAACAAAAATAAATGTTTTTCTGGAACTCTCTGGATTTTTTGATGATCCAGCAGATGTTGGCAATTTGATCTCTGGTTCCTCTCCCTTTTCTGAAACCAGCTTGAACATCTGGATGTTCACGTTTCACATACTGTTGAAGCCTGGCTTGGAGAATTTTGAGCATTACTTTACTAGCATGTGAGAGGAGTGCAATTGTATGGTAGTCTGAACATTCTTTGGCATTGCCTTTCTTAGAGATTAGAATGAAAACTGACCTTTTCCAGTCCTGTGGCCACTGCTGAGTTTTCCAAATTTGCTGGCATATTGAGTGCAGTACTTTCACAGCATCATCTTTTAGGATTTGAAATGGCTCAACTGGAATTCCATCACCTCCACTAGCTTTGTTTAGAGTGATGCTTCCTAAGTGCCACTTGACTCTGCATTCCAGGATGCCTGGCTCTAGGTGAGTGATCATACCTTCATGATTATCTGGATCATGAAGATCTTTTTTGTATAGTTCTTCTGTGTATTCTCACCTATTCTTAATATCTTCTGCTTCTGTTAGGTCCATAACATTTTTACCCTTTGCATGAAATAATCTCTTAATAGCTCTAATTTTCTTGAAAAGATCTCTAGTTTTTACCACTTTATTGTTTTCCTCTACATCTTTGCACTGATCGCTGAGGAATGTTTTCTTATCTCTCCTTGCTCTTCTTTGGAACTCTGCATTCAAATGGGTATATCTTTTCACCTTTATCTCTTGCTTCTCTTCTTTTTACAGCTATTTGTAAGTTCTCCTCAGATAGCCATTTTGCTTTTTTGCATTCCTTTTTCTTGGGGATGGTCTTCATCCCTGTCTCTTGTACAATGTCACGATTCTTGTCCATAGTTCTCCAGGCATTGTATCAGATCTAATCCCTTGAATCTATTTCTCACTTTCACTGTATAATCATAAGGGATTTGATTTAGGTCATACCTGAAGAGTCTAGTGGTTTTCCCTACTTTCTTCAATTTAAGTCTGAATTTGCCAGTGAGGAGTTCATGATTTGAGCCATAGTCAGCTCCTGGTCCTGTTTTTGCTGACTGTATAGAGCTTCTCCATCTTTGGCCGCAAAGAATATAATCAATCTGATTTTGGCATTGACCATCTGGTGATGTCCATGTGTATAGTCTTCTCTTGTGTTGTTGAAAGAGGATATTTGCTATGACCAGTATGTTTATTGGCAAAACTCCATGAGCCTTTGCCCTGCTTCCTTCTGTACTCCAAGCCCAAATTTGCCAGTTACTCCTTACCTCAAATGCAATAAGCATCAATAAAAGGTTCATTTTAACAGACAATGGGTTTCACTACAAATCTTGAGATTTTTGATAAAACTTTTGATCTCAGTCCAAATTTTCTCTGGAAGTAGTAAAAGATTATAATTGTAGAGAGACCATGTCTTCTAGTGTATGTGGAAGGGAGCAGGAAGTTTATGAATGCAAAACTGGTATGATTAAAAGCATAGTGACAATAGTGGACATGTATAAAAATTTTACCAAAATCCCTTTTATGAAATTCTTTCCACGGATAATGTATATAGTTTTGTATTTTTGAAAAATCATATTTTTCATTGGCTTTCTTAATGTTTAGTGCTGACCTATCCATTAAAATATATTTTTTTACCTTATTTTATATTGGAGAATAGTTGATTAACAATGTTGTAATAGTTTCAAGTGTACAGCAAAATGATTCAGTCATACCTACGCATATATTTATTCTTTATCAAGTTATTTTCCCATTTAGGTCATTACATAATATTGAACAGAGTCCCCTGTGCTATATATTAGGTTCTTCTTGGTTAATCATTTTAATTACAGCAGTTGTATATATGACAGTCCCAAACTCTCAGTCTTTCCTTTGCCCTATCCTAATGACTATGTTCTCTAAGTCTATAAGTCTGTTTCTATTTAGGAAATGAGTTCATCTGCATCATTTCTTTTTGTTGTTTACTTGCTAACTCGTGTCCCACTCTTTGTGACCCCATGAACTACAGCCCAGTAGGCACCTCCATCCATGGGATTTCCCAGGCAAGAATACTGGAGTAGGTTGCCATTTATTTTGCCTCATTTCTTTTTAGATTCTGCATATAAGCGATATCATATGACATTTATTTCTCTGTCTGACTTAATTCAGTCAGTGTGACAATCTCTATGTCCATCCATGTTGTAAAATGTTGTGTCTCCAAGGATATACAAAAACTAAGCTGATACTATTAAATACCAAGATGATTTACAAAGGTATATGCATATATTCATTTATAACACCATACTATCCTGTAAGTATGAAAGGCTGTCTAAATTTATCTAACTTACTTGGTACTGTTGAAAAATTTAATCGCATATTTATCATACCAAAATGAATGTATGCATGGAAGAAATATCAGATTGTAAGAAAGTGTATGAGATATAGAGAAAGATACTACTGTTTCTATAGTAATAGCATGTTCAGTCAGTTGCTGTTGGATGATACTAACTGAAGAATAAATTACATGGAGTTCATACAAAACATAAAATGCACAAGATTAAGAGATTCATATTAGCAAAGTTGCCATCTAACTATGAGAATCCACCTTTTCTCAATTATATTTGGGATCAGGACTCTGCTTAGTCTTAAGCAGTTTGGCTTATGAAGAGAGGCCTATTTTTGCAATTTTTATGAGCACTGCTGTGGTTGAAATATGCTTGGCTGGTCTCTGAATGTTGTTATAAAAACTAGATGAAATCAGATAGTGTATGAGAAAGTGTTCTTTAAATTGTAAAGAACTCCACTAATTCATCATTAAAATTCTTCTGAATCTTGATAATAAAGTTCTGTCACTTCTCTCCTTAGTAATACCACTAGTTCTCATATATATTTTTCATAAAAATAAATTATTTTGCTCAGTTATCTTGCACAGGAACTTTATTTCTTTCAAGTTTTTCCCTAAGTATTTAACTCTAAGTTTCCCTTTTACTAGGAAAATTGGAAAATAATACATAGACTACATGAGATACCTAACAGAGGTAGCTTATGGCCTGTGGCCAAATTTCCTAGAACAGAACAAAAATTAATTGAATCAGATGTACCAGCACCATGACAGATAATTTCTTGGAATTTTACTTGCAGATCTAATCTAAATGGAATATGTTTGAGACTAACAATATCTTAACATGATGGTTAAATTTAAATAAGAAAATAATGTTTTGTCCACTGCTTTGCATCTCCACTTTCAGAAATTATTTTAAATACAGTGTTTCATTACACTATTTCTACTAATCTACGAAAAGCATAGAAAATTTTATGTGAGTCAGTGACATGATAAAATATTACTTTTTATCTGTAGTCACTTTGCTATGCATGGTGAAGTAAAGAAGTCTGAGATAATGTTCTCAAAACAACAGAAAGAATTATGTTAAAACCATCCAATTAGTTTTTATGGCATGAAAGCAAAAAGTAGTGGTTAAGCATTTAGAGTTTCAAGATGCATTGCCTGGCTGCCAATCCAGCTCTGGTGCTTACCGTTTCTAACATGGTAGGTAAATTACTTATGCTCTTTGCCTCATTTTACCATCTGTAAAGATAACAAATGATAAAGATAACAGATAAAAACTATGACAAACCTAGATGGCATATTAAAAAGCAGAGATATTACTTTGCCAACAAAAGTCTGTCAAGTCAGAGCTATGGTTTTTCCACTAGTCATGTATGGATGTGAGAGTTTGGGCCATAAAGAAAGATGCAGGGGGACGGGGGTTAGTTGCTAAGTCATGTCTGACTCTTGCGACCCCATGAACTGTAGCCTGCCAAGCTCCTCTGTCCATGGGATTCTCCAGGCAAGAATACTGGAGTAGGTTGCCAATTTCTTCTCCAGGTTATCTTCCTGACCCAGGAATCAAACCTAGGTCTCCTGCACTGGAGGCAGAATCTTACCAACTGAGCTACAAGGGAAGTCTCAGAAAGATGAGCGCCAAAGAATTGATGCTTTTCAACTATGGTGTTAGAGAAGACTCTTAAGAATCCCCTGGACAGCAAGGAAATCAAACCAGTTCATCCTAAAGGAAATCAGTCCTGATTATTCATTGGAAGGACTGATGCTGAAGCTCTAATACTTTGGCCACCTGATGCAAAGAACTGACTCACTGGAAAAGACCCTGGTGGTGGGAAAGATTGAAGGCAGGAGGAGAAGGGGAGGGCAGAGGATGAGATGTTTGGATGGCATCACTGATTCAATGGACATGAGTTTGAGCAAGCTCCGGGACACAGTGAAGGACAGGGAAGCCTGGCTCTGAAGTCCATGGGGTCACAAAGAGTCAGACAAGACTGAGTGACTGAACTGACTGAAACATAACAGTATTCAAATCACAGTTGATCTGAAGATTAAATAAGTTAAATCATGAAAAATAATTTAAAAGGACTGATGCTGAAGCTCTAATACTTTGGCCACCTGATGCAAAGAACTGACTCACTGGAAAAGACCCTGGTGGTGGGAAAGATTGAAGGCAGGAGGAGAAGGGGAGGGCAGAGGATGAGATGTTTGGATGGCATCACTGATTCAATGGACATGAGTTTGAGCAAGCTCCGGGACACAGTGAAGGACAGGGAAGCCTGGCTCTGAAGTCCATGGGGTCACAAAGAGTCAGACAAGACTGAGTGACTGAACTGACTGAAACATAACAGTATTCAAATCACAGTTGATCTGAAGATTAAATAAGTTAAATCATGAAAAATAATTTAAAAGGTGTCCAGCATAAGAAAGCACACATAATAAATGTAATTGTTAGGGAAACATTTATCTTTATTTGAAAATATTTCAGTTGTACTGGTCAAGCAAACACAGCACTAAAAATGAAGAATTCAAATAGAAATAATAAAAATATAAATTTCTATAATATGTCAATTCACTCTAAATACAAAGATAGGGAAGAGTTCTCAGACAAAGATATACATAACAAGTTACACAAATAAACATCTATTCAGCCAAATATTTACTCTTTTTTATACTAGTGAAATTTTGAATCACCACCTTTATTTGATTTTGATAGTATTTCTTCATAGAGGACAGAGTTTATTCATATCTCATTTCCCTACATTTTAATATCTAGTATTTATTCTTCCTTAAAGTATTTTGCATATTTTAGAACACTGTTATCTACAGGTAAAGACTAGAAGTCTTCTTTTTGATTCTTTAAGGGATTACTAATCTTTAAGCAGGAAATTTAGCTTTTACCAAATATAGTATTACATTGTATAATTTTTCTATGCTTTAGGTTACTGGCTACATGTAAGTTATTACCTCAGGTAAGATAGAAAGGATATGGAAAATATTAGAATAATCAGGCAAATAGTATGATTATAATAGTAAATTATTTAATGTCTCTTAAATCTAGTTTCTTAGTTCTGCTTTTGCTTACTAGTAAAGTAGATATGAGCAATCACCTGAAAAGCTCCATCCATAGAACTATCATAATTAAGTCTAAATTTCAGGAAAATTTAGAAATAATGACTATAAAGTGGATAAGGGATATAAATGCTAGAGATATAACATAAAATTCACTTAGTTACAACATCAAGACAATAGATATTTATGCTTTTATGGAGCTTTGAATGACTTTTTATTGGTAGTTACATCAAGTTTCTCAGGCGAAAGGGTCAACAAATGTTTATTAAACTCTCAAAAAGTACATTATTGTCTTGGAAATCAAGACTTCAGAAATATACATTAAGACTTCATTCTCAATTCCTATTTTGATAACTTGACTACATAAGGCCTTGTGAATTAATCTCTGGAGCCAGGGTTATAAATGTGTTCGATTGGCAGGTGCATGGCAATATGAGTGCTTTCTGTTCTAGCAAAAAGTATGTTAAGTTCCACCATAGCCTATACAGAATGGGTTTGCTATAGTAAAGAGAGGTTCTGTTCTGTTCAGTTCAGTTCAGTCGCTCAGTCGTGTCCGACTCTTTGCAACCCCATGAATCACAGCACACCAGGCCTCCCTGTCCATCACCAACTCCTGGAGTTCACTCAGACTCACATCCATCGAGTCAGTAATGCCATCCAGCCTTCTCATCCTCTGTAGTCCCCTTCTCCTCCTGCCCCCAATCCCTCCCAGCATCAGAGTCTTTTCCAATGAGTCAACTCTTCAGATGAGGTGGCCAAGTACTGGAGTTTCAGCTTTAGCATCATTCCTTCCAAAGAAATCCCAGGGCTCATCTCCTTCAGAATGGACTGGTTGGATCTCCTTGCAGTCCAAGGGACTCTCAAGAGTCTTCTCCAGTACCACAGTTCAAAAGCATCAATGCTTCAGCACTCAGCCTTCTTCACAGTCCAACTCTCACATCCATACATGACTACTGGAAAAACCATAGCCTTGACTAGACGAACTTTAGTCAGCAAAGTAATATCTCTGCTTTTGAATAAGCTATCTAGGTTGCTCGTAACTTTTCTTCCAAGGAGTAAGAGTCTTTTAATTTCATGGCTGCAGTCACCATCTGCAGAGCCCAAAAAATAAAATCTGACAGTTTCCACTGTTTCCCCATCTATTTCCCATGAAGTGATGGGACCAGATGCCATGATGTTCATTTTCTGAATGTTGAGATTTAAGTCAACTTTTTCACTCTCCTCTTTCACTTTCATCAAGAGGTTCTTTAGTTCCTCTTCACTTTCTGCCATAAGAGTGGTGTCATCTGCATATCTGAGGTTACTGATATTTCTCCTGGCAATCTTGATTCCAGCTTGTGTTTCTTCCAGTCCAGCGTTTCTCATGATGTACTCTGCATATAAGTTAAATAAGCACAGTGACAATATGCAACCTTGACGTACTCCTTTTCCTATTTGGAACCAGTCTGTTCTATTTAATTTCATGGCTGCAGTCACCATCTGCAGAGCCCAAAAAATAAAATCTGACAGTTTCCACTGTTTCCCCATCTATTTCCCATGAAGTGATGGGACCAGATGCCATGATGTTCATTTTCTGAATGTTGAGATTTAAGTCAACTTTTTCACTCTCCTCTTTCACTTTCATCAAGAGGTTCTTTAGTTCCTCTTCACTTTCTGCCATAAGAGTGGTGTCATCTGCATATCTGAGGTTACTGATATTTCTCCTGGCAATCTTGATTCCAGCTAGTATTTCTTCCAGTCCAGCGTTTCTCATGATGTACTCTGCATCGAAGTTAAATAAGCAGGGTGACAATAGACAGCCTTGACGTACTCCTTTTCCTATTGGGAACCAATCTGTTGTTCCTTGTCTAGTTCTAACTGTTGCTTCCTGACCTGCATACAGATTTCTCAAGAGGCAGGTCAGGTGGTCTGGTATTCCCATCTCTTTCAGAATTTTCCACAGTTTATTGTGATCCACATAGTCAAAGGCTTTGGCATAGTCAATAAAGCTGAAATAGATGTTTTTCTGGAACTCTCTTGCTTTTTCCATGATCCAGCGGATGTTGGCAATTTGATCTCTGGTTCCTCTGCCTTTTCGAAAACCAGTTTGAACATCAGGAAGTTCACAGTTATTAAATATAATGAAAGTGATGTTAGTTAATTTTAAAAAATATACATATCCACGTTTGTCAAAATTTTTAGAGAAATTCATAGACCCATCTTTTGTTAACTCATAAGAAGTCATTGTTACTTACTACCTGCCATAGTGAAGGGCTTGAATTATGGTAGCAGAATAATGACTTTGCCTTAAAATTTCCCAATAAAGCATAAAGTTGAAGGAAAATCAGTGATGCTAAAGCTGAAGGTCCAATACTTTGGTGACCTGATGTGAAGAGTCAACTCACTGGAAAAGCCCCTGATGGTGGGGAAGACTGAATGCAAAAGGAGAAGAGGGCAGCATAGGATGAGATGGTTGCATAGTATCACCAATTCAATCGACATGAACTTGGGCAAACTCCAGGAGATAGTGAAAGACAGGGAGGCCGGTCTGCTGCAGTCCATGGGGTGGCAAAGAGTCGGACATGACTTAGCAACTAAACAACAAGAAGTCATTGTTACTTACTACCTGCCATATTGTAGGGCTTGAATTATGGTAGCAGAGTAATGAATTTGCCTTAAAATCAACCAATAAAGCCTAAAGTTGAAAGAAAACCAATATGAACTACCCACCTCCTGAGCAGCGAATCAGTATTTGCAACCAGACACTCTGCCAGACACCCAATGTTTTGTTGCACTTAAGAAAAAAAGAAAGACAGTGCTAAGTTGTGCCCAGCTCTTGCGATCCCATAAACTGTAGCCTGCCAGGCTCAGTTCATTGGATTCTCCAGGCAAAAATACTAGAATGGGTTGCCATTTCCTTCTCCAGGGGAACTTCCCAACCCAGGAACTGAACACAAGTCTCCCGTATTGTGGGCAGATGCTTTACCGACTGAGCTATATAGGAAGCCCCCTTGTTGCACTTAAGAAACCATAAAATGTGAAACATAGCCTGTCAGGCTCTTTTGTTCATGGGATTCTCCAGGGAAGGATACTGGAGTGGGCTGCCATTCTCTTTTCCAGGGGATCTTCCTAACCCAGAGATCCAACGCAGGTCTCCTGCCTTGTAGGCAGGTTCTTTACTGTCTGAGCCACCAAGGAAGTCCCCTCAGATAAGACACCAAAATCTGAAAATATTTAAGTCCCACAGTCTGCCCTCCATATCCATGATTCTGCATCAGCTGAATCAATGTCATAGTTTTATAGTACTGAAGTTATTACTGAAAAAGATCTGTGTATAAGTGGTTTGAGGCAATTCAAATCTGTGTTATTCAAGGGGGAGTCTCCTATAATTATATGCAGTAGTAACTGTTCAGTAGTCCTTATAAACATTCCAGTATATATGACGGTACAGGGAGACACAGAGAAGGCAACATTAGCCTAAGGTTCACAGCTGGCATGTGGTGGAAGTAGGACTCCAGTCCCTGGAATATGACCTCCAGTTTCACAGATGCTGCAGCCCATAACCCTACTCACATGCTATTCTTCCCACTATACTTACAGAGATCTGGGTTGGGAGAGAGAGAGAAAGTGAGAATAGTCATTTGTCACAGAACTTGTTTGCTGAGGCATCTTGGGAAATGTATACACTGATGTGTTCATAAACATTTTTACCTCACTGTGTTGTATTTGTCAAGGCATTGCAGGGAAGTATCAGAAAATAATTGTCCACTCTGCAAGCAAGGAATGAAAGAAATAGAGAGAGTCCAAAATTTAGAACTTTAAGTGTTCAAGGAGACAGCTTTCTCATTTTTCTCATCCCCAATTAGTTAAAAATAAAACTAAGAAAGCCTTTGATCAATAAGAACAGATTAAAATCCATACTTGGGTTAAGAAACAAATTAAGAGGATGATCAATATACCTGATATCAAAAGCTTTAAAGTGTCTCTCTGAGTAAAAGTTCACCTAAGCGTGTGGAATCAAGTAAATCCTTTCAACTCGAAGAAATTGCTCAGTGAAAAGGAAATAAATGTGTGGTTATCCCACAAAGTCTGGTAAGTTGAAAATACCCTCAATTAATTTGAGGCAGGGGTAAAAGTTATTAGTTTAAACTGGCAGTTCCAGGAAGGAGTAAATCCAGCATTCACACAGACAGTCTGAATAACACGTGTTCTTGAGCAGTTTCAAACAAAAAATATGTTAACAACATGCTACCAGAAAAATAAGAATTGTATTATATATAATTTGTATCTAATCCTATCAACAACACAATTAGACACAAGAAAATAAAATAATGGCTACAAAATTCTAAGCAAAAACAATCTTGGGTGGAGAAATTAGTAGTTCATAAAAATATCCACCAAGTATAAGAATAAAGACATTTCAGATACACAGAGACTCAGAAAGTTTACTTCTTTCACAATATTGCTTAACAAAAATTCACATGAGAATGCATTCTGACAGAAAAAAATCAAGAAGGAAGAAAGAAAATATGAAATTCTAAAAGTCTTAGTACAATACATGGATGCCCAGTATACACATGAGAAGATGTCAACATGGCTAATTATTAATATTAGAAAAATGCAAATAAAAACTACAATGTGGTACCAACCATCAATCAGAATGGCCATCATTTAACAGCATAAAATAATAAATGCTGGAGAGGGTATGAACAAAGAGAATCCTCCTACATTGTTGGTGGGCATGCAAATTGGTGCAGCCACCATGGAGAAGAGTTTGGAGGTGCCTCAAGAGAACTAAACACAGAGTTGTCATATGATAAAGAAATCCCATTCTTGGCCTGGGAGTGTATCTGCACAAAGGTATAATTTGAAAAGATACATGTACCTATATGTTCATAGCAGCACTATTTACAATAGCCAAGATGTGTAGAAAAAGGTCCTTCAACAGATGAATGGATAAAGATGTGAATAAAGATATATACAATGGAATAATAGTCACAAAAATAATGAAATAATATTGTTTGCAGCTACATGGATGGACCGAGAGATTATCATACAAAGTGAAGTAAGTCAGAAAGAGAAAGACAAACACCATATAATACCACTAATATGTGGAATCCAAAATATGACCAAATGAACTTATCTACAAAATAGAAACAGACTCATAGACATAGAAAACAGACTTGTTCCGTTGCCAAGGTGGAAGGGAAGCAGGGGAGGGTTGGATTGGGAATTTGGGACAGGCAGATACAAACTATTACGTATAGAATGGATAAACAACAAAGTCCTATTTTATAGCACAGAAAACTATATTCAATTGTAATATTATGTAATATATTTTATGTATATACAAATAATTATGTAAATACAAAATTTATGTAATAAACCAAAATGGAAAATTAAAAAAGAATGAAAAAGGACATATATGTATATGTGTATGCTCATATATATATATACACACACACATATATAGGTATACACACACATATATATATACAAATCACTTTGTTATATACCAGAAACTTAAACAATATTGTAAATCAACTATACTTCAATTAAAATAAAATTTTTAATGTCCTAGTTCCAAAAGAACATTTCACAAATTTTTCCTTTAAGGGATTTATACCACAATTTTAGACTTTCCTGTTTTGGTTATAGTTTAACCTCACTTTCAGTAATACCAGTCAATTAGTAAAAAGCCAAGTTTAAACAATTTGAATTCAATAGCACACAATTAAACATTTATTCTGCTCTTCTATTTATCACTATTTTCATTCTCAAAAACGATATTTTTCATGAATTATCTGGATACTAATGTAGAATTTTACTTTTTCTTATTTTATTATGAAAAACAACCAACTACTGTAATGTCAAAATTTGAAGCATCACTTTTTTATCATTTCTTATTTCTCCATAGTTTTACAGGTAGCACTAATATCTTCAACTAATGCTTTACCTCAAACAGAAACAATAAAATAGCATTCTTTATTGGATCCCTAAACAATTATATCTATATACATGATTAGTAAATTTTCTATCAACTCATCATGATCAATGCATTGAGTTTTAACATTATTAATACAAATTTAAGATTCTTATAAACTCCATATTATAGGACAGATTGAAACTTCATATTGTCCTGTGTTTGAATAAACACAAAACATTGAGGGTGCTTCTTCTTTTCTGTTTCTTTTGCATTCATTTTAATGGTGGGTCTAATTCATTTCAAGTTATGCCCTTACATTAAGTATACTTATTCCAATGAGACTCAATGTTGTTTTCAAGTGACCATCTCAAAACTTCAGAAAAGGTAACCAGGTAGATGATGTGTATATCTCTCTTTAGGTATTAGCTTGATGAAAGCCTTGCTTAAATCCCTAGCTTACCCTCCAATGTTGAAAGCCATTACCACTCCAAAATACCACCCATGGTATAACCATTAATATTTTACTCATACAATGGATTACAGTGGAGATATTATATTTAAAGTATCATAGTGCCATTGTATGTGTTGTTGATAAAATGTCTCCAAACCTGAATCCACTCACTGAAGAAACAGTCAACCTTTGGGGAATACATTAAAAATTGTTTTAATTTTAATTAGTTTCACTGAAAATCCTGAGCTCTTTTCACACCCTTTAACTGCTGTGTTATCTTCTCTCTCCCCTGTCTTACCTATACTCCCTTGCTTTCAAGTTACATGCTTATGTATCTTTCTCAGTATCTAATCAGTGTGATATTTGAGGGCAGAAAACATATTTGTAGTATCTGTAAATTCAGCACTCAGCAAATTTCCTGGCACACAGTAGGTACCAAGTGAATATTTATTATTCTGACCTGGAAAAAGACTATTTGTCAAGAAGAACTGCCCTATTTAATCTGGGCAAGTGTTTTTGTTTTTTCTGAAGACTTTACAAGAAATAAATTACTTTTGAATGCACACATTATTCCATTTTGGCATGCTTGGAAGGATTATTTGAAACTCTGTAACTAATATAATCAAGGTAGGGTGACTTACACTATGAACAGACTTGTAGGGCTCAAGCAAGCATTTGGTATTCTTAACTTAGCTCACTGACATGAACTAATAGGTTTAATAGTTTTGTCAGAATACTGAGGAACTTCCTTGAGAGAGGCTACAATTATTTTTGCACATACATAGTGACAGATACAATTTATTGTTTCTAACATGTCTTAGGAAGTCTGATCTACAGAGACTCATATTATCAGCTGTCTTCAGAGGTTATTCCCATATAAACAGGAAATGCAAAAAGAGCAACATCGAGTATACTTGAACTCCACAGTTAGCTGCATATCAAGTTATTTACACTTTTTGGCAGCTTCCTGGAGTATAGCAATGTTGTATCCTGCCATTAACAGATGGAGTCTCAATGTGAAAACAGCTACTGTAAAACCTGCAATATGTCAGGTTAAAGATTAAGTGAAATCAATGTTAGAAGGTGCTATTATATCATATATTACAATTGTATATACTGTGCCGATTATAAGCTTCATAAATTTACTTATTAAATATCAAGATTTATGACCAACAATTTCAGTAGAGATAAGGTGCTCTATGGAGACAAATTCATATCCCTAATGTGAGTGACAGATGCTATAGAAGCTGCAGAACATCATGCTACTCTGCTTTCCAATTAAAGATGTCCAAAACAAGAACATTTTTATTAGTTGCTGTTAAGGTTGATGGACCAAGAAGCTGACAACCTCAAAAATGTTTTAAGTGCATTAATTGCATAATCAACATAAAGAATTTTTCTTCCTTCTTTTTCCAGATAAATGGTTTAATAATATCAAAAAGCACTAACTTGAAGTTAATAAAGTTTATTGGGTAAATTGCTTTAAATGCTTGGTTTTGAGATCCTCATTTTATGTTTAAACTCAAACATCTATTTACTAATACAAAGGATTGTACTGTCAAACTAGACACAAACAAAACAGAGACCTTACCCATTATCAAACTTTATTAATAGTTTTAATGATACAGTCAGTAAGGAGGTACAAGCAAAACACCGAGAGGCCTGAGCCATTCCTTCCTACATATATCAGACACGGGATCCTTGGCCCGTGTCTCCATTCAAGGTAATGAATGGAGTCTCTGTCTAACAAGGTGTACTGGTTATTACCTCACACAGCAGGGAGTATATAGGTTAGGAAACAGCTCTGTCTTTTTGTAACAGATGTTGTACAGCTTACGTGATATTCTACAGAAAGCTATACATCATAAATCCATTGATCCTAGGTTTTCTTGACATAAGCAATTCTAAACCAGGAACATCCTGCTCAAAGCATTTTATAACAAGGTCTCTTCATCTAAAAAGTATCCTTACCTATTTATAGGAGGATGATCATTAGCAAGTTTGCAAAGAAACTGGGTTATTCATCTACATTCCTTTCCCTTACAGAGCAATCAAAGAAAAATGAAACAGAGACCATGTACATTACTTCTTTCTCCAACTATCAGTAAATCAATTTTTCAAGAATTTTGCGATCATGGAGCAAAGAAAATTACCATCTCTGACAAGTGATTCCATATGCTATGCATGTTTAAACAGAACCAAAAAAGGAAAATTGAATAAAATCACATTTGATACCTGTTTATTTAAATTTAAATGCAATAAAATTATTCTAAAGCATGTTTAGTATTTAATACATTAATAATATTTATGATGCAAACTTACTTCTATGGAAACATCATTTACTTATAAAATCCTTACAATTTTAATAAAACAGAAAACTGCAATTTGTAAAACAGTTCTGCAACTGAATCAGATATTTTGAGGAATGGATTCTGTTTCTTCTGGGGAAAAATTACCTATTATAAGACAGGCATTTAATTTATAGAAACAATTAGAAACTTAATCAAACCTCACCCTCTCATTCATATTCCACAGAACATGAAAATGCAAAATCTGATTTGCTTACTAATTGATAGTAGTGTTTTCAATTATTTTGTCACTCTGTAGTAAGCATCCCATGTATTCCATCATTTGTTGCTGTTTTAGTTGCTAAATTATTTATGACCCTTTTGAGACCTGTCCATGGAATTTTCCAGACAAGAATACTAGAGTGGGTTGCCATTTTCTTCTCCAGAGGTTCTTCCCAACCCAGGGATCAATCCTGTATCTCCTGCCTTGGCAGGTAGATTTTTTACCACTTAGCCACCAGGGAAGACATATGTCACCAGTAGAGTTGTACAAAACCCCAGGTAGAAAAAGTTTAAGGTCTGTGGTTACCATCTTAAAATTCTTAATAATTTTATCTTCGAATTTGTGCTCAAAATGTGAAGTCAGATGGGAAATTACTCATATGCATGGGTTTGGGTCTTCAGTTTCACCCATGGACCTGTTCCCCACTGCCTCCCTGATGGCCTGAATCTGGTTCTCAGCTACGAATCTGCTGACCCCTAGAAGGCAATGGCAACCCACTCCAGTACTCTTGCCTGGAAAATCCCATGGACGGAGGAGCCTGGTAGGCTGCAGTCCATGGGGTTGCTAGGAGTAGGACACAACTGAGCGACTTCACTTTCACTTTGTGCTAGAATACCTGTCCAGCTCCTTTTCCCTATCAGCACCTCATGAACTCTGCTGCTCTCTGTCCCAGTGAGAGTCTGTGTATGACCCAGGGAAGGATGTCATGATTACCATGATACCTCTCATGGAAAAGCCAGTGTCTGGTCATCCATAACACACTTGGCATGTGAATAAGTGAGGGCCTTTTGTGCATGTGTGCTAAGTCGCATCAGTTGTGTCCAGCTCTTTGTGACCCTATGGACTGTAGCCAGCCAGGCTCCTTTGTCCATAGAATGCTCCAGGCAAGAATACTAGGGTGGGTTGCCATTCCCTCCTCCAGGGGATCTTCATGATTGAGGAATCAAATCCGTGTCTCTTACATCTCCTGTATTGGCAAGAGGGTTCTTTAGCACTAGCGCCACCTGGTAAGCCTGAGGGTCTCTCACCCCCATCCAGTACTGGCACCAATTGTATTGCAAAATATACAATTGTTCTTTGTAATTTTTAAGTTGTCAAGTTTAAATCCAACCTGAAGGCTGTACAGCAAAAACAAGCTGAGGTTATCTGAACTTAGAAATTTGGAAGAGAGGTAACAAATTTATAGGATCCATGCCTCAGAGAAATGGTGCCATTCAGATGGTGGTGGTATCTGTGGAGCCTGGAGGAATAGAGTCACAAAAGTGAATTCTCAAGAGGTGAAAGGCTCTTGCCAGAGAGAAGTTTCTAGGAATAATGAGTCAACCAGCAGAAGTAAATCCCTTCTTCTATGTTGGCCTCCAAGTCTCCATCTAAAGCCAGGAGGATATAAAGTATAAAGGGGAGCTCTCTGGCAAAGGAAGAGAATGGTATGAGTTTGGAGGTGAACAATAGTTTCTAAAAAGTCTGTAGCCTCAGTGAGCCTGCTCACATTTTCATTGATCCCTATCAGGTTTCATTAACTTTTGCTAATGGACATGGTATTTACAGGTGTCTCATTCCAAATGTATAGATGCAAATGTACAGATGCAAACTAATCCCTCAAAAATAATTAAGATCAATCACCCCAACCAATACAATACAATAACCTTCTTCTTAGCCTCCAGTCAATGGGATAAAGGGCACTCAAAGCTATAAGTGGCTCTTCTGGCTTCCGGTTCAATGGCACCTAGTTGTATCCTCTGGTATTAATACTCTGCCTCTGGGAACCAAGTCCCGAGTATATAGAGTTCAAAGAGAAATCAACACTTAGTGAAAAACAGAGCCACTCTTACATCCATTTTTTGATTTCCATACTTGCACAGTATGACAGTAAGAGAACTAAAAGAAGCATGCATAGATTTGTCACATGTATTGCCTCTATTTAGCGTATCTTACACCTGGTGTCATAAATAAATCTTCAGTTATCTTCTCCACTGGGTGCAGATACGCAGCAAACCGCTTGAACAGCAAGGATTCAACTCCATTAATACTTCTTTTACTTTTTAAAGAATATTTAAGTCAAGTTGGGGTGTTGCACTGTTCTTTTATGCTTCAGGTAATATTTTAGGTAGAATTTTATCAGTTAAAATTTTCTAATTCTTACATCATTATTATAATAGCTTGACTAGCTCTTTAACTGTATTTTTTTCCGTTCACTTTAAAATGTTTTAACTTTTCCTGAACCAGAAAGTTAGAATGGAAGTTAGAATTAGCATTCTACGGTTCTTAGTTGATGGGTATATTTTGCTTTTAATAAAGTTAATACAGTGCCTTTAAATAATGCTGCTTTTGAAGCAGAGAGGGGTAGGATATCGTTTTAATTTTAAAATTCATTTTTGTTTCTGCAGTGTCCTTGTTTCTACTTTGCTCTTTCCTTCTGAGTTCCAAAGTATATCTCCTCATTCCAAATTGCATTTTGCAACTTTCTTCTTCAGTAATAATTCATTTCTAAATTATCACATCTCCATCTAACATTTTGCTTTCATTATTTAAATATTATGGTGTTTTTGAGGAAAGTTTGAGAGATTAGGATTTAGGTACCTACAGGAACCCAAAAATCTTACATGTATTTTTAATCCTATAAAATCAAATCACTATGATTATATTTTTGTTTTTATTTTCAGTCAATTATTTAGAATGAAGAAAATATTTTGGTATAAGTATTACTGTAGTTCTACAGGTGACATATTTATTTTTATTTGTCTTGAGGATGTCATTATTTAACTTTGAGGAGTAGTCTCACTAAATTTAATTTCAGGTTGTAATAGATTCTTTCAATACTTTGAAGTATCATTATAGTGTCTTCTGAATTCTATTGTTTCTTTTGAGAAATCACTTCCTAATGTCAGTGTCGCTACTCTAAAGTAATAGTCCTAACATACAATTAAGATTTTCTTTTTCTCAATATTTAAAATGCTTAATTAATTTTATATAATATATCTAGATATGAGTTCCCTTTTATTAATCATACCTAAGATTTGAAGCGACTTAGCAGCAGCAGCAGCAGCAAGATTTGTAAGATATGTTATATCTCTGGGTTGATATCATTCAATATTTTTAGAAAATTCTCATCCATTACAATTCTCTCCTTTTACATCCAGTTACATGTATTTCAGAGCTTTTCACTGTTTCCCATATGTCTCATATGTTCCTGCCATTTTATTCTCTATTTGGATATTTTCTACCGATATTATTTCCAGTTCACATGTCCTCTGCAGTGAGTAGTCTTCTGTTAAGTCCATCTATTGCATGTTTGATTGGGTCATTGTGTTTTACAACCTTTGAGTTTAAAGTTAATAGCTGAATTGATTTCAATTCCTGGTGAAAACTTCCATCTTCTTACCTATTTATTAAACAGACAAATCGCAGCTACTTAAATATCATGTATGATAACTTTAATACTCAAATTATCTATAATTCTCTTTGTTGCTTTTAGTGAACCTTTTGAACATTTGGACTTGTGCCCAGGAATATCTGGTACTTTTGTTTTAATA
Source organism: Aepyceros melampus (assembly GCA_006408695.1). Lineage (NCBI taxonomy): Eukaryota > Metazoa > Chordata > Mammalia > Artiodactyla > Bovidae > Aepyceros > Aepyceros melampus. The sequence goes on along the minus strand of SJXQ01004432.1, from coordinate 33,338 downwards.
GCAGACATTATGCACAAAAAAGAAATACTTAATTTAAACTTCTAGCAGATGCTATCTTTATTAAGAGAATATTGATTTTGCTTTATAGAATGCTATTAGAATTAAGGTAGATCATTTTTTTTCAGCTTTAATGAGCCAAAATTGACATATAACTTGTATAATTTAAGTGGACAGTGGTTGACTTGATACACATATATTGCAATATAAGTACCACTGTAGATAAAACCTCCATCACATCAGATAATTACCATCTTTAAAAACTTTATGGTAAGAAAATTAAAGATTGCTCTCTTAGCAACTTTCAAGTATACAATACAGTACTGTTAACTATAATTGCCAATGGTGAGCATCAGTTACCCAGAATTTATTCATCTTCTAACTGGAGGTTAGGAGAAGGCAATGGCACCCCACTCCAGTACTCTTGCCTGGAAAATCCCATGGACGGAGGAGCCTGGAAGGCTGCAGTCCATGGGGTCACTGAAGGTCAGACATGACTGAGTGACTTCACTTTCACTTTTCACCTTCATGCATTAGAGAAGGAAATGGCAACCCACTCCAGCGTTCTTGCCTGGAGAATCCCAGGGACAGGGAAGCCTGGTGGGCTGCTGTCTATGGGGTCGCACAGAGTTGGACACGACTGAAGTGACTTAGCAGTAACTGGAGGTTTATACTGTTTGGCCAGCATCTATCACCCTTTCTCCCCACCCTCCACTCCTGGTAGTCACAGTTCTACTCTCTATTTTTGCAAGTTTGGCTTTTTTAGATTCCACTTATAAATAATATCATACAATACTTGTCTTTTTCCTGACTTACTTCACTTAGCATAATGCCATCAAGATCCATCCATGTTGTCACAAATGGCATGATTTCCTTTCTGGTAGCTAATTAATATTCATGAATCCTAGGATTGTATTTTCTATTTCTGTCAAGAATAGGGCAGATAATTTTAACAGCCGTGGAGAAAGCTCACTTGATCTTTTTATTTCAGTGTGTGTGTCTGTGTGTCTGTGTGTGTGTGTCTGTGGGTATGTGTAGTAACTAATGTATATTTTTGTTGTTTTTGTTCAGTCACTAAGTCATGTCCAACTCTTTGCAATTACATGGACTGCAGCATGATAGGCTCCTTTGTTCTCTACTATCCTCAGTTTGCTCAAATTCATGTCCATTGCATCAGTCATGCTATCTAACCATCACATCCTCTGTCACCTCCTTCCCATTTGCCTTCAATCTTTCCCAAAATTAGAGTCTTTTCCAATGAGTCAGCTCTTAGCATCAGATGGCCAAAGTACTGGAGCTTCAGCTACAGATCAGACCTTCCAATAAATATTTATGGTATATTTCCTTTAGGATGGATGGGTTTTAACTCCATGCAGTCCAAGAGCTTCTCAAGAGTCTTCTCCAACACCACAGTTTGAAAGCATCAATTCTTCAGTGTGCAGCCTTCTTTATGGTCCAGCTCTCATGTCCATACATACTGGAAAAACCATAGCTTTGACTATTCGCACCTATGTTAGCAAAGTGTTATCTCTGCTTTTTAATATACTATCTTATGTTTGTCATCGCATTCTTTCCAAGGAGCAAGGATCCTTTAATTTCATGGAGGCAGTCACCATTCACAGTGCTTTTAGAGCCCAAGAAAATAAAATCTGTCAGTGCTTCCACTTTTTTCCCTCTGTTTGCCATGAAATGATGGGACTGGATGCAATCTTAGTTATTTTCACATTGAGTTTTAAGTCAGCTTTTTCACTCTCCTCTTTTACCGTCATCAAGGAAATCTTTAGTTCCTCTTCACTTTCTGCCATCAGAGTCATATATTCTGCATATCTGAGGTTGTTGATATTTCTCATGACACTCTTGACTCCAATTTATGATTCATCCAGCCTGGCATTTTGCATGATATGCTCTGCACAAAAGTTAAATAATCGGGATAAAAATATACAGTTTTGTTATATTCCTTTCCCAATTTTGAATCAATCAGTTGCTCCATGTCTGGTTCTAACTGTTGCTTCTTGACCCACATACAGGTTTCTCAGGAGACAGGAAAAGTGGTCTGGCATTTCCATCTCTTTATCCGTCTAGTCAAGGCTATGGTTTTTCCTGTGGTCATGTATGGATGTGAGAGTTGGACTGTGAAGAAGGCTGAGCGCAGAAGAATTGATGCTTTTGAACTGTGGTGTTGGAGAAGACTCTTGAGAGTCCCTTGGAAGAAGAAAAGTTATGACCAACCTAGATAGTATATTCAAAAGCAGAGACATTACTTTGCCGACTAAGGTCCGTCTAGTCAAGGCTATGGTTTTTCCTGTGGTCATGTATGGATGTGAGAGTTGGACTGTGAAGAAGGCTGAGCGCAGAAGAATTGATGCTTTTGAACTGTGGTGTTGGAGAAGACTCTTGAGAGTCCCTTGGACTGCAAGGAGATCCAACCAGTCCATTCTGAAGGAGATCAGCCCTGGGATTTCTTTGGAAGGAATGATGCTAAAACTGAAGCTCCAGTACTTTGGGCACCTTATGCGAAGAGTTGACTCATTGGAAAAGACCCTGATGCTGGGAGGGATTGGGGGCAGGAGGAGAAGGGGACGACCGAGGATGAGATGGCTGGATGGCATCACAGACTCAATGGACGTGAGTCTGAGTGAACTCCGGGAGTTGGTGGTGGACAGGGAAGCCTGGCGTGCTGCGATTCATGGGATCGCAAAGAGTCGGACACGACTGCGCGACTGAACTGAACTGAACTGAAGAACTTTCCACAGTTTGTTGTGATCTACACAGTCAAAGGCTTTAGTGTAGTCAATGAAGCAGACTTAGATTTTTTTTCTGGAATTCCCTTGCTTTCTCCATGATCCAATGAATGTTGACAATCTGATCTCTGGTTCCTCTGCCTTTCTAAACCCAGCTTGTATATTTGGAAGTTCCCAGTTCAGGTACTGCTGAAACCTAGCTTGAAAGATTTTGAACATTACCTTGGTAGAATGTAAAATGAGCACAATCATATGGTAGTTTGAATATTATTTGGCACTGGCCCTTCTTTGGGATTAGAATGAAAATTGACCTTTTCCAGTCCCATGGCCACTGCTGACTTTTCCAAACTTTCTGACATACTGAGTGAATCACTTTAACAGCATCATCATTTAGGATGTGAAGTAGCTCAGCTGGAATTCCATCACCTCCACTAGCTTTGTTTGTAGTGATGATTTCTAAGGCACACTTCACACTAAAGAATGTCTGGCTTAGATGAGTGACCACACCATCACGTTTTTCTTGAAGAGATCTTTAGTCTTTCTTATTCTGTTGTTTTCCTCTTTTTTTTTTTTCATTGTTCACTTAAGAAGGCTTTCTTACCTCTTCTTGCTATTCTCTAACATGCTGCATTCTGTTGGGTATATCTTTCTTTTTCTCCTTTGCCTCTGGCATCTCTTCTTTACCTAGCTATTCTTAGGGCTTCCTCACAACCACTTTGCCTTTCTTGCATTTCTTTCTCTTTGGGATGGTTTTGGTCACTGCTTCCTGCACAATGTTTCAAGTCTCCATCCATAGTTCTTCATGCACTCTACCAGATCTAATCCCTTCAATCTACTAGTCGCCTCCACACTGTACAATCATAAAGGATTTGATTGGGGTCAAATCTGAATGCCCTAGTGGTTTTACCTACTTTCTTCAATTTAAGCCTGAATTTTGCAACAAGGATCCCATGATCTGAGCCACAGTCAGCTCCAGGTCTTGTTTTTGCTAACTGTATAGGGCTTCTCCATCTTCAGCTGAAAGAACATAATCTGATTTCTGTATTGACCATTTGGTGATGTCCATCTGTAGAGTTGTCCCTTGTATTGTTGAAAAAGAGTATTTGCTATGACCAGTGTGTTCTCTTGACAAAACTCTGCTAAGACTTTGCCCTGCTTCATTTTGTACTCCAAGTCCAAACTTGCCTGTTACTCCAGGTATCTCTTGCCATCTTTCCTTTGCATTCCAATCCCCTATGATGAAAAAGACATCTTTCTTTGGTGTGAATTCTAGAAGGTCTTGTAGATCTCCACAGAACCTGTCAATTTCAACTTCTTTACATTAGTGGTTGGAACATAGACTTGAATTACTGTAGGGTTGAATGGTTTGCCTTGGAAACAAACTGAGATCATTCTGTTGTTTTTGAGGTTGCACCAGGGTACTGTATTTTATACTCTTTTGTTTACTATGAGGGCTACTTCATTTCTTCTAAGGAATTCTTAGCCACAGTAGTAGATATAATGGTCCCCTGATTAAATTTGCCCATTCGTCTTCATTTTAGTTCACTGATTCTTAAGATGTTAATATTCAGTCTTGCCATCACCTGCTTGACCACATCCAATTTACCCTGATTCACAGACCTAACATTCCAAGTTCCTATGCAACATTGTTCTTTATAGAACCAGACTTTACTTTCACTTGATTCACAGAACCTACTAGAAAGCAGCAGATGTTTTCAAGAGTGATTGATGCTCTGTCAGGGAGGACATAATTTTTCTATAGAGATTAAGGGGTCTATGTTAGAGTTCCCCAGAGCAACAGAGCCAACAGTAGAGACAGAAATAGAAATAAGGATAGAGATATATAGAAAGAAATTTATTATGTGGGATTGAGACTTGAAATTAACCATCACAGAGTCTTTCTGCTAATTTCTTTTTGGGGCCCGAAAAAATTCACATCCTTTTTATCACCTCTTACATATATGGTCCAAGGAGCAGAACAGATTTCACTGCAGCCTGATCATTTCTATAAATTAAGCCCTACCAAAATAGATTCAAATCCAAAATCTGCCTTGTATTAATGGTATGTGTGTGCTAAGTTGGTACGTGCATGCTAAGTTGCTTCAGTAGCGTCTGACTCTGAGGGACCCTATGGACTGTCACCCTCCAGGCTCCACTGTCCATGGGATTCTCCAGGCAAGAATACTGGAGTGGATAGCCATTCCCTTCCCCAGGGGACCGTCCTGATCCAGGAATCAAACCCATGTCTCTTATGTCTCCTGCACTGGCAGGTGAGTTCTTTACCACTAGAGCCACCTGTGAGATACTGTGAAAATCATCATGAACCATCAAGGCTCTGTTCCTGAAATATAAATATGGTATGGAACAAACCCTACTTTCTAAAACTGAGAAGAAAATTATATGAGTAGTTACCTGAAGTGGTATTTTACTGCTAACATGATATATAACAACAGTTTAAATGGTGGGAGAAACTTTGATTCTTTTTACTTGGTATCTAATTGCTAAATCCAATCAATATATTTCAGTTGGCTCTCGGGCATCTTTGTTTTCAGTTTTTTTTTTTGTTTTGTTTTGTTTTTTTTTCCTCTTCTTCATTAACGTTGTTTATAGGATAGTGGCTAGGTTTGGGTTTTTTTCTCGGGGCGGGGGTAATAATTTTAGGCCACTCTTCTTTTTCACACAAACAGAAAGAAGATATTGCTGAGGTTTCTGTCTGTCACCTTTTTCAAGTCTCACCCATATTCTTTCACCTTGGGTGATCTAATTTATTTATGCCTAATACTTCCCTTCTCAGCTACATGCTGATGACTCACAAATGTTTATCTCCATCCACATGCCTTTTCCTAGCAGACCATTCTCATATGCATTCCAACATCTTCACAACATCTACCTCTCACATTTCCTCTCATATTTTATCCCAACCCACAATTACACATATAATAATTTCCATTATATTTTCCTTTCAAATCTGATTGTAAGAAAACATTTTTACTAAATCAAGTAATTTCTATTATCTATGGTGTAAAAAAGTAAATGTCTTTTTGAGGATTCTCTCTCTCTCTCAGAACCTGAGAAAGTGTGGAGAAAATGAATTTGTCATACACACTCACTGAGTCCTATAGTCTCCAGGCCACACTGTGCCCTGAGGACATGTTTACTGTCTGGGGTCTCAGGTTCCTACAAAGTTGGCTACCCTGGCTATTCTTGTGCCATACTGGATACAAAGAGTTTTGAAAAATTTATAATATGCTGTCTAGTCAGGCTTCACAGGGCACAATCTGCCTCCATTCCTCTACAAGATCCTGGCTGCCATGTGTAATCTTTGCCAAGGAATGTGTTTAAAGGCTCAAACATCCACAGAATTCAAAATCACAGTCTCTTTCCCATTTTGACTCTTGAGCGGTCTCCCTGTACCTTGTCAGCAGTTTCTGCTTAGTTCTGCCAATCATTTTCTTTAACATCTTCCAACTCTGTGAAATTCTGCATAATTTCCTTCTATAATTCTGGAGTGAAAGGATAAGAATAAGAAATAATATGTCATCTTTTTATTTTCTTTTAACTCATCTTGTTCTCTCTTCTCTAATAAGCAGGATGAATGCCACTTTCTTTTAAAAAGTTTTCTCAATTAAGACAATATTAAGTTTGGCCATTGTCTCAGAATTCCAAGATGATCTCTAGGATTCTTGCCATCTGCTATACACACTACAATTCTCTCTGCTTGAGTGTGGATAGAACATCTAAATCCATCCATCATATCATTCCATCCATCATAGTAGACTATAGGTGATTCTTCTGCTAAGTTTGATTATACAAGTTTCCATGTTTCAAGAAGAGTACATGGCTAGGACATGAGGTAAACTTTAAGGACTGAAAACAACCTCTAACCTACAGCCACCAAGAAAATAGTGGAACCTCAGTTCTATAACCAAAAGGAACTGAATTTTGTCAACATCCACCTGAACCTAGACATGGACCCACCTCATTCTAAGATGACATGGTAGTCTCTGCCAATACTGTGAATGTAAGGAGAGACTCTGAGCAAAAAAGTCCTAGCTAACTTATGACTGGACTCCTGAATCATGATACTGTCATACAATAAATGCACATTCCAAGCTATGTTTGTGGCAACATGTTACACCACAATAGGTAATGAATGCACTGGTCTTCCCTCCTGTCAGTAATCCTATGAGCATTGCTAATACAGTACTTAACTTCCACATTTCTTAGTTAGAAGTTAAACAGATTTTAGTGATACTGTATAGTTTCTCCCTTTTTCTAATGAATACTAGCTTCAAACTGTATATGCTGTCTTTTACTGGTCTCATCAGATCTCAGAGTTTTTGCTTAACAATGCTTTCCTCTGCTCCACTGACTAGATACAACACTGTCTGCTTCTAACAAATTGCCACCATTTATCAGCAATTAATGGTAGACTAAAATAGAAGAGAAAGAAATCTCCAAGGATTAGAGAGAAAAACTTCACTTTCTGACCTTCCAATCTGTGCGTCAAAGGCAAGCTTTGGATTTGTGTTTTCCTGGAGTGTTATTAAATGGAGTACTTAATTTGAATAATACAAATTGTATTTGCATAGTTATTTGATAGCTCATCTTCACAATACAATTGTGAGAAGATATGAACAAATTATTATTTTCATTTTGTCATTCACTTGATTTTGCCAAGGTTATTTAAAGGATAAGGGCAACACTGACCCTGGAGTCAAATTTTCCTTATATACCATCCGAATGCATGCTGCTCATCTGCCTTCCCTGCTTCCTAAGAAAATGTAATCACCCATATTCTGTTCTTTGTTTAATCTCAACCTTCATAGCATTCTTAAAACTCCTATTAAGTCTCTATCTTCCTTTAAAATGCTTGTTCTTTTCCAAATATTTTATGGACATCTTCAAGAATATAACTGAGTTAAAAGAATTTTACCATATTCATCCACATACCCACCCACAAGATTCCACTCTTAACATTTTACTATACTTCATGTATTATATATCTATCCATCCTTCTATCTGTCTACCCACCATTTAATCTTACTTTTGATCACTACAAATTAAATTTCAGATGTAAGTACAGTTCCATAAATAACATGCATATCATCAAAATTTCTCACTTAAAATATATTTTTATATAAGCTTTACATACAATTGAACCCACAGATCTTAAGTGCATATTGCCTCAGTTCTGACAAAGGCATGCATTTATTTAAGGCGCCCAAACATACTGGCAACCTCTTTAGGTTTGTGTAAAGATTAAGGTTTTTTTGGGTAACTCCTCCATCCACATACTCCAAGCTTAAGGTGCTTGCTAAGAACAAAACTTGCTTAAATTGTCAGTTTTCCTCGTTAAATCTTAACCTGTACAATATACTTCCCCAGTCATGCTTACCCTTAGGCTATATACTTTTGAGAACTGCCTTTCCTGACATGTTGCATCCTTGTTTCCTTGTTCTTTTTACTCTATATCTACCCTGCATCATGTAAAAAGTTTGTTTATGGCCAGAAGGCAAAGATAATCTTGCTTTCACAATGACCCTCCTGCTAGTGGTGAATCAAGACTCTCTCTTTGTGGTTCCACTCTGGACTAGAGAAAGAAGGCTTTACTCCATGGCATTTGACAAATGAACATAAAACTCTCTGCTTTGTGGTACAAAATTGTACCAAATTATTACACATTTGGTGGATGTGCCATGGTTAATTTACTAAATACATGACCGATAGATAGAGTCTATTTTGATACATATTTTTCTATATTCCTATGTTACCTTTCTGATTTATTTTTTTACAGATTCTTGCAAGCAAGAAATAATACAGAAAGACCACAGCATCACTTCAAAGTAATAGGGGTTCATTGCAAATTGAAGTTTATCCTAACACACATTCTTTATCAGAAATTAAAATAATCCTCAAATAAGTATTTGAAGGTGAAATTGCAAATAGTTAAAATGCATAAATATATGTAAGTAAATCCTAGTTTGTTTGTTTGTTTGTTTGTTTTTTAAGTACCTGGATTAGTCAACATCCAGTTCAAGAAGATATTAGTCACTTTAACCAATGAGGGATTTATTACAATTAGCTTGGTGCTTACAAAAATTATGAAAAGTTTGAAGGGCTAGATCTTTGGCTAAGCTACAAAGAATATTTCTCGCAATATACAGAACTGGCTCTAGACCACCTTTGGTGGCTTGACTAAAGTCAAGAAGTCACCCTTGTCCCTAATACCATCAAAGCAACTGCATCTTGACATGTACGAATATGGACAAGGGATAGCCTAACTCCAATGCAAGGAGTGAAAGGCTCTAATAAGTTGTCACTGTAAATACTTCTGCCATTGATGCCATCATATCCATATACCAAATAAACACAGAAAATTCACACGTGTTTTTCCAAAATTTCATAGGAAAAAACAGGGTGTGTAACAGTCAACTCCTGTGGCAGGCCATTAGTTAAAAAGGATTCCATTTAGATCTTCAAATGGAAGTGCAAACTATTAAGGATTCTTAGAACAAAGATATCTCCAACTAGAAAAAAAAGCCAGGATGGGTTGAATGTTCCAATCTATGTTTACTATGGATGCCATATATGACCTACTTAAGACCAATAGTTTATTGTAAGGTAAGATTGTACACAGAAATATTCTATTTTTAGCTAAGAGAAAAGTATTCTTTACAAATAAGTTTTCTTATTCTGAACAGGTCATGTTCACATAATTTAAATGAATCTGAAATTAAATTGGAAAAGTGGATACAAGTCAGTTGATACAGAATTAAAATGACTGCTCCTTTTGAAGTGAAAAAACATACAAATTAAAATATGTTCCCAATGAATCGGTGGAACAAGAACTTAACTAGTGCATAGAGGTGGAACCCAGTTTCCACTGATTAAAAAGAAAGAAAGAAATGGCATAAAATGACCATGCATTTCTCTAGGAGTTTCTGTTAGATTACTGGAAACCAGGTTATATGGGATGCTCTAAGTGTATACTTCCTCTATTAAGCTAGGTGATACCATTTGGCAGAAAATAAGAACAAAGGGGTTAACTTAATTTTGAGTTCATTTTTATTGCACTCCCAAACCTCTGTGATAAATGAAAGTAAATTGCCTAAGTGGTTAAAGAGTAGAAACAGATGAGAACAGTTGATTTCCAGCTCTTGTAAGAGGGTGGTTTAGCTTATTTCTTCCTTAGAACATGTCTTACTTGATTGTCAGTGGCTGTTTGAATCAAAAAGACTTAAACAAATTCATTTTTCAACAAGTATACTCTTCTTCAAAATAAACTACTAGTCAGAGATTATATGTTAACCACAGTGGCAAAATACTTTATGTTTACAAGAGAGGGTTCTTGTAATTTAGTACTTTCTGTTTCATGTGCATTTTTATTTAATGCTAGCAGAGGGTAGAAAAGGCAACAAAATTGGCTAACTTGCTAATGTAAAGATATATTGAAAAATACCCAAGAATATTTCATAGTAAAAAAAAAGTGTTTTGAAAGTGATAAATGTTACATTTCTCATAAAGATGGTTCCCTATTAATTATGACTGGAAATGTACACAATACCCATAGGGCCCCTAAGATCATTACCACAATCCCTTTATTAAAACAGATAGATAGGACCTCCATTTATCTCAAAAGAATTTGAACAATATGAGCAGGTAATTATTTATAGCAGAGCATATTTTGATGAAACTTACTATGATGAGAATTATCACACAATACTGGCCTAAAAATCACTATCATACCACCTAATTTTTCACCTTTGTCCACGTAACAAATAACTTCAAAGACATGCAGCAAATGACTGTGTGGATCAAAATAAACTGTGGAAAATTCTGAAAGAGATGGGAATACCAGACCACTTGACCTCCCTCTTGAGAAACCTATATGCAGGTCAGGAAGCAACAGTTAAAACTGGTCAAGGAACAACAGACTGGTTCCAAATAGGAAAAGGAATATGTCAAGGCTGTATATTGTCACCCTGCTTATTTAACTTCTATGCAGAGTACATCATGAGAAACTCTGGGCTTAAAGAAGCACAAGATGGAATCAAGATTGCCAGGAGCAACATCAATAACCTCAGATATGCAGATGACACTACCCTTATGATAGAAAGTGAAGAGGAACTAAAAACCTTCTTAGCTTGGGTGACTGTGACCTGCACTCATAGTGCAGCTGAGAGGAGCTATCCCACGTCCGAGGTGAGGGGCAGAAGCTGGGAAGACTCTATGCCCAAGGGGTGGTGGCCAAGAGGAGTTATGCCTTGTCCGAGGTCAGAGGCAGTGGCCAAGAATGTCAGGCTGCAACAGCACAGGAATGGCCGAGAGGAGCTACCCCATGTCCGAAGTTAGGGGCAGTGGCCGAGAGTTCCAGGCTGCGACAGTGCAAGAGCAGCCGAGAGGAGCTACCCCATGCCCGAGGTCAGGGGCAGTGGCTGGGAGGAGCAACCCCACATCCAAGGAGTGGTGGCTGCATGGGCGGAGGAGGGCCTAGAGGAGCTATTCCACATTCAAGGTCAGGAGGGGCAGCAGTGAGAAGATACCCCTCATCCAAGGTAAGGAGCAGCAGCTGTGCTTTGCTGGAGCAGCCGTGAAGAGATACCCCATATCCAAGGTAAGAGAAACCCAAGTAAGATGGTAGGTGTTGCAAGAGGGCATCAGAGGCAGACACACTGAAACCATAATCACAGAAAACTAGTCAATCTAATCACACTAGGACCATAGCCTTGTCTAACTCAGTGAAACTAAGCCATACCCGTGGGACCACCAAAGATGGGCGGGTCATGGTGGAGAGGTCTGACAGAATGTGGTCCAATGGAGAAGGGAATGGCAAACCACTTCAGTATGCTTGCCTTGAGAACCCCACGAACAGTATGAAAAAGCAAAGTGAAAGGATACTGAAAGAGGAACTCCCCAGGTCGGTAGGTGCCCAATATGCTCCTGGAGATCAGCGGAGAAATAACTCCAGAAAGGATGAAGGGATGGAGCCAAAGCAAAAACAATACCCAGCTGTGGATGTGACTGGTGATAGAAGCAAGGTCCGATGCTGTAAAGAGCAGTATTGCATAGGAACCTGGAATGTCAGGTCCATGAATCAAGGCAAATTGGAAGTGGTCAAACAAGAGATGGCAAGAGTGAACATCGACATTCTAGAAATCAGTGAACTAAAATGAACTGGAACGGGTGAATTTAACTCAGATGACCATTACATCTACTACTGAGGACAGGAATCCCTTGGATGAAATGAGGTAGCCATCGTGGTCAACAAAAGAGTCCAAAATACAGTACTTGGATGCAATCTCAAAAACGACAGAACAATGAATAATTGAATGGCAAATCATTCAATATCACAGAAATCCAAGTCTATGCCCCAACCAGTAATGCTGAAGAAGCTGAAGTTGAATGGTTCTATGAAGACCTACAAGACGTTTTAGAACTAATATCCAAAAAAGATGTCCTTTTCATTACAGGGGACTGGAATTCAAAAATAGGAAGTCAAGAAACACCTAAAGTAACTGGCAAATTTGGCCTTGGAATGCGGAATGAAGCAGGCAAAGACTATAATAGAGTTTTGCCAAGAAAATGCACTGGTCATAGCAAACACCCTCTTCCAAAGACACAGGAGAAGACTCTACACATGGACATCACCAGATGGTCAACACAGAAATCAGATTGATTATATTCTTGCAGCCAAAGATGGAGAAGCTCTATACAGTAAACTAAAACAAGACTAGGAGCTGACTGTGGCTCAGTTCATGAACCCCTTATTGCCAAATTCAGACTTAAATTGAAGAAAGTAGGGAAAACCTCTAGACCATTCAAGTATGACCTAAATCAAATCCCTTATGATTATACAATGGAAGTGAGAAATAGATTTAAGGGAATAGATCAGATAGATAGAGTACCTGATGAACTATGGACTGAGGTCTGTGACATTGTACAGGAGACAGGGATCAAGACCATCCCCATGGAAAAGAAATGCAAAAAAGCAAAATGGCTGTTTGGGGAGGCCTTACAAATGGCTGTGAAAAGAAGAGAAGTGAAAAGCAAAGGAGAAAAGGAAAAATATAAGCATATGAATGCAGAGTTCCAAAGAACAACAAGAAGAGATAAAGACTTACTCAGCGATAAATGCAAAGAAATAGAGGAAAACAACAGAATGGGAAAGACTAGAGATTTCTTCAAGAAAATTAGAGATACCAAGGGAACATTTCATACAAAGATGGGCTCGATAAAGGACAGAAAGGGTATGGACCTGATAGAAGCAGAAGATATTAAGAAGAGGTGGCAAGAATACACAAAAGAACTGTACAAAAAAGATCTTTAAGACCAAGCAGAGACATTACTTTGCCAACAAAGGTCCATCTAGTCAAGGCTATGGTTTTGACTGTGGTCATGTACGGATGTGAAAGTTGGACTGTGAAGAAAGCTGAGCGCCTAAGAATTGATGCTTTTGAACTGTGGTGCTGGAAAAGACTCCTGAGAGTCCCTTGGACTGCAAGGAGATCCAACCAGTCCATTCTGAAGGAGATCAGAATTCTGGGATTTCTTTGGAAGGAATGTTGGTAAAGCTGAAACTCCAGTCCTTTGGCCACCTCATGTGAAGAGTTGACTCATTGGAAAAGACTCTAACGCTGGGAGAGATTGGAGGCAGGAGGAGAAGGGGACGACAGAGGATGAGATGGCTGGATGGTGTCAGTGACTCGAAGACATGAGTTTGGGTGAACTCCGGGGGTTGGTGATGGACAGAGAGGCCTGGCATGCTGTGATTCATGAGGTCATAAAGAGTCAGAGACTACTGAGCGACTGAACTGAAACTGAACTGAACTGATGGTAGGCAGCATCACTATTTAATTATTTAGAAAGCTGAACTGAAGATTTTTAAAGACAGCATCAGCAAGGTAGTTATTCTATGTCTTTATATACCATCTGAAGAAGGAAATGGCAATCCACTCCAGTATTCTTGCCTAGAGAATCCTGTGGACAGAGGAGCCTGGTGGGCTGCTGTCTATGAGGTCACACAGAGTCGGACACGACTGAAGTAACTTACCCTGCACGCATGCACTGGAAAACAAAACGGCAACCCACTCAATATTCTTGCTTGGAGAATCCCAGGGATGGCAGAGACTTTTGGGCTGCCATCTATGGGGTCACACAGAGTCGGACACGACTGAAGCGACTTAGCAGCAGCAGCAGCAGCATATACCATCAGAAAGTAGAGAAGAACCAAAAGCCTACAGGTAAAAGGTACTAGTAAACTAGAAAACAAGGTATCCTCATAAACTCTTCAACATGAGTAAATGGTGACAAATAATACCCACATGACACCAGTATCTGTTCAGGAGAAAACAGACCTGAGACAACTGGTTTCAGTAAAAGAGGAAACTAATTCCTGTTTTAAAGCACTCGTATATGAAAGTCAAAGTTGCTCAGTTGTGTCTGACTAATAGACATCCCATGGACTGTAGCCTGCCAGGCTCCTATGTCTGTGGAATTCTCCAGGCAAGAATACTGGAGTGTGTTGCCATTTCCTTGTTCAGGGAATCTTCCAAACCCAGGGATCAAACCTATGTCTCTTGCACTGCAGGCAGACTTTTCACCATTTGAGCTACAATGACCAAGTATAAATTATGTCTAAAGCAAAGAATTCTTAATTATACATTAAAATGTTCAACTTGGAGAATGATAGGGAGCATTTTTTTGTAAAGTAATAAATAAATGACAAAAATGTAGCATATGTTCTGCCTTCTCTGTATGAACTATACCTCATGGAACCACATAGCTGACGTGTATGTGAAAGTCACTCAGTCATGTCCAACTCTTTGCAACCCCTTGGGGGTTCTCCAGGCAAGAATACTGGAGTGGGTTGTCATGCCCTTCTCCAGGGGATCTTCCAAACCCAGGGATGGAACCCAGGCTTCCTGCAGACTCTTGTACCATGTGAGCCACCAGGGAGGCACATACATAGTTGATGTGAGATACTTCAATTTTTATAAGTTGTCCAGCTGATGAAGAAATAAAGTATGATAGAATTATACTATTACCATTTTGCCACCACAAATGAAGAAATGAATCTATGCAATAATTATTAATATTTAAGAGCAATGCAGACAGATAGATGTCAAGGAGTGTGTAATTTCCTCAGTTCTGTAATTTCCTGGGTCACAACAAAATTTCAAGCAATGGATCTTAAAGCCCTCAGACAGACCATGTCTCAGCTCTTGGACCAACCATGTCACAGCCCTCGGACAGACTGTTCACAGCTCTCTGCTCTCGGAAAGACCGTGTTACAGCTCTCGGAGAGATAAGTGTTACAGCTCAGTTTTATTTAGAAAATAAAAGGAAAATACATCCTAGAGTCTTGAGGGCATGCCGACCCATAAGACATGAAGAGGAGAGAGAGAGAGCCCCGGTCCTTTGACTCCTCTTTTGATATGTTTTTCTCCTGCCCCAGGGCCTGCCCTGTGTAGACTGGGCTAGCCAGGAGTGCTGTTTATTCTACCTGAGGTACTCACACCAGTCCTTGGACTTTTCTTTGTTCTCTTTTCGCAGGCTTTTCCCTTCCTTGTCTTTTAGCCACTGCCATTCTGAACTCCTTTTTCCTATTCTAACTACCTAACATAAACAACAGAATATTATTATTTGCCTCCTGAAATATATATCACCTGTTAAGTATCCATGACCCAAAATCTTCCACACAATAATCACACTTTAATTTGCTCAAGATTCTAAACTATTTACAAAATATAAAGTAACTGCTGCTGCTGCTGCTAAGTCACTTCAGTCATGTCCGACTCTGTGTGACCCCATAGACAGTAGCCCACCAGGCTCCCCCGTCCCTGGGGTTCTCCAGGCAAGAACACTGGAGTGGGTTGCCATTTCCTTCTCTCTATAGCAAGAGAATGCTATATCACACTATATGAAGTGAAGTGAAGTCACTCAGTCATGTCTGACTCTTTGCGACCCTATGGACTCTAGCCTACCAGGCTCATTCGTCCATGGGATTTTCCAGACAAGAGTATTGGAGTGGGTTACCATTTTCTTCTCCAATCACACTATACAGATGCTATCAAAAATATCAAGATGATGATAAGTTCTATAGGATAAATGACCCAGAAAACTTGGTGAAAATCCTCAGTCTACAGATCTAAGAACTACGGGTATCCAGAGTAGGATAAATACAAAAGAAATCTAAATACACTCATCATGACCACATTGTCAAACTCAATGGCAAATTTTCAAAGATAACTGTAGCAGTTAAAACCCTGTTGCACACAAAGGAAAGCAATTACAGGATTGATGGCTGACTTCTCATAACTTTGGATGCTAGAAGGCAAACAAAGAATACTTTTCCAAAGTTCATGAAGAGGGTAAAAATGTTAACTCAGAATGCTATATCCAGTGAAACAATCTTACAAAAATAAGGGTGAAAAAAAGATCTTTTAAGAGAACAGAAGTAAAGTAAATGCATTAATAATGGATCTGTGCTCCCTAGAAACATTTAAGTTCTTCAAATTTAAGGGGAAATTTATCAGATGAAAATTCACATCTAAGAGAAAAGGGAAGAATGTCAGGAATGATAAAAATATGGGCAAATATAGACTATTATTGTTCTGAATGTAAAAGTTGCTCAGTAGTGTCCAACTCTTTGCTACTCCATGGACTATACAGTTCATGGAATTCTCCAGGCCAGAAGACTGGAGTGGGTAGCCTTTCACTTCTCCAAAGGATCTTCCCAGCCCAAGGATCAAACCCAGGTCTCCTGCATTGCAGCGGATTCTTTATCAGCTGAGCCACCAAGAAACCCCTAGAATATTGGAGTGGGTAGCCTATCCCTTTGCCAGAGGATCTTCCTGAACCAGGAATCACACAGGTATCTCCTGCATTACAAGCAGATTCTTTACCAACTGAGCTATCAGGGAACTGATGTCAATAATTTGGTTTATTATCCTAATTATATTTTATTTATTATTATTTAGGAGATAATGTGAGGTGTTTTTTTTTCTTTCCTTCAATTCATTAAAAGCAACTGAACTGTTTAAAGAAAAAGTTGCACCATAGAGTACACTGTATGTTTAGAAATGAAATAAATGGCAATAAGATTCAGTTCAGTTCAGTCGCTCAGTTGTGTCTGACTCTTTGCAACCCCATGAATCACAGCACACCAGTCCTCCTTGTCCATCACCAACTCCTGGAGTTCACTCAGACTCACGTCCATCAAGTCTGTGATGCCATCCAGCCATCTCATCCTTGGTCGTCCCCTTTTCCTCCTGCCCCCAATCCCTCCCAGCATCAGAGTCTTTTCCAATGAGTCAACTCTTCGCATGAGGTAGCCAAAGTACTGGAGTTTCAGCTTTAGCATCATTCCCTCCAAAGAGATCCCAGGGCCAATCTCCTTCAGAATGCACTGGTTGGATCTCCTTGCAGTCCAAGGGACTCTCAAGAGTCTTCTCCAACACCACAGTTCAAAAGCATCAATTCTTTGGCACTCTGCTTTCTTCACAGTCCAACTCTCACATCCATACATGACCATTGGAAAAATCATAGCCTTGACTAGATGGACCTTTGTTGGCAAAGTAATGTCTCTGCTTTTTAATATGCTATCTAGGTTGGTCATAACTTTCCTTCCAAGGACTAAACATCTTTTAATTGCATGACTGCTGTCACCATCTTCAGTGATTTTGGAGCCCAAAAAAATAAAGTCTGACACTGTCTCCACTGTTTCCCATCTATTTCCCATGAAGTGATGGGACCAGATGCCATGATCTTCGTTTTCTGAATGTTGAGCTTTAAGCAACCTTTTTCACTCTTCTCTTTCACTTTCATCAAGAGGCTCTTTAGTTCCTCTTCACTTTCTGCCATAAGGGTGGTGTTATCTACTTATCTGAGGTTATTGATATTTCNGCCAGATGCCATGATCTTCGTTTTCTGAATGTTGAGCTTTAAGCCAACTTTTTCACTCTTCTCTTTCACTTTCATCAAGAGGCTCTTTAGTTCCTCTTCACTTTCTGCCATAAGGGTGGTGTTATCTGCTTATCTGAGGTTATTGATATTTCTCCTGACATTCTTGATTCCAGCTTGTGCGTCTTCCAGCCCAGTGTTTCTCATGATGTACTCTGCATAGAAGTTAAATAAGCAGGGTGACAATATACAGCCTTGACATACTCTTTTTCCTATTTGGAACCAGTCTGTTGTTCCATGTCCAGTTCTAACTATTGCTTCCTGACCTGCATATAGGTTTCTCAAGAGGCAGGTCAAAGTGAAAGTGAAAGTGAAGTCACTCAGTCATGTCTGACTCCTTGTGACTCCATGGACTGTAGCCTAACAAGCTCCTCCAACCATGGGATTCTCCAGGCAAGAAAACTGGAGTGGGTTTCCATTTCCTTCTCCAGAAGATCTTCCCAACCCAGAGATTGAACCTGGGTCTCCTCCATTGTGGGCAGATGCTTTACGTTCTGAGCCATCTGGGAGGCAGGTCAGGTGGTCTGGTATTCCCATCTCTTTCAGAATTTTCCACAATAAGATTAACACTTGCCAGGGAGCCAGTATGAGGAATCTCACCCATGGCAAAGGTCATGAGGAAGAGACCCAACAGCCAAAGGCGAGTCCGATCTTGAGGGAACCTCCCTGGACCTACTCAAGCATCTACCCCAAAACCAGAATCTGTCTGTCTTACTATATTATGCCTTTCACCAACTCCTCTGACATTAACAGGGGGCTGTCCCCCCACCACCTTTTTCCGGAAAAAGTTAATTTAGAACTTTAGATAATAAGTCTCCTGGGCATAATAAGAGTGTTTCAATCTAAAAACCCCTCTGATGGCTTTCTAGCCTGCCTGGCTGGTTTATCCGGACTCTTACAGCTATGCATGTGATTGTTCACAGCCTCCCGACCGCAAGAGGCACAGGAAGCTTAAAACATCCTAGGATGTAAGGCTTTCTGAGGAGTCAAATCATTAGAATAGGACTGATTAAGGGTTTCATTGTTGAGCCAATACTTGCTGCCAAGTTTTCATATCTTTTATTTGTAGATATAGTTGGTATGTAGAAAAAACAGGTAGTAGCCCTGGCATTACCAACATTAGACCTTTGAGTTAAACACTTTCTTTGTTATAACCCACTGCACCTTTGTTTTACAGGAATGTGACTTTATTTAGTACTTTCAGAGTGATGCAGATTAAAGAAAAAACACTTCAAGGGAAAATTAGTTTTTTGGTTGATAGACATTTATCTAGGAAAAGAGCCATAAAAATGTTAACAGGCCTCTTGGCCAGAAGATAATGTAAACCACCTGAGACCTTTTGTATACGGGAAGGTATGCAAAAAGAAAGCTTGGTCTCAATAAGGGTCAGGACTGCTGCCCCCGCATAACTCTGCATATTCCATTATTTCTCCATGTACAACTTAGGGTATATAAGCTGCCTTTGAAAATAAAGTTGTGGGTCTTGCACCAATGCTTGGCTCCCCCATGTCGTTCTTTTCTTATTCTCCCTTTTCAGGCTGAATTCCCATGTGAAGCATAGAAGCTCGCCGTGTCTACTTATTTGCCTGGGCTTCTAAGACCCACACAAGAGGGAGCCCAAGGTGGGGCACCCTCCGCTATTCAAGTGGGCAAATGCGGCCCACGTAGACGGTGCAAGTCCCTTGTCACGGGGCTTTATGGGTTTTCTATGTAAACCAAGGAATACAGCCTCTTTTCTCCTCTGTTTTTTCACTACAGTATTCATCTTTAATCTCTCTTTAAATCTCTAATTAATCTCTCTTTAATTGCCGACTCCGTCCCTGCCTCGGATACCCTGGATCCACCGGGGCTAGACCCAGGCAAACACTTCTCAAATCAGTAACTGATAAAACTAGTACACAAAAAATCTGAAGCATTTATGCTTTTGGACAACATTGTCAACATTTATGTCATTCATAGCCATTATGTATGGTTTCATATATATGTATTCAATATAAGACAAAATTAATTTGCAATGGAAAAATAGGAACTATGGTATGATGTTACTGCGTTTGAAGGCACAAAGGAAGTTCCTGGGATAATAAGAATGGATTTTGACTGGAGTACTGTTAACACAGATGTATACATCAGTCACAACTCACAGAACTGTTGCTTAGTATCTATGTATTTCATTACATGTAAATTTTACTTGATTTGAAAAAACGAAGAAAGAAAATGTAGATTAAAACATAAGAGGATACCATTTACTGCACTATATGGACACTGTCTGTATTTGGAGTTAAATATATGATAAAATCACTTAAAGACGCCATGGGGCATGTGAACACTGGCTAAAACCTATGAAGTTACTTTTAATTTCTGAGGGATTTTACAAAGTATAAAAAGCTGATAGAGACAGTGTTGAAGATAACAGAGGAAAAAATTCTAAGAGATGTCCAAGTCCCTAATATCACTGGGGGCTCTTGTACTAGCCTGGGATGATTTCTAAACTCTGAGATATATGGAGGAAAATGGCCAACTGTTTAAGCCAGTTTATCAGGCTCTTGGTTATGAATATAATAAATAATTCATCTGACTAGATTTTAAAAGCCCTTGTTACAAACTTAATTTATAGTCTCTATAAATTCAAATAATTTTCACTCTGGCCAATCTACTGGCTTACTTTTTAGGAGGCAAGATTGATAACCTTCTTAATAACCAATGAGGTTATTAAGATAGAAAGGTTTTCACTGCCTGCTTCACCTTCAGCATCAGTCAGACCAGGTTAGAGGAACAAAAGACAATAATTTTATGGACTATTTATTCCTTTATAGGCCTTCCTGGAAGCCTTACTCTGTGAAGTCTAATTACATGTCATTGGTCCAAACAGAATCACTTGATACCGTGTAAGGATTACATTGTATATAGTGTCACAGTCAGGAATGAGAAAAGCAGGTGGACATTAGTGAGGCAAATCTCACCCAGTCTCTCCATGAGGTTTTATATATATACACACATAGATATGTGTGTAAAGGAGTCAGTATGACAAAGTAAGACAAGTCTCTTAAGAAAACAAGTGTATAGCCACTTATCCTAATCTACCTGGTCTCCCACAGATAATTTCAAATTACCCTATTTTATATAATGCTCTCAATAATGAATGTCAGAGCAAAAATTTTAGGCAAGGAAACCGGACATACTGGAATATAAAATTTATGCAAAACAGAATTCAAACTGAAGGCTGTGGAAGAATAATTTGGTCTATAAATGAAAGATTTTTTTGTTTTGTTTAAAGGAATATATTATCATTTGTTCCTATTTATCAAAAAAGCAGATAATTAAGTGGTCAAGTGTCATAGAAACAAATCTCAAAAATCTGTGGATGCCAATACGGTCCAGACTTACAAATATTTTAGAAATTCCTCTCTCTATATAATAGACAGGAACAATTTAACACTAAAAGAAAATGCATCCTTTATCTCCCAAATACCTATCTACATTGTATTTTAACAGGTCAAGGAATTTTTCTGAACTTTATTATGCATACTATATATGTTCACTCTGGGAAAGGGGCAAGATACTAATATTATTGGTAATTTAACAAATTAGCATCAATAAGCTTCACAGCAATGAAATTAAAAGACACTCCTTGGAAGGAAAGCTATGACCAACCTAGATGGCGTATTAAAAAGCAGAGACATTACTTTGTCAACAAAGGTCCTTCTAGTCAAGGCTATGGTTTTTCCAGTGGTCATGTATGGATGTGAGAGTTGGACTATAAAGAAAGCTGAGCACCGAAGAATTAATGCTTTTGAACTGTGAATTTGGAGAAGACTCTTGAGAGTCCCTTGGATAGTAAGGAGATCCAACCAGTCCATCAAGGAGCTCAGTCCTAGGTGTTCATTGGAAGGACTGATATTGAAGCTGAAACTCCAATACTTTGGCCACCTGATGCAAAGAGCTGACTCACTGGAAAAGACCCTGATGCTGGGAAAGATTGAGGGCAGGAGGAGAAGGGGATGACAGAGGATGATGGACATGGGTGTGGGTGAATCCGGGAGTTGGTGATGACAGGGAGGCCTGGCGTGCTGCGGTTCATGGGGTCACAAAGAGTCAGACATGACTGAGCAAGTGAATTGAACTGAGCTGAAGCTTCACACAACAGTTGTTACAAAGCCCTGAAGAGACCAAACCAAAACAGGTAGTCTTCAGAGGCTGAAAGTCCGAGGCTGCAGAGTTTGCAGGATAAGCAATGTGAGGCACACCCCAAAGGGCCTGAGAGGATGACAAAGCTAATTTCATCAACAAAATCATACCTAAGGCTCTCAACAGGTAATTATTCAAGCAAAATATTAACTACACCTCTAGATGTTCATGTGGTGACGGTGAATAATATGCCTTATTTTGAAGTCTTTTTCAATATTTCTAGTGGAAGTGTTCTGAAGCTTTGTGGGATTTCTTGGTCTCTTCTAGTATACCAAAATCTCTTCAGCTTCCTGGTTCTTAGGAAGTGTTGAATGTCAACTGACAAACAGAAAACAGCGGCTTTAGCTGAATGATGGTTAAAGTGTTGGCGCATCACAGAAAGCAACAAAAGATGACAGAGACCTGCTATAAAGCATTTCCCTTCTCCCTCTACTCCCACTTCCTCTCTCCTCCCTCTCAACATATATATTTGCATAGATTATTTTTAATGTATTGAAGGATAACCTACTGATGATTAAAGTGCATACTGTGAACTATGATTTATACTAGAGCCACTGCTTTTCAACTAGACTTACACCTATGTAAGATTCTCACATAAATCAAGAGCTACAAAGATGCTCTTGTGCTTCCTCCCATTCTACAGCCTCTTCCTTAAAAGTAACCACTCTTTTAATAACTTGCAATGTTGACTACGATTGCTTGCTTTTGAAAATCATTATGAACACAGAATCACACATTATATCTTCTTTCATATCTAAGTTCCTTCATCTAACATTATATTCATAAAGTTCTTTCATGTCATTTGTGGGCATTTTATTCTTTTCTATTGATTTTGTAGGCAGGTTCCTCTTGCCATTACTGCTATTACTATGTCATGACACCTTCAGTGGCATATATCCAGGCACCCTGTAAGTTATAAAATCAGACTTTAGAACTATCGGAAGCATTTTCTTCCCAGAAATCATTCACTCAGCTTCCATTATTCAGGCAAATTTTGAGTTACTGTACAGTTTTATTGCTTTTCTGCCTACTCTACTTAAAATTAAAGTTAAATTTAATATTTTAATTAAATATTAAAATAATGTCTTAAAATTAATTTGAATTAACTTTAAAATTAATTTGAATATTCCTGGATGTGAACAATTTGTACATTCTCTTTCAACAGTAAGTATAAATGAGGACAAATGGGTTAATTTACTTCTAATAGCAAAGTGTATTCAGAAATTCACATTATTTAAGCATTTATTTAATTATTTTAAAAATACACATTGATCTCTAATAAGAGTCAGAAACTACGTTCAGTTCAGGCAATGAATGATAAAGAAAAAAATGTCAACTATAATAAGAAATCTGTTTCAGGAACATTTTCCCCCTAAGGTCCACAAGTGTAAAATCTGACGACACGCTGCATAAAGTGTTAGGACAGAAGCATATATTTTTTCTAAGGTACTGATGATAAAGGATTAAGTGTGCTGGAGCTGGAAAGGAGAGATAGAAGTGGTGAATGGAACCACTAAACAATTTTCAGTGGAAGGGACAAAAGCTACCTTGTGTAGTATAATAATACTAAATGCTTCCTGAGTTTATGGCTTAATAAACTTGCATTCTCAATAAGGAAATTAAAAAGCAAAATGCATGCCATACATCTCTATATAAACACAGACAAGAATCGTTTTTAAAATACACGTGAATTATAAAATAGTGAGGATTAGTCACAATAACTTTTTTTTTTCCAGCAATAACAATATTTGGAGTTCATTCATACTAGTTTTGGCTAGCACTTAATTTCGCTGCCTTTTAATGATCTTTGTACCTATTTGTCTTGGTACAAAGGAACAGGATATGTTATTATGTTATGATATGTTAACATAAATAATACTGTAAAACATTTGAATATTAGATTTAAATAGTATCATACAAAGGCACTCACATAGAAATATAATTTCCTGCATTTCCCATTTATAGATATTTATTCCTAGGTGTGAACCAGATCCTTGTTTTATCATATCAGACTTCAGAGCAATGTTAGTTTAAAAATGAATTAGGTGCAAGGGTCTACTGAAATTTGTTGTTGGAGACTTTTCTGATCTGCATTCTTACAATACATTATGTCAGTATATTTCCTTTTGTAAAAAAAGGGTGTATTCTATATTAATGGAGATGTAAAATATATATTTTCAGATAGAAGAAAGATAGCACCCTTTTTAGTTATATGTCATATTCACTTATAGAGAGCTCACAGATCTCTGTTAAAAATGTCTAACTGATCAGTTTCAGCACTGATAATTGGTTTCTTCATATTTTCTATTTCTTCCTGGTAAGTCTTGGGAGATTGTTAACTAACACAATCAATGCCATTGTCAATATCAATGATTCTAAGAAAACAACAATAAGAACAAGCTGCAATAAAGTTTTCTGATAACAGGCAGCCTAGTCTGAAATTATTTAGGATTAAGATTACTTAAATTCGTACTCAAAATCTCTAATAAAAAAGTAGATTTTTATGAGCTTATTGATTTTGAAACTTAAAAAGTATGTATTTTAGTTTCCCTTCTATGACAAGTGAAGAAAGGGAACTTGGCTATATCAGAAAGAATGTTAAAAACCATCGCTGGAGAACTTTTCTTTTTGAAGGCTTTTATAAAATATTTACCCACAAATAAATACAATGAAGGGATCACAGAGCTACAACACTTAGATCCTTCAGCTGTCAGTCTCCATCAGATTTGCCGTCAGCCTCTCAAGAGAAAGTTACACATCAAAGGAAAGGTGATGAAGTTCTCATCAAACAGTTAAAAATTCCTGGAACTCTCCTTGACTTTCTTTCTCAAGATGGTTTAGAGGTGATTGAAGTAGGTAACATTCTGTCAAAATAGTATTATGTGAAAGGAATTTCTTAAGAAAACCTACCTGTTCGCATAATTTTCCCACATAGTTTCCATCAGCTTTTGTACATAGCACTATTTACTCAAGTAGGGTTTACTGGATTTATGAGCATGTTTAATCAGTGAGGTTTCCTATGAGTTATAATTAACAAACTATAGCAGTTCTTATTTAAAACAAACTTTCTGAAACAAGGCCCATGTTGAATTTTAGATTCTTTAACATATGTAATTTTCAATAAATGTCAGGTCATTATTGTGCATTATTTGCCTTGAAGAGTTTAGAATTAAGGAAAGAAACAAATGTTTTACCATAAAGTCTAATGTTTTGATATTTTTAAAAGGCTGAATAATAATGTATATTGCGTGGTTGCCTGGCAATTTTATTCACTCAGGAAAAATACCTTACAACTGTCTATCATACACATCTCCTCCATTAGTTCAGGTAAGTTTGTACAGTTTTTCTCTTTTGTGGAGAGAGATGCCAAAATCGTTTGATTATGACATAGATATATTTGAATGGGAAATAAGATATTACTCTTCCATTGAAAAACACCTTTTCTCCCCAAATATAGCTAAACAACAATTTCAAAGATACGAATATTGTTCTTGAATTTGGAACGAAAGAACTGCAGAGACTCAGAACATAACCTTCCCCTTGGTAATTCTTATGGTACTTTTTCCAACAGGTGAAATTAGAGAAGCAAAACGGCCTACCAACAGTCATATTCTTTTAGTGCCTTTGTTCAAACACATTAGTTTTTGTTTTTTTTTTTTATTTTATCTACTTATTTATTTTGTTTTGCTTTACAATACTGTATTCGTTTTGCTATACATTGACATGAATCAGCCACGAATTAGAATACCCAATACTCTAGTATCTCCTCCTTTTAAAAAAATTAATAAATAAAATTTCTATTAATATAGTGGCTTTAGAAAGAGAAACTCCATAAAGTTGGATTTTTAGAATAGAATACAGAATTACAGTCAGAATTATATGGTGCTGAATAACATGTACCAGTACACTTCCTATTAGAACACAAGTTATCCCAGGAGAAATGCTTCTTTGAGAAACAGGTTCTCATGGTAGCAAACATATGTCTTTACTTCATAGGACTGTGAAATCTGAAAATGCTAATTTTAATCATGCTGTGGTTCAGAAATATATAAATGAAGACAAAATTTAATTTTTGATATCAATAGGAGTTTAGAGAGTAAAAATTATTACACAACACCTTTACCAATTTGAACAAGATGATATGTCAGATAATAATGGGTTCCATTCTCTTAGCCAGACTTCAAAGGAATTGGTAAAGTTCCTACTAGGAAACTAAAGAAAAAAGTATGCTTCCATACACTCAGGAGATTTACTTGGCTGCTGCCAAAACTCTTTCTAGGCTGTGCTGGCAGCTAATAGAAGCAGCTATTTCTGTATGTTAAAATTCAATGATTTACCTGGACTCTGTGTCCTTTACCAGTGGTAAAGGCTTGCAAGCATCTTGTATATATTTAATAGGAAGCAAAAGAAGCAGAGGGCTAAGATAAGTCAGAGGTGGTCCTCCAAAAAATTATGATTTTTTAAAAGCACCACCATGAGAGTTACCTTTCAGAGATACTTATATTCATTATGATTTCCTGTTCTCTTCCTTTCTCTTGAAAGTGCCTAGATTAATTGCAAGAGGATAACCTCACTCAAGCTATCTTTAAAAAGGGCATTTCCTGTGATTAGGTAGGCCTTTTCCATCTCTTTCTCCCTTGATTGCTAGGTCTCTCTTGTCTGTTCAGTCTTCTCTATTTTTCATCTTTTTCTCAATTCCAGATTTTCAACAATAATTTTAGCTGTAATTCATTCACAACAAATTTTACAGATTTTTTTTTTCCATTTTCATGTCTCCAGCCATGGCTTCTTTGTAAATGAACTTTTGAAAGGTATTGAATGCCAATGATATTCAGATCAGTTCAGTTCAGTTGCTCAGCCATGTCTGACTCTTTGTGACCCCATGGACTGCAGCACACCAGACCTCCCTGTCTATCATCAACTCCCGGAGTTTACTCAAACTCATGCCCATTGAGTCGTGATGCCATCCAACCATCTTATCCGCTGTTGTCCCCTTCTCTTTCTACCTTAAATCTTTCCCAGCATCAGGGTCTTTTCCAATGACTCAGTTCTAATACTAATCCAGTTTAGTACATTAGATACAAACTCCACAAATGTCTCACTTCACTTTTCATTGAAGTCCTTACCAGAAATCCACGTCTGTTTATATCAACCAAATTCTAATGTTTTATAAACACCAAATATAAAACATTTGGGCCTATCACAAGCAACTCCCTTTAAGCTTTATTTAGCTTTCTACATGCTCATATTCTTTCCCTAAAGTACTAAGTTTCTGTTGAAAATAATAGTTTTCTCTGCAACTCTCTTAAGCTGAGACTCTTTTTTTTTTCTTTCCCCAACTTCCCCTATTCAGGTTTTCCTGGATTTCACACTGTTACCCATTACCCCTTTAAAAATATTTTTCTACCCTCCTTCTTCAAAATTCAAGGTCATTTGACACTGAAGTCAAAATATTATAGTACCCAACATTTCTCTCTGTAGTGTCCTGGGCACTCTTCATTATTGTTTTTGTTTATATATATCTATTTTTCTGCAACCTAGCCCTCCTTCTGTGATTGATCTTGGTGATTTTCATCTTCATTCACATAGATCTTTCATGTGAAACCACCAAACTTTTAATTCCACATGTTTTTTAAAATGTCAAATACATTTTTAACGATGCCTTCAGTTCAGTTCAGTTCAGTCGCTCAGTCATGTCCGACTCTGCAACCCCATGAATCGCAGCACGTCAGGCCTCCCTGTCTATCACCAATTCCCAGAGTTCACTCAGACTAACGTCCATCGAGTCAGTGATGCCATCCAGCCATCTCATCCTCGGTTGTCCCTTTCTCCTCCTGCCCCCAATCCCTCCCAGCATCAGGGTCTTTTCCAATGAGTCAACTCTTCACATGAGGTGGCCAAAGTACTGGAGTTTCAGCTTTAGCATCAGTCCTTCCAAAGAAATCCCAGGGTTGATCTCCTTCAGAATGGACTTCCTGGATCTCCTTGCAGTCCAAAGGACTCTCAAGAGTCTTCTCCAACACCACAGTTCAAAAGCATCAATTCTTCGGCGCTCAGCCTTCTTCACAGTCTAACTCTCACATCCATACATGATCACAGGAAAAACCATAGCCTTGACTAGACGGACCTTAGTTGGCAAAGTAATGTCTCTGCTTTTGAATATACTATCTAGTTTGCTCATAACTTTTCTTCCAAGGAGTAAGCACCTTTTAATTTCATGGCTGCAGTCACCATCTGCAGTGATTTTGGAGCCCACAGCATCAGGGTCTTTTCCAATGAGTCAACTCTTCACATGAGGTGGCCAAAGTACTGGAGTTTCAGCTTTAGCATCAGTCCTTCCAAAGAAATCCCAGGGTTGATCTCCTTCAGAATGGACTTCCTGGATCTCCTTGCAGTCCAAAGGACTCTCAAGAGTCTTCTCCAACACCACAGTTCAAAAGCATCAATTCTTCGGCGCTCAGCCTTCTTCACAGTCTAACTCTCACATCCATACATGATCACAGGAAAAACCATAGCCTTGACTAGACGGACCTTAGTTGGCAAAGTAATGTCTCTGCTTTTGAATATACTATCTAGTTTGCTCATAACTTTTCTTCCAAGGAGTAAGCACCTTTTAATTTCATGGCTGCAGTCACCATCTGCAGTGATTTTGGAGCCCCCAAAAATAAAGTCTGACACTGTTTCTACTGTTTCCACATCTATTTCCTATGAAGTGATGGGACCAGATGCCATGATCTTCGTTTTCTGAATGTTGAACTTTAAGCCAACTTTTTCACTCTCCTCTTTCACTCTCATCAAGAGGCTTTTTAGCTCCTCTTCACTTTCTGGCATAAGGGTGGTGTCATCTGCATATCTGAAGTTATTGATATTTCTCCCGGAAATCTTGATTCCAGCTTGTGTTTCTTCCAGTCCAGCGTTTCTCATGATGTACTCTGCATAGAAGTTAAATAAGCAGGGTGACAGTATACAGCCTTGACGTACTCCTTTTCCTATTTGGAACCAGTCTGTTGTTCCATGTCCAGTTCTAACTGTTGCTTCCTGACCTGCATACAGATGCCTTAAGAAAGCACATAGACAGCAATTTAACAAACTTTTAAGCTCCTTCTAGATGATTCCCTTTAGACGGATCACTTTTGATTCATTTACCTATTTTGTTTTCATTTTCTGCTATTATTAAAAATACTATTGTTTTCTTTCTACTTTATATATGATATATAATTATGATTGCAAGAGCTGAGACTTTAACACTAACAGTTTCTCAAACACATAGGGCTAATCGTCCACAAATCAAATATAACATTTTCAGTAAATCATTATTCATTGTTAGTATTTTATGAGCATGTAAATATCACAGAGATTTCAGTAATGGAGTGTATAATTTATATAACAATGTATGTATACCCCTTTCTTCTACAACACTGTTTTTCTTCAGAATTAAAACATTTCTTTTGAAAGAATACATGGTTATTGCCTCCCTTGCAATTAGATTTGGCCATAGGATTCCAATCAAGCTGGTTAAAATCAGTTAAGAGCAGTCAACAACTTTCGGAGAAATACAGTTCAGTGGGAGTAGCTGTGAACCCCGCCCTCAAATTCCTTTATTCTTCCTAAATGCCTGGAATTTGAAAATGATTGCTGGAGCCTCAAAAGCTAATTTTGTTTTTACTATTGCTTTAACTTGATTTGGCTCTTTTTCTTTGATAAATGTGGCCATCATTTTAATCTGTCTTTGTCTTTATCTTTTGCTTTTTCCTCACTATCAGGAGAACTCTAACAAAGACTTCTGATGTTCTAAGTTTAGTTCTTTTTTCTTCCTATGTTTCCAATATTGTAAATTTGTTATTACTGTTGTCCTATTTTCTAGAAAATTTCCTCCATTCTATTTCCAGCCCTCTTATTACACTTAATGAAAAAATAAATTTAATGTGTGCCTCTTGAAATAGTGACTTCATAGAGTATTAATATTTAATGTTAAATTGCTATACTTAAAAATTGAAAGTACTTTTTTTCTCTCAGAAATCAGAACTGTATCTTAGAGAACTTCATGGGAAAACAGGAACATTTCAATCCTCAGATGTATTCTGCATATAGACCTTAAAGGACTGAATGGATAGTTGTATATTACTTGATATGTGGGCTCACCAGGTAGCTCAGTGGTAACGAATCCCACTTGCTAATTCAGGAGATGCAGGTTCGAACCCTGGGTCAGGAAGATCCCCTAGAGTAGGAAATGGCAACCCACTTCAGTATTCGTGCCTAAGAAAATCCCATGGACAGAGGAGCCTGGTGGGCTACAGTCCATGAGGTTGCAAAGAGTCAGACAATACTGAGCACACTTGCAAGCATGCCATCATAATAAATGAAGATTAAAGAATATTATCTATAACATATCTTTTTACATATATATTTTATTTAATGTATTAGTATGTTTTCTTTAAAGTTATTTTGAGTTTGAAAGCTACCACAGCTACCAAGACTCATTAAAATTTTTGACATATATGAATGTATTTGTTGAAAAGAAATTAATTAACATGTTATTAAGTTTCATATGATTTTGTATTTTTAAGAAAATATTTTCTTTTAAATTCAAATCATATAATAAAATTACATATTTTCCATTTATTTCACATATAATTTATCTAAGATCTCTCTCAGAAACGTTATGCTGTTAATTAGGGAGAAAGCATGTGGTAATGCCAGTTTTTCTGTCTTAAAAAATACTATCTCATATATTAGTTGTTGTTGTTCAATTGCTAAGTCATGTCTGACTCTTTGCTACCCCATGGACAGCAGCATACCAGGCTTCCCTGTCCTTCACTATTTCCTGGAGTATTGTTCACTCAAACTTATGTTGACTGTGTCAGTGATGCCATTTTACCATTTCATTCATTCTCTGTTGCCCCCTTCTCCTGCCTTCAGTTCTTCCCAGCGTTACGGTCTTTTCCAATGAATTGGCTGTTAGCTTCAGATGACTAAAGTACTGGAGCTTCAGCTTCAGCATCAGTCCTTCTAATGAATATTCAGGGTTGATTTCCTTTAGGATCGACTAGCTTGCTCTTCTTGTTGTCAGGGGATTCTCAAGAGTCTTCTCCAGCACCACAATTTGAAAACATCAATTCTTCAGCACTTAACCTTCTTTATGGTCCAAATCTCACATCCATACATGACTACTGGAAAAACAACAGCTTTGACTATATGAACCTCTGTTGGCAAAGTGAAGTCTCTGCTTTTTAATACGCTGTCTAGGTTTGTCACAGCTATCCTTCCAAAGAACAAGCTTTTAATTTCATGGCTACAGTCACCATCTGCAGGGATTTTGAAGCCCATGAATATAAAGTCTGTCACTGCTTCCTCTTTCTCCCCGTCTATTTGCCATGAAGTAATATGATCAGATGCCATAATCTTAGTTTTTTTAATGCATTCTTTATGGTCCAAATCTCACATCCATACATGACTACTGGAAAAACAACAGCTTTGACTATATGAACCTCTGTTGGCAAAGTGAAGTCTCTGCTTTTTAATACGCTGTCTAGGTTTGTCACAGCTATCCTTCCAAAGAACAAGCTTTTAATTTCATGGCTACAGTCACCATCTGCAGGGATTTTGAAGCCCATGAATATAAAGTCTGTCACTGCTTCCTCTTTCTCCCCGTCTATTTGCCATGAAGTAATATGATCAGATGCCATAATCTTAGTTTTTTTAATGCTGACTTCTAAACCAACTTTTTCAGTCTCTCCTTCTGCCCTTATCAAGAGGCTCTTTAGCTCCTCTTTGCTTTCTCCCATTGCTGCTAAGTCACTTCAGTCGTGTCCGACTCTGTGTGACCCCATAGACGGCAGCTCACCAGGCTCCCCTGTCCCTGGGATTCTCCAGGCAAGAACTCTGGAGTGGGTTGCCATTTCCTTCTCCAATGCATGAAAGTGAAAAGTGAAAGGGAAGTCGCTCAGTCATGTCCGACTCTTCGCGACCCCATGGACCGCAGCCTACCAGGCTCCTCCATCCATGGGGTGTGCCAGGCAAGAGTACTGGAGCGGGGTGCCATTGCCTTCTCCCATTAGAGGGGTATAATCCGCATATCTGAGGTTATTGATATTTCTCTTGGCAATCTTGACTCCAGCTACTCATCCAGCCCAGGATTTCACATGATGTACTATGTATATAAGCTAAATAAGCAGGGTAAACTTGATGAACTCCTTTTTCAATTTTCAGCCAGTCCATCATTTCATGTCCAGTTCTAACTGTTGCTTCTTGACCTTCATATAGGTTTCTCAGGAGCCAGGTAAGGTATTGTATTATGGTTTGGTATTATAATATATTTTATCTTAGGCCATTTATTTAGATGATACCTATCAGACACTTTAATAGAGGTAAAAACTGAGCTTTAAATCATGAAATATACTATCAAAGAAAGAGCATTTTGTATTAATTTTATACATTAGCATTTAACTTGTGGCATTAGATGTAATTTTCAATAGTGTAAGACTGATTATTAATTTTTAAAATTTCATGAAATAATAATGTTTTATCTTCTCATTCAGGAAAACACAAAATTCTGCTTATGCAGTGCAAGAAAATAACTGGACATTTATATTATGGTATTTATAAACATATGATAGTAGCTTTAAGCTCAGGTAGGAAGATAAAGTTTGGTATTTCTTTCATTAGCACACCTTCAGATTCTATAAGCCAATATTAAAGTCTTAAAATGAATCCACAGTACAAAAACAAAAATACTGACCAGGAAATATTGAGTCATTAATAACCAAGAGGAACATTTTAATAAAGTTATACTCTTCTATAAAAATTCCGCACTGGGGTGTGTGCATGCTATGTCACTTCAGTGATTTTCAACTCTTTGTGACTCCATGGACTGTAGCCTGCCAGGCTCCTTTGCTCATGAGATTCTCCCAGCAAGAATATTACAATGGGTTGCCCTGCCCTCCTCCAGAGAGGAGGATCTCTTCCCCACCCAGAGATCTAACTTGCATCCAAAGTCTCCTGCATTGCCAGGCAGGTTCTTTATCACTAGCACCACCTGGGGGTAGTCAGGAAGTTAATAGTGAAGAAGTTATAGGTCCCTGGTTAGGTAAGTTGTTGGGGTCCTTTAATGTACCAGAATTTGGTGGTCTGGAGTCAACGATAAGAAAGTGAAAGAGGAAAGAGGCTAATATTCCCTGTGTTATACATCTGGAAAAGCAAAGGAGAAAAGGAAAGATATAAGCATCTGAATGCAGAGTTCCAAAGAATAGCAAGAAGAGATAAGAAAGCCTTCTTCAGCAATCAATGCAAAGAAATAGAGGAAAAGAACAGAATGGGAAAGACTAGAGATCTCTTCAAGAAAATTAGAGATACCAAGGGAACATTTCATGCAAAGATGGGCTCGATAAAGGACAGAAATGGTCTGGACCTAACAGAAGCAGAAGATATTAAGAAGAGGGGGCAAGAATACAC
>SJXQ01004431.1:0-14332 GCA_006408695.1 Aepyceros melampus | reverse complement strand
GGCCCGCTGGCTGGCACCTGATTGGCAGGCACACTGGCGTGCACGCTCGCTGGCACCCGACTGGCAGGCGCCCTGGCGGGCACACTGCCTGGCACGCCGGATGGCAGGCGCACTAACGGGCGCACTGGCGGGCAAGCTGCCTGGCACCCGACTGGCAGGCGCCCTGGCGGGCACACTGCCTGGCTCGCCAGATTGCAGGTGAACTGGCGGGCACACTGGCTGGCACGCTGGCTGGCATGTGACTCGCAGGCACACTGGTGGGCACACTGAGTGGCACGCCGCATGGCAGGCGCACTGGCGGGTGCACAGGCGGGCATGCTGGCTGGCACGCCGGATGGCAGGCGCACTGGCGGGCGCACTTGCGGGCACGCTGGCTGTCACCCGACTGGCAGGCACACTGGCGGGCACACTGCCTGGCACGGCGAATGGCAGGCGCCCTAACGGGCACCCTGGATGTCACGCTGTTTGGCACCCGACTGGCAGGTGCACTGGCGGGCACACTGGCTGGCACGCTGTCTGGCACCCGCCTCGCAGGCACACTGGCGAGCACACTGCCTGGCACGCCGGATGACAGGCGCACTGCCGGGTGCACTGGCAGGCATGCTGGCTGGCACCCGACTGGCAGGCACACTGGTAGGCACACTGCCTGGCTCGCCAGATGGCAGGTGCTCTGGCGGGCACACTGGCNTTCAACACTGTGATTCAGTATTTTTATAGATTATATTCATTTAAAGTTATTATAAAACACTGGTTATATACTCTGTCTTATACATTGCATCCTTGATCTTATTTATTTAATAATTAGTAGTTTGTACCTGGAGAAGGCAGTGGCACCCTACTCCAGTACTCTTGCCTGGAAAATCCCATGGATGGAGGAGCCTGGTAGGCTGCAGTCCATGTGGTCGCTAAGAGTCGGACACAATTAAGCGACTTCACTTTGACTTTTCACTTTCATGAATTGGAGACCATGATGGCTACTCCATTTCTTCTGAGGGATTCCTGCCTGCAATAGTAGATATAATGGTCATCTGAGTTAAATTCACCCATTCCAGTCCATTTTAGTTTGCTGATTCTTAGAATGTCAAAGTTCACCCTTGCCATCTCTTGCTTGACCACTTCCAATTTGCCTTGATTCATGGACCTGACATTCCAGGTTCCTATGCAATATTGCTCTTTACAGCATCGGATCTTGCTTCTATCACCAGTCACATCCACAACTGGGTATTGTTTTTGCTTTGGCTCCATCCCTTCATTCTTTCTGGAGTTATTTCTCCTCCGATCTCCAGTAGCATATTGGGCACCTACTGACCTGGGGAGTTCCTCTTTCAGTATTCTATCATTTTGCTTTTTCCTACTGTTCATGGGGTTCTCAAGGCAAGAATACTGAAGTGGCTTGCTATTCCCTTCTCCAGTGGACCACATTCTGTCAGATCTCTCCACCAATGCCCACCCGTCTTGGGTTGTTTTTGGGCTCCAAAATCACTGCAGATGGTGACTGCAGCCATGAAATTAAAAGACGCTTATTCCTTGGAAGGAAAGTTGATCTTGCTTCTATCACCAGTCACATCCACAACTGGGTATTGTTTTTGCTTTGGCTCTATCCCTTCATTCTGTCTGGAGTGCTTTCTCCACTGATCTCCAGTAGTATATTGGGCACCTAATGACCTAGTGAGTTTCTCTTTTAGTATCGTATCATTTTGCCTTTTCATACTGTCCATGGGGTTCTCAAGGCAAGAATACTGAAGTGCCTTGCCATTCCCTTCTCCAGTGGACCACATTCTGTCAGATCTCTCCACCATGACCCGCCCGTCGGGTTGCCCTGCAGGCATGGCTTCGTTTCACTGAGTTAGACAAGGGTGTGGTCCTAGTGTGATTAGATTGACTAGTTTTCTGTGAGTATGGTTTCAGTGTGTCTGCTCTCTGATGCCCTCTTGCAACACCTACCATCTTACTTGGGTTCCTCTTACCTCGGGCGTGGGGTATCTCTTCATGGCTGCTCCAGCAAAGCACAGCTGCTGCTCCTTACAGCTATACTCCATTATAAAATAAAAAGTTTGAAAAAAAAAAAAAAAACTCACTAACTGGAAAAAGAAAAAAACTCAGTGAGTCTCTGCCATTTGCTACAAGCAGAGTTATTAGACCAGAAAATGCTCATCCTAAATATTAACTCATCCAAACTGGCAGAAGTGCTATAAGACCAGCGTAAAACTGAGTTTGCAGAAATAAGTCCAATGTGGCTGGAAAATCAGGAGTGACGGTCAGCATTTAAGCAATGGGTTCACTGATGCAAGCAGCGGACAGAGCTTGAGAGCCACAGTAAGGATTCTAGTCTTTATCTGAGGAGCAATGGGAAGCCTTTGAAAGGTTTTAAGCTGAGGGATGGCATAATCAGATTTGCATTTTTAAAAAGATCACTCTAACTCCAGTGTGGAGAACCCTTAGAGGGGGGCAGGAGAGAAGCCTAATCTAGTAGACCAGAGGAGAGGTTAACTTTACCTTGGACAGGGTGACAGCTGTAGAGACAGAGATGGTTTAAGGATACTTATCTAGGAACACAAGCAGATTTCATGAAAGACTATGAGGCTGTCAAAGACAAATCTGAGTCTTTTCATTTGCACAACTCTAATAAAACTGGGGGTGTCATTTGCAAAGATGGAGAACACTATGCTTATTATTTCCATATTTTTAAGGCTTTCCAGGGTACTCCCAATTTCATACAAATTTATTATTTTCCAGTAAACATAATTTATCAATATAAGACTTTTCCTAGAAATAAACCCACAAAATTAAAAAACAGCTTGACAACAATGGCATCTCTTTTCCAATGGTCAGCATAGCTCTTTCCCTATGTAAGTATAGCTCTTTCCACATAATCATGGATCACTGTAATGCCAAGTCCACTTACACTTCACTGTGAATATAAAGCCCCCAAAACTCAAAAACTGGATCCAAATAATCCTTCTCTTTTTGCATCCCTTCCTTCTTCCCTTTAGCTCTCCTAAATCAATAGTTGACTACTGTATATGAAGACACACATTTAGGAAATTGCTCATAATTGTGTGCTCTTCTGATTTGCAATGTGCTGAATTTACTTCCCAGAGTAATGTATTTTTTAACATGTAAAACTGTGCACTTTTTTCTCCAGCTTCTTAAGGTATACTTGACAAATAACAGCTGTACATTTTTAAAGTATACAGCATGCATTTTTAATGTACATTCAGAGCCCACTTCCTGGATGACAGCAGGTACCTTGCAAAGATGATGATGAACATGACCTCTAGGAGACAAGCCACAGTCCTGGGTTCATTATAGTGCTTCCACTTTTGGTGGCTATTGAGATCAGATGCAATGTAAAAATACGGGAGTTTAGAGCTGCCTGGGGTGTCTAAAGGTAAGTCAACTAAATGCCCCTAAAAGCACACAGGCTTGTTTCAGGCACAAAATGCTCCTCTGGAACACAAA
Source organism: Aepyceros melampus (assembly GCA_006408695.1). Taxonomy (NCBI): domain Eukaryota; kingdom Metazoa; phylum Chordata; class Mammalia; order Artiodactyla; family Bovidae; genus Aepyceros; species Aepyceros melampus. The sequence goes on along the minus strand of SJXQ01004431.1, from coordinate 10,870 downwards.
CGCTGAATTTCCATCAATCATTTTGAGTGTATCACAAGAGGCTTTGGCTACACATATACATATTTTTTCTAAACTACATTTCACCAGTGATTCTTAGGCACATTCATCTTTTAGAACCATTCATTCTAGCAGTGGTTCTCAACCCTACATGTACATCTGAATCACACAGAGCTATAAAAATATCCATGCCAATTAGACCAGTGGTTCTCAACCATGGCTGTACTTCAGCATCACCTTGAGGGTTTTCATTAGAACCTATGGAGTGAGACTCAGGAATCCATGGTTTTTAAAGTTCCTCAGGTGGATCCAGACTGCAATGAAGACTGAGAACTACTGTTCCATATATTCTGGTTGAATTCACTTGGAGAGAGTCTCAGGCATTAATAACTCTTTGTGGCAACAGTTTTGTTATATACATACATCAATGTATGTACTCCAGATAATGTGTGCCCAGATAATTTTTTAAATAAAATACACTTGTTTTAAGAAAACTTCTTGAGCATCAACAATGGCCAAAACCCAGTGCAAATTTGGGGACGCATAATCCAGGAGTCCTATCCTCATGGAAATGTAATTTGTCAGGAGATAGACATGGTAAGAAGAAAAGATAACCTAAACAGAATGAAATGAGTGCTGCAAAGAGAAGGAATTTTGGTGAAAGGGAGAGGAATTATACATTTTCTCTTACTGGAGAAACAGGAAAGACATAATAAAGATAATGAAATCTCAGCAGTGGCTGAGAAATAAAATTTCAACAGGCACAGAAAGCCTGTCCAGATTAAGACAATATGTCAAAAGCATTGAGAACCAAAACTGCAATCAGATTTTGGGAAACAGGTAGCAGTCTGTTGTGAAATTTTGTTGCCCTGCAGTAGGTAGGATCTGACTAAGCAAGGAACGTGCAGAATCCTGGGAAAGGCAGGCTGACATGTGATGCATGGGGCTGTAGGAAGACACTGAAGGTTTTGGAGAAGGACTGTTGGCTAAAGGGAACAACACAAACATTGGATTCTTAAGAATTTTTAGTCAAAATCTCCCCAGTTGAACTGTGATGCTCATGGTCTCAGTAACAACTTCACACACCAAAGATCCTATACTTTGGCCATCTGATGTGAAGAACTGACACATTGGAAAAGACCCTGATGCGGGAAAGATTGAGGGCAAGAGAAGGGGCGACAGAAGATGAGATGGTTGGATGGCATTACTGACTCATGACTCAGTGGACAGGAGTTTGAGTAAACTCAGGGAGACAGTAAAGAACAGGGAAGCCTGGCGAGGTGCAGTTCATGGGGTCATAAAGAGTCAGACATGACTTAGCGACCGAACAACACTGCCAAAGGTTTAAAGCTGCACATCTTCATTTATCATTTTCTGCTTATCATACAAGCCTCCAGAAACTTACATGAGTATATCTCCAAGAGGGGAAAAAACGTAATCTAATTTCAGGTTTCTTAAAGACAAGAGAGAGTCCATAGGATTTATTGTGTAAAACGAATTTCAGTATATAAATTGTGATTGTACATGTCATAGCAACGTTCTTTTTTCTATAAACACTTCTTGTTTTGAGGGCTGAGCTGAGTTTGGGGTTTTACCCAATTTTGTAGCAACTAAGTCCAAATGGCCATTATTGAACAGAGAGAGAATAAATGTTATACTGTTCATGAGGTTCTCAAGGCAAGAATACTAATGTAGTTTGCCATTCCCTTCTCCAGGGGACCACATTTTGTCAGAACTCTCCACCAAGACCCGCCTGTCATAGGTGGATCTACATGGCATGGCTCATAGTTTCACTGAGTTAGACAAGGCTGTGGTTCATGTTCGGAAAAGGTGATGGCAGCCCTCTCCAGCACTTTTGCCTGGAAAATCCCATGGACGCAGGAGGCTGGTGGGCTGCAGTCCACGAGGTCACTAAGAATCAGACACGACGGAGCGACTTCACTTTCACTTTTCACTTTCATGCACTGGAGAAGGACATGGCAACCCACTCCAGTGTTCTTGCCTGGAGAATCTCAGGGGTGGGGGAGCCTGGTGGGCTGCCATCTATGGGGTCACGCAGAGTCGGACACGACTGAAGTGACTTAGCAGCAGCAGCAGCAGTGGTCCAGGTTATCAGTTTGATTAGTTTACTGTGATTGTGGTTTTCATTCTGTCTGCCCTCTGACGATAAGATAAGAAGCTGATCGAAGTTTCCTGATGGGAGAGACTGACTGTGGGGGAAACTGGGTCTTGTTCCAATGGGCGAGGCCATGCTCAGTAAATCTTTAATTCAATTTTCTGTTCATGGATGGAACTGTGTTCCCTCCCTCTTGTTTGACCTGAGACCAAACTATGGTGGAAGTAATGAAGATAATGGTGACCTCCTTCAAAAGATCGCATGCACGCCCTGCCGCACTTTGTGCCCCCGACCCTGCAGCAGGCCACCACTGACCCACCACCGAAGACTCCTGGACACTCACAGGCAAGTCTGAGTCAGTCTCTTCTGGGGTCACTGCTCCATTCTCCTGGGTCCTGGTGCACACAATGTTTTACTTGTGCCCTCCGAGAGTCTGTTTCCCTAGTCCTGTGTAAGTTCGGTAATCAAATCCCACTGGCCTCCAAAGTCAAATTCCCTGGGGGTTCTCAGACCCTTTGCCAGATCCCCAGGTTGGAAAATCTGTTGTAGGTCCTAGAACTTTCTTAACAGTGTGAAAATTTATTTGGTATAATTGTTCTGCAGGTCATCTGCTCAGCGGCTCTACAGTGGAGTCAATGGCAACCTCCTCCAAGAGGGCTTAGGCCACATGCTGTGTGACCCAGGTCCATTGAACCCAGAGTCCCTGCCCCTGCAGCAGGCCACTGCTGACCTGCACCTCCACAGGAGACACTCAAACACTCAAAGTCAAGTCTAGCTCAGTGGGGTCTCTGGGTCCTGGTGCACGCAAGGTTTTGTTTGAGCCCTCCGAGCATCTCTGGTGAGTATGGAGTTTGGTTCTAAATGTGATTTTGCCCCTCCTACCATCTTGCTGGGGCTTCTCCTTTGCTTTTGGATGTGGGGTATCTTATTTTGGTGGGATCCAACATCCTCTTATGGATGGATGTTCAGCAGTGAGTTGTAATTGGGGGGTTCTCACAGAAGATGATGAGCCCACACCCTTCTACTTCACCATCTTGCATCACCAATTCCATGGACATGAGTTTGAGCAAGCTCTGGAGTTAGTGATGGACAGGGAGGCCTGGTGTGCTGCAGTCCATGGGACTGCAAAGAATCAGACATGACTGAGTGACTGAACTGACTAAAATGTTATACATGTGGAATAAATGTTGTCTTAAGTTCTTTTTCCCTTTAAAATCCTCCAGCAAATACAATAACAATTGTAGGAAGCTTTTCAAGGACATATTAAATGAAAAATGTTACAGAAATGTTACCTGACTTTACAACAGGATGCCAGTACAAAGTGAAAAGTATGAAAAAAGTTGACCTTATTTTCTTTGATCTCTTATAATAAATATCTGATTTGGAAATTTATAGTTCAAAAATAGATTAAAAAAATCACTAGTGCCCCTTTTGCTCCCAGTATAATTTATTTGTTCAGGATATTCATTGATAAAGATATTAATAGAAAAGCAGTACAGAGTGGCTGAAAAGCTGATGAAGGGTAAAGCACAGGGCAGGGCTGGAAGAAGTTCCCAGTGATGGCTCTGCAGAACTATAAGGGACTGCACAGCTGTGATTTAGGAGGTGGTGGGTCCACACAAAACTGTCTGCTCTCTTCTATCTCACTGATGTGAAGGCATCACAGATGATTTTCCAGTTCTGAAGTGAGTACATGTTTGCTGTCTCCTTTACTATGGAAGCTAAGTAAACTGACACATGCTAGCTGGGTTCAGGCTCTTTTTAAAAGTAGAGCACAGGAAACTTGTGGTTTTATTTCACGTTCAGCAACCTTTTGAGGAGCCAAAAAAAGAAAAAAAAAATCAGAAGTGCTGTTAGTTAGAGCTATTCAGGTGTGGATTGCCTTGGCAGAAGACACCCCTCTTTTGTGGCAGGAATGGTAAGAGACACCACAGCTCAGAGACTGTGAGCCAGAGGTACAGCCATCACTAGCACAACTTTGTCTTTGAAGTGAGGGTGTCTGAGCAAACACTGACATCTCAAGTTTAGCAGAAGCAAAAACAAAACTCAGGAAGAGGATGAGCCCTAGAAGGTTTCTAACCCACAGAGAAGAGTCTCTTTTGCAGTTAACTGAAAAAAATCGCCCGAAGATATGTTAATAGGCAACAACCCTCAGTTTAAGATACCACTCTTAGATCTGCTTTCAGTTCAGTTAAGTCCCTCAGTCGTGTCCGACTCTTTCCAACCCCCTGAACTGCAGTACGCCAGGCTTCCCTGTCCATCACCAACTCTAGAAGCTTACTCAAATTCATGTCCATTGAGTCAGTGATGCCATCCAACCATCTCATCCTCTGTCATCCCCTTCTCCTCTGCTTTAATTATTGCTTAAAATAAAAATAATAGATCTGCTTTAATTATTACTTAAAATAATATTCCTAGCTTTAAAAGAACCAGTAAGACACTCCTATTCAACATCATATTAGTGATCTTTGCTGGTGCAAAAATGCCAGAAATGAGAAATAACAAGGCATACAGATTGCATGCTATATGCTAAGTGCTAAGTCACTTCAGCAAGAAAGAAACAATGTTGTCTCTGTCCTTGGACAAAATGACTATCTATGTAAGAAATCCCAAAATTCTACAAAAAATCTATTAGTACTACCAGTGAGCTTATTAGCAAATTGCCAATACAAAGACAACATTAATTAACAACAGCATGTCCATGTAATAGCCATGAAATGGAAAAGCAACTTTTTTTTAAGTACTATTAACAGTAGCACCAAAAACATGAAATTTAAATCTAGATTAAATTTAAATTTAGATAAAGATCTAAATCTAGCAAGATTCTCTCCAGATTATATGCTGAATAGCACAAAACATTAACAAGAAAAATCAAAGAAGACCTAAATAAATGGAAATATATCAGAAGGCTTAATATTGTTGATGCTGCTGCTGCTAAGTCACTTCAGTCATGTCCGACTCTGTGCGACCCCATAGATGGCAGCCCACCAGGCTCCCCCGCCCCTGGGATTCTCCAGGCAAGAACACTGGAGTGGGTTGCCATTTCCTTCTCCAATGCATGAAAGTGAAAAGTGAAAGTGAAGTTACTCAGTCGTGTCTAACTCTTCGCGACCCCATGGACGCAGCCTACCAGCCTCTTCCATTCATGGGCTTTTCCAGGCAAGAGTACTGGAGTGGGCTGCCACTGCCTTCTCCGCTTAATATTGCTGTACACACTCAATTCATAGCTCAGTTGGTAAAGAATCTGCCTGCACTGCAGGGGACCTGGTTTCTATTCCTGGGTTGGGAAGGTCCCTGGAGAAGGAAATGGCAACCCACTCCAGTATTCTTGCCTGGAGAATCCCACAGAGGAGCCTTGCAGGCTACAGTCCATGGGGACACAAGAGTCAGACACGACTTAGGGACTAAAGAGAGAAAGAGAGAGATTCAATTCAACACTCATCAAAGTATCAGGAAGGTGAGTTTTGTGGTTATGTATTATAAAAAATAAACTTACCTAAGAAAAAGTAAAGATAATTGTGAGCTGCAATTGTAATGGAATCACAGTTTGAAACGCCAGCTCCTTGTTCTCAAAGTGTGGTTCAGAATCAGCAGCAGTGGCACCATCTAGTAGCCCTGCCCAACCAGAATCTGCATTGTTAACAAGATGCCCTGGGCAGTTCAATCCATGTACACACTAAAGTTTAAGAAGCACTGTGTTCACTTTCACCTTCAGCCCTTCCCCAAACAACTTACCCTCATCCAAAGTCTTTCCCCTTATTTGGCAGCAAAGTGTATATAAAAGAAACAAATTATTTCAAAGATGTGTTTGTTTCTTTGGGAGAGCCCTGTGCACTGGGCCCTAAAGCCATCTCTAAGGTCTGAATAAACTAAAGGAAGTAATTAGCTTGATCAACACCTACTCCTCCAAAGGACCTAAACTCTGAAAGAGTAGCATATGAGCAAGGGGAGATAAACAAAAGAAAACATGTTTTTCTATAATGAAACTCATTTGTAAAGAAAAGCAGCTAATCACTGTTCAAAAAGAAGAGATTTAACAAAAGCACATGCTGCCAATTGATTTTTTTTTTTAATAAAAATGTAAGTCTACTGCCCTCCTTGCTGTTCAGTTTTTAAGATGTCACTCTTCCTTCCCTCCTACCTGCTGAGTAATTTCCTCTAAGGCAGTTTTTATTTTATCTGTTCTCAAAGCAGAATTCACACACACACACACCCTGTTCTTTTGAGAGTTCCAACACATGGCTATTTCCTGGGTTGAGCCAGGTCTGAAATATTTCTGTAAAATTGCCAATATTTTCTTTAGGGTTGTGTGTCTATTTTACTTCTGAATCCAGTACCCAGGCCTTTTCTCTTCATGGGTCTCTGAATGATACCTCCCCCTTCAAGGTTCTGTAGAGCCCCTGGCCTCCCATAAAAGGCTCTGTAGACTTCATCCAGGTTGAAAATGCTCATTGACCTTCCTTCAGAAAGTCTCTTTACAAAGCAGCAGAATAGGAGCCTGGCATAATGGATCCTGATCCCTGCGCTTTTTTGACAACATCAGCCAGATGTCTCGGGGTAAAAGAAGACACGATAAAATGAGACCATTCTGTAAGGAACACAGGCAGTCTCTGGAAAGCTGAAGAACTTACACCATGAGGGGAGCCAGTGAGAACCATTCAGCCTGGCAACTGCCAGCCTCCTTTGTGGACCCATTCCTGGGACATCCCTGAGCTTTCTGAGCACTGACTATTAAATAGTCCCATAAGCCATCATCTCAACAATGTCTCTAAGAGAATCTCAATTCTCCACTTCACCAAACAGAGCATTGCTAATGAATGAATTGTTGCTGAGGTACATTTAATAAGAAAGAACTCAAATCTGTGATATTTGATAATGTAAATGAAATATTGTACAGGAACATTCTACAAATCACTGGTCAGTAAACTCTATCACTTTCACATGTGTTACAGTTGGGACTCCAGGGCTCATGCTGCTGAATGTGGGAGGAGCATTGTTCCCATCCAACATCTGACATTCATGAGCATCCTCCATTTTTTTTATTACACTGTTGACCAAATCAAACCTCAGCTTTCTCTCACTCTGGAAGTAACTGGCTATGACTCATCTATTTGCACAGGACACCACAAAATGCTTTCTGTGTTTTGCAGGAATTAAGTGCCTGATTAATCCATGTGTCTTCCTTTGGAGTTTTAATTATTCATTTCTCCATGAGAGCAAAAGGTTGGATGCCTTGGGTTATTTATAGCTTAGGGACTGTGGAAGAACACAGAGAGTAGGAGGAGGAGAGAAGAGAACCAGAGGAGAAATTCCATTAAAAATAAAATGAACTCAGGCTGGAAGGCAGGAGGACTTGAGATGAGAAAGTCAACAAGTAGGAAGGAAAGGAATCAGCGCACCTGGTGAAGGCAGAAGGAGATGACCTAGAAGGAGAAGCCCAATGACATCAGTGTGAAATGGGGAGGGTAATAAGGAGAGGAGGGGAGTAAGCCCCAAGACAACAAGTATACACTCAAACCTCATACGGGCAGGGAGAGTGTTTAACGGCCCTTGCACTTCAGTCATTACCTCTCAGCTCAGCTTGCACCTGTCTGCAGAGCCCAGGCGTGAACTGATCAGATCTGTCAGGTGGGTTATGTTTGAGAGCAGACCTCATCAGTTGATACTGACTGTGGCATCCCCAACCTCCTAGGAGTGCAATGTCATAGCCCTACAAGGCACAATCTGGTTTCTGAGTCAGGAGGTGGGATAATGAAGTAATGGCACACCTCTTTGAAAAGTGTTTCTGTCCAGAAATGGAACAGTCTGAATTTCAGGAAAACTAGAGGGTTTGCACTAGCATTCTTGCAGTTGGAAAATTTCAAGAAATTCTAAATGTCCAAAACATCTGCCTCAAGAAGGATGGAGACCTACATGTTGGTGATGAGAATGACTGGGTAATACTAAAAACTTGTACATATAAATAATAATACAGGGAGACCTATGGGGTGAGGGAGGGGCACATAATCAGTGTAGACACTGGCATTATGACCAGAAATGCTTTCAACTCAGTATGGCTAAGGGTGCCTCCCTCCACTGTGGTTTCAATGGAACCCATTTTCACATCAAGGTCTCTGGATTCTAGCATGCTTTCCAATTTTCCAATTTGCCTCCCTGAAAAAGTATGGAAAGGGCAGGTCACTCAGAATAAAAGTTTCAGACATTTCCAACAGCTGCTGTTATACTAAAGACTGAAACAAACTTTACAGATCAGAGTCTTCCCAAAGTGTTCCCCTCGTCCACTTTATCCCCAGTGCACAGAGCGGTCTTCACAGCTGAATATGCTTAAGGCTACAAGCAGCAGCAGGCAGAGGACTCCTGAGAAACAGTCCTCCGAGAATGCAGCATCTCACAGTCCTCCTGAGAATGTAGCATCTCACATTCATTTAGCTTTCCTTTATTTGGAAGCAACATGACCTTGATCGAGTCCTTAAAATTCTCTGTCTTATTTTTCTATTATATGAATAAAAATGAAAGATTTGGCCTAGAACAGAAAACGTGCATATTTTATAGATAAAAATAACTGAAGCTTCAAGGACCCATAGCCAGGATTACTGGAACTAAATCTTTGATTTTAAGCACAGAGCCAGAGCTTTTTTTTTTTTTTTAATTGATAGATAGCAACTATATGTCAATTTAAAAAAAAAAGCAGAGACATTACTTTGCCGACAAAGATCCATCTTGTCAAAGCTATGGTTTTTCCAGTAGTTATGTAAGGATGTGAGAGTTGGACCATAAAGAAATTGATGCTTTTGAACTGTGATGTTGGAGAAGACTCTTGAGAGTCCCTTGGACTGCAAGGAGATCCAACCAGTCAATCCTAAAGGAAATCAGTCCTAAATATTCATTGAAAGGACTGATGCTGAAGCTGAAGCTCCAATACTTTGGCCACCTGATGTGAAGAACTGATTCATTAGAAAAGACCCCAAGGCTGGGAAAGATTGAAGCTGGGATAAGAAGGGGACAACGGAGGATGAGATGGATGACATCACCAACTCAATGGACATGAGTTTGAGCAAGCTCCAGGAGTTGGTGATGGACAGGGAAGCCTGGCATGCTGCAGTCCATGAGGTTGCAAAGAGTCAGACATGACTTAGCTGAATTGATAGTTGCTGCACAATACTAGCTAGTGAAGCTCCAATACTTTGGCCACCTGATGTGAAGAACTGATTCATTAGAAAAGACCCCAAGGCTGGGAAAGATTGAAGCTGGGATAAGAAGGGGACAACGGAGGATGAGATGGATGACATCACCAACTCAATGGACATGAGTTTGAGCAAGCTCCAGGAGTTGGTGATGGACAGGGAAGCCTGGCATGCTGCAGTCCATGAGGTTGCAAAGAGTCAGACATGACTTAGCTGAATTGATAGTTGCTGCACAATACTAGCTAGACCTTCTTTTATTACATGCAATATGCAAAAAAATTCTCAGTTAGGGAAATTCACTTTAGGTTGGAATGTCCAGTATGGTCACAGATATGGTCATAGATTAATGACAATAAAATGAGATTTGATAGGAACTTGACTGCTAAGCCAAGGTGTTAACATATATGATCTTGCAAGCAGCAAAGGAAGGTAGAGGTTTCTGAGGAAGAGAATGACAATGAAAATGTTTCATGAAAAGTGATCCAAATTCCTAGAGTAAGTGATATAATTGACATAAGCAGGAACATGAAGAAAACACTGATTTTGGAAATGACATTGTGAGTCTGACTTGATGCCTACTGAATCTGAAAAAATGAGTAAGTCCTGCAGAGAGAGACTTCTTTTAGGAAATTTGAGATATTGAAAGCAGAGGAAAAGGTCATGCCTAGAAATATCAAGTTAGTAATCATATGATTATATGCTATTATTGAAACTGAGACAACAGCGACTCTTACTTAAGAGAGAAATATATCAAAGGATGTGAAATAGATCGCAGAAGTAAAGGACTTCCTCTCCTCAACTAAATTGGAAGTCTGATTAGACTGGAAACAAGATCCATATTCTTATCCTTTTTGTACACTCATTATATATGAAACCTTGGTTAACTTATTTGATATTTTTAGTTTCCTAGTCTCTGTAAGGTAGTAGTAGAACCACGTAATACAGAAGAGCCATTTTCAGTCTGGAATTCTCAAATAATTCTGTTTTCAAGAACTGTCTTCAGTGATACTGGGAAGAAATTTCCCAAGAAAGAATGGTAAGTCTTGCCAGAAAATGCAATCAAAAGACTTTTTCTGTAGTGACAGTATCAGTAGGAGTGCCCACTAGTCTTCCAAGTTCTGACTCAATAAAACAGTTAACATTTCTATATCATGTAGTCTCAAGCCAGTAGCCATTTCTTCTCAGATAGTTCAACATCAGATATAAAAAAACAAATTTTCCATAGATTTATTTCTACCACACTCTAGATTCTAGAGCTGCAGAAGACAAGTCTGATGCTGGTTTGAGCTTGTCAGTCATTTCTTGATATTTGGAAGCTTTTGATAGTTACATCCCTATTTTTGAAATCCAGATATATATCTTTATAATTAATCCTGTCCAGAACTCAGTGAGGACCTTCAGTTTATAGACTCAAGTTTTTATTCAAAGTAAGGAATTTCTTTTCATCATTTTAAAAAATAACTGTCTCTCTACCACTTGTTCTTTTGCAGACCTTCTGAAATGCCTAGTGAGGATCTCAGACTGTCCTCTGGGTCTTCTGGAATCCCTCCTTTCATATTTTTATCTCCTTAGT
>SJXQ01004430.1:26359-118637 GCA_006408695.1 Aepyceros melampus | reverse complement strand
TCACGGACTCAATGGACGTGAGTCTGAGTGAACTCCGGGAGTTGGTGATGGACAGGGAGGCCTGGCGTGCTGCGGTTCACGGGTTCGCAAAGAGTCGGACACGACTGAGCGACTGAACTGAACTGAAAAGCTTATATTCTGAGCCGACTGAGACAAGGACTCTTCCCAAAATGAAACCTATGGAAAAGAGAACTGTCACGTGTGTGATTAATGTCAGAGCTGATGTATCTAGCAGCCAGGGAGCTGGGACTGCCCCCCAGGATTTGAGAGACACTCCCCATCAGTCACGGGCAGCTCTGGAGCACTGCAGGCCTACTCCAAGAGGACAGCGCCTTAACTTCTATGTACCTCAAGGCTCAGAGAATCTGAGAGCACTGCTTGCAGCCCAAGAGAGAAGGTAGGGCTAGTTAGCACAATTTCTCCTTCTAGGCCCACTAATCAGCTCTTTGGTCCTTCACCACCACTATGGAGGTGGGGGTTGAGAGAGATGGGGAAAAGCCAAGATTAAAGGATGTTCCTCCGCATGCAAGACATGTAAGGAAGGAGTAAGTGCGCTTCACGGGTTTGAAAGCGCTGCTCCACTGTTTCACAGTATATGATATCACTGAAGCAGCTTTACCTTTTTGCACTTGTTTCCTCCTCTTTAAAGTGAAAGAAATAGCAACACACACTGAAACTTCGTGGTTTGTATTGCCCGATATATATCAAGTACTTTTTTAAAAAGATGTTTATTTGGCTATTTTGGGTCTCAGTTGCATCATGGAAGCTCTCTAGGTTATTGCAAGGTGGATTCTTTAACCACTGGACCACCAGGGATGTTCGTATCAAGTGCTTTAAGTAACATAATCTCACCTTCAAGTCTCTGCTCACTTTGGTCTTTGACTTCCCTGAGTTATTCCTAACAGTTAGTGCTATTGTTTCTACTTGCCTTTATTTATTTATTTACTTTTTTTTGCTGCCCCCCCCCCCATATTTGACTTCTGTCCTTTGAAAGCCTGAGCTTGTCAGAGAGCTCCCCATATGCCATGATCATTTCTCCTGATGTCCATCACGCCTACCTGCATCTCTTTTTGAATCATCTGGGTGTATAGTCAGAATTTCACTGCTCAGGATCTTTGATCTTCATGAGTCATTTTTCTCTTTGTGTCCCTGGCTGTTGGCATGTACTTATTCTTCCTGGAACTTTTGAAGTCAGCTATTCAGTTGGTCTGAAATGTATATCCAGAAATGCCCAGCAATTCATTCCTTTCTTCTGTGAGTTCCAGGATGACATGGTCTCTTTTCCCTGTTTCTGTCACTCCCACATTGCTGCCAAGTTCTCCTTTGTTGGTCAGAGTTAAATCCTAAGAGGCATATCACGGCTTCTCTTACTTTATGACATTTTGCTTGAGGGCCTAGAATTTAAATTAATAATTCTGGTTGGAAGTAATTTATATGGCCTTGGCTATTGAAATGTCAAATATTCACTCGTTGTTTAGATTTTTATCACATTTCTTCTCTTTATCCTGCCTGCCACCTATATTCCTTTAAAAAATTCTATCTTATAATTCATCTCCATATTCATCTGTTACTTTTAATGGCCTATTTTTCAAATAAATAAACACTTGTAAGAAGATCTGAGTTTTCTAGCAAATAGGCTTAGTATTCCCCCAAAAGTATGATGATTGATAGAAACTTTTTAAAAGTTAAAAATCTCTTTTGTTCATATTTATAAAGTATATATATTTTTTTCTAAAATGAATATCCTTAGAGGGAAACACTATTAGGAAGAGAAAAGAAAACTGTTTATTGTTAAGAAAAATGGACTAAATTTTTTTTCAAGCAAAAGATAAAAGTGTTCAAGGACATTGTAAATGTACTAATTTAATGTTTGTACATCTTTGTTTTCATTGCTTTAAATAGTCATTAAGCTTATGGCAAGGATCATGTTATTTATTTAGGAGAAGTGTGAAATGGCATAATGGAAGGACTATTGTTTTATTATATGTTTAGTACTTAGCACAGATTAAGTGCTGTAACCTAACATTTTTGAGGGGCAAGATAGCCATTGAACAGATGATGGACTCTCTGCCCTGGAAAAGTACTTATGTAATTGCACATAAAATTTTTCATAAAATTCCAGCTCCCTCAGAAACCATTTGAGCAGTTACTTTGTGCCAGATACTTAGCTTATGTGTTGATTTTTCATTATTTGAGAAGTTGTTCTACTAATCTGTAGGATTCAAACTGTGAATCAGAAAAGTAGCTGGTTAGTGTTATACTTTACATTTGCATAATCATTTGCCATACACAGGACACAGCTATTTGGGAGTACACTTGGGAGTAATTCAAATGTCTAAATCAAGCAACTTTCTCCATTTTGCCATTGGTTTTAGTGTTCCTTTTTCCAAATGAAAAAACTTCACAGGTGGCAAGAATATTGGATGATTTAAAGAACTCAGCTCTTCAAGCAGTTGGGTGCTTACTAAGTAGTAAAGAACTAATCAGAATTCAAATGGACTACACAGGCAGAAATAGCCACCAGGGAATTTAGAAAGCATTCTATCACCCCAGTCTGTTTAACGTCCCTCCTTTTCTTCCTGCCTCTTTCCTACACTATTTTATATATTAAAAAGTCCCTGGGAAGCTTTTCACCTGCTGGTTGAGGGAGTCCATTCAGGAATTATCTGTTTACAGAAATAAGTGTGCTGTTTCAGCATCAGTGATCTTTTGAAAGTGGGGAATGCTATATCAGGGTCCAGGGGTTAAAATATGTTGCTCCCACAGGGTTGCAGGCATCTGTAGCTGACTGAATAGGATGCAGGAGAGCCGTGAGAAAGTGCCACTCCTAGCAGGGGACAAAAAGCCTGCCCTGCTCCTTCATTAAAGAGAGTACACTTGGGTCCCAAGAGCCTTGACTTGGGTTGGGAGAAAGCGCAGTGTCTGCACCAGCTAGCAAATCTCCGCATGTTAGAGGGGTGCAGTTTGCTGAGGGCCATGACACCCCATCATTTCCTCTGACCATCGGCCAGTGATTTCATAGTTAGGCTCTCCACTCTCCAGCCTCCTTGGGAGTTGCCCATCAAGTCCTTGGAAGACAGTTCTTAGCTTAGAGGCACCCACAGTCTGGAACATTCTCTGGCACGTGATGATGGGAAAATATCCCTAGAGGTGGCATCCTTTCAGTCAGTAGAATCATCAGTAAACTGGAACAACTTAATGCTGGTTGCTGTTTCTTCTGGTGAACAGAGATGTTCAAGAGAAAGTCGGGAGATTGCCCTTCTTATTTCTGTCGATCGAAGATGCATCACTTGCTTGTCAGGAGCTATGTCAGGAGGTCGTGGGGCTACACAGTCTTTCGCTTTTGGGTACTTCTTGGTTTATGAACTAGCAGTTGTGTAGAGGGTAGGCAGCTTTGCAAGGGTATCAACTCCTTGGAAGAAATGAGATGGAAACTGTGACCATTTCCCTTTTGAGGTTCATTGTGGTAAGATCCTCTGTTGGGCTGGAGTGTTCCTGACTGAGGTTCACTAGCAGGAGAGGACACAGACGGCCTCTGGGGGGATGTTTCAGGCAGTGAGTGGAGTCTGGCATGATGCCCTCGCACTGCATTCTGGGCTGGAAGCTGGCTATCCAGTTCTCTATCTGCACAGGATGTAATATTGCAGTGAAGAGTTGCAGTTTCCCTCCTGTCAGACTGGCTGCCTCAGCCCTTTTTGGCTGTCATAAAATACTATAGACTCAGTTCAGTTCAGTCGCTCAGTCGTGTCGACTCTTTGCGACCCCATGAATCGCAGCACGCAAGGCCTCCCTGTCCATCACCAGCTCCTGGAGTTCACTCAAACCCATGCCCATGGAGTCAGTGATGCCATCCAGCCATCTCATCCTCTGTCAGCCCCTTCTCCTCCTGCTAGGTGGCTTATAAACAATATACATTTATTTCTCACTGCTCTGGGGGCTGGAAAGTCCAAGACCATGGTGGGGCCAAATTTGATATATGATGAAAGCCGGCTTCCTCAGTGATGTCCATCTTCTCCCTGTAACTTCACGTGGCAGAAGGACAAGGGGGTTTTCTCAGGCCGATTTCATAAGGGCACTAATCCAACTCAGAAGGTTCTTCTCTCATAACCTAATCTCCCAAACACCTCATTTCCTGATATCACCACAGAGTATTAGGATTCTAACATGTGCATTTCGAGGGTATGCAGTTAGACCATATCATGGGAAAACATTAAAAAGCATATGGCAGCCCATCCTCCTGGCATTCCCATTGGTGGTGGGGATGCAAACTGGTATAACCATTTAAAGGGCTCCCCCAGTGGCTCAGCAGTAAAGAGTCTGCCTGCAGTGCTTAGAAGAGAAAGGGCAATGTCTGAGAAAACCACAGACTCATTTATCTCTTGAGCTGCAGATCTCACTTCATGAATTTCACCTGAGGACACACCTTCAATAATATAAAACTATATTCTTTTAAGGCTGACAAAGTCTCCAGACCAGCAACATCGACATCACTGCAGCAGGGCACAAAGACAGTGGACCTGAATAGAAGGAAAGATGGAAATAACAAAACGACACATAAATGTACCTTTTGACCCAGCAATGCCAGTTTCTGGGAATTAAACCTTCAGACATGCCTTCTCCAAGAAAAAAATAAAAAAACCCACATCACAACACTGTTTGTGGTTGCAAATTATTTGAAACAACTGAAATGCTCATACATAGGAGAATGGTTAAATAAACCAGACACATCCACAAAATGGATATCGATGCAACCGTGCAGCTAAGCTCTGTCAACTAATATAATGGGGTTTCTAGAATATATTGCTAAGTGAAAGAATCAAAATAAAAAAGAGTATAGTATGTTACTTTTATTACTTGTGTAATAAAATTAGGCTACAATTTATATAAGAAAGATGCAGAACCTTAAAGGATTGAGAATAAAGTAGAAGAAATGGGGAAAAGGATGACTTTTTGAAACAACTTTTTATATAAATCTAACACATAGAATTCTATGACTGTTTCACATATTTAAAAAAAGCACAGGTTTGAGAACGGCCAAAATAGTGTAGAGGCACCAACAAACAATCTTACTATATTTCAATGAATAACATAACCACACTGATGTGAGGCAGAAGAGGTAGTGAGAAAATAATCCAAGTAACGTTTGAAAACTTACCACAAAACAGCTTACCATACAAGATACCTGAATAGTGCTTTCTCAAATAATGGAATTGAATCTATAATTTAGAAACTTTTTGCAAAGAAATATTTAGACACAAATGGCTGTGTCAGAGAGTTTCTCCAGTTATTTAAAGTAAAAATATCAGTCTTACCAAACTCTTCCAGCAAACTGAAAAAGGGTGAACACTTCCTTATGAACTTTATTAGGACAGCATCACCTTGATAATAAAACCTGAGAAGAATATTACAATGAAAAAAAAAAAAACAGTGTTAAGATTTTTCAAAGAAGGCAAAAATCATTTAATATGCAAAATTCAATTGATGTAATTCACCATATTTACAGAATTTAAAAGTAAAATAAAAAGATTTTTGTAATAGGTACAGAAAAATCATTAGATGAAATTTAATACCCGATAAGTTTTGTGTGCTTTTTTTTTAAAAGGAAAATTAGTTAGTTTTTTAAGAAAGGAAAATCCTCTTCTAGGAAACCCCTCTAATTTTATAAGAAACAGCTCTAATTTTATGAAAAGTACCTCCAGTAGTAACATATGGATGTGAGAATTGGATTGTGAAGAAAGCTGAGCGCCGAAGAATTGATGCTTTTGAACTGTGGTGTTGGAGAAGACTCTTGAGAGTCCCTTGGACTGCAAGAAGATCCAACCAATCAATCCTAAAGGAAATCAGTCCTGAATATTCATTGGAAGGACTGATGCTAAAGCTGAAACTCCAATACTTTGGCCACCTGATGAAAATAAAGAACTGATTCATTTGAAAAGACCCTGATGCTGGGAAAGATTGAAGGCTAGAGGAGAAGGGGATGACAGAGGAAGAGATGGTTGGATGGCATTACTAACTCGATGGACATGAGTTTGAGCAAGCTTTGGGAGCTGGTGATGGACAGGGAAGCTTGATGTGCTGCAGTCCATGGGGTTGCAAAGAGTCGGACATGACTGAGCAACTGAACTGAACCTCAAAACAGTTTATGGCAAATATATTCAATGG
Organism: Aepyceros melampus; assembly: GCA_006408695.1. Taxonomy (NCBI): domain Eukaryota; kingdom Metazoa; phylum Chordata; class Mammalia; order Artiodactyla; family Bovidae; genus Aepyceros; species Aepyceros melampus. The sequence continues at coordinate 112,475 of SJXQ01004430.1, read as the reverse complement.
TAAAATATTTAAAGCTTTCATCCTATGTTTGGAAACATTTATTGAATCTTAATATGTGCCTGATATTGTTCTAGGCACTAAGAATAAAAGCAGTGAACAAAGCAGACAAAAATCCTTGCCCCAAGTAGCTGGCATTCTAAAGGCCCTATTTTATTTCCTATGAATGATTCTTGTGTAAGAAATCTAAAACTACCATTTATTAAGTGACTACTGTATGCCTGGACTTTGTCCCAAACTATTACATATTTACCTTTTTTAACATGGTTGATCGGAGAAGGCAATGGCACCCCACTCCAGTACTCTTGCCTGGAAAATCCCATGAACAGAGGAGCCTGGTAGGCTGTGGTCCGTAGGGTCGCGAAGAGTCAGACACGACTGAGTAACTTCCCTTTCACTTTTCACTTTCATGCACTGGAGAAGGAATGGCAACCCACTCCAGTGTTCTTGCCTGGAGAATCCCAGGGACAAGGGAGCCTGTGGGCTGTCATCTATGGGGTCACACAGACTCGGACCCGACTGAAGTGACTTAGCAGTAGCAGCAGCAACGTGGTTGATTCATGTCAATGTATAGCAAAACGAATACAGTATTGTAAAGCAAAACAAACTAAAAAAATAAAAATTAATTTAAAAAATTAAACACACACACACACACACACACAAATAAAGTACACTCTGAGGGAGCCCTGCCATTTCTTATTTGTTGGTGAGAAAACGGAGCACATAGCACTTAATTAGTCCAAAGGCACGCACTAGTTATTAGCTCAGTTCAGGGCTTCCCAGATGGCACTAGTGGTAAAAAAAGAACCCACTTGCCAATGCAGGAGATGAGACATGAGTTCAGTCCCTGGCTAGGGAAGATCCCCTGGAGGAGGGCATGGCAATTTCCACTCCAGTATTCTTGCCTGGAGAATTCCCACTGACAGAGGTACCTGGCAGTCTACAGCTCATAGGGTCCCCCAGAATCGGACACAACTGAAGCGACTTAGCGCACACCTGCATTCAACTATTAATTCCAGAGTTCATATTCTTTCCCCTATGCTATATCCACAGTATCCATCATTACAGACAAATTTTGTCTTATTTAGTAAGAAAATTTGTTCTAATTTATTGTTGGCTTTTTAAACATTTGTTAATTTTTAAATTCCCATGCAGAATTTTAAATTGCTGTATAATTAAATCTGGGAGATTTTATTGCTTGATGATTTCTAGTGTTTTTTTAAATTTATTTATTTTTAATTGAAGGATAATTGCTTTACAGTATTGTGTTGGTTTCTACCAAATATCAACATGAATCAGCCATAAGTGATTTCTAGTGTTTTAAATTTAGAAGATGTCCTCTCAGAGGTTTGTTAAATATGTTTTATAATTTAAAAGAATTTGAACTGCTAAAACTACCTGGACTTTATTCTATTGTGTACAATGTAGAATGTGTTACTTATTACCCAAACTGATCATTGTTAATAAATTCTTCTTCTCATTGATTGTTGGTGAAAATATAGCGTCTTTTAGATAGAAATCCTTGAAAAAGTCATTCAATAAAGCCCAATCGAGCCACTGTTGGTAAAAAAAAAAAAAAAAAAAAAAAATTCCTAGGATACCTTCTTATATAAAAATAGTTTAGGCTATTTGCTTAAATTATAAATGTTTTGCCTCTCTGCTTGACACATGCGCACGCACACACACACACACACACACACTCTTAAATTCCTGAGGCAGAAATATTCATGCTGTATCTGAATGCAGATTACATTACTTAATTTTATTCCTAACTGTATCTTCTTTAGCCTGTTTAAAGGATTAGTCACAAATATTTACTTAGCACTAAGTATGATTTATATAAATATACATATGGTGGAATAAAACAAAACAAACAACAAAAAAAATTTGGCCCTTTGAGGAACCTACAGTCTAACTGAAGAAGATAAAACATACATGAAAACTTATGCCTAAGTGTTTGAAAAGGCCTGGTTTGTGAACAGCGATCACTGCAAGAGTTCAGAGGAAGAAGTGATGCTGTGGTTGGCCAGGAAGCTTCACCAAGGAGCTGGGGGTTGCAGGGCCTGGATCAGTTGTTAGGAGCTTGGTCTAGAGAAGAGGGTGTAGAAGTTACAGTCTAGAAAGATTGAACCCGGATACCCAGGCAGATGTGTGCCATCTGTGTGGGTGCGGTGTGAAGGGAGGAAGTATAGTGTTAAAAAAAAATTCAGTCAAGTAAGTTTTAAAGATCCAGTTGGTTTTATTAAACAATTCATGAATCTGGCAGCATCCTGTCCCTCAAGGAGCAAGGAGCTTCAAGAAGCTGTATGAAATAGACAACTTTTATAGGCAGAAAGGGGGAAAGCACAGATTTTTTTAGGTTTAGCTTAGGTAACCCATCTTTTAGGGACAGAGGGAGACTTTGAGGCAGATTACCTCACCAGGGCTGACTAGAAAATTCCAGACTGACCAGTGAAGACAACATTCCTGGCGGAGGTTGTCAGTGCAGGTTAAGTGTTAAGGCTTGGTTTGCTGACGTGGAACTTAGCACAAGAGCATCCACATGGGGCCTGTCATTTTTTTTCTAACAATTCCCCCTTTTTGATCAGACTATTAGCTTAACTGAGAGATGTGATCAAAATTGAAGGCGTTAGCGTCACTCTTAGCCACAACTCGGCCATTCTCACAGTTTTGTTGATCCTTGTATGGTGTCCATGCGTCAAGGTGTTTTTGCTTAATCCCTGTGATATTCATAGATCGTGGCTTTAGGTTCATAATCTTTAAATTAATCATCTCCTCATTCCTTCTCTTATGTTCCACTCTTAAGATCATTTGCCTGGTGGTTAACAGCTGTGAACATACGTTTAAAGCCTTTGAGAGAACACAGTTCACCAGGGAGATGACTATAACTGTCTTAAGCAGGGTAATGCCCCATGTCTAGAGTGCCCTTCAGAGCCATGGTGCCCAAGACACAGACCAATCGGCATCAAAGAAGGACCCTCATGAAGGCATCAAGATTTTAAGCCAGGCAGCTTGCTCAGTGAGCTCTTGTCACCGAATTCAGCTTACCCTGAAGTCTTAACCCAGGTGCAGCAGATGGTACTGGCCACAGCACAGACACCTCCTCGCTCAGCTAGAAGGTAATCCAGAGCTATCCTATCATCAAGAGCAACTTTAGCCAGAGAGGCCAAGGATTGTTACTGGGCATCTGTTGCTTTAGCAGCAAAGTCTGCAAGTTAAGAAGAGGTTCCTGACTATAGGCTCCTTTGTAATTACTCCTAACCAGAGAAATAGGGACCTACCAAAGGAAGTGAATCTGGAATCACAGAACCTCCTCATAAGTCCTTTCTAGCTGGATGAGGCAACTCCAGGGAAGTTGATCAATGAGATGTCCCAGTTCATTTGTGAACAGTTAGGGGCACCATTAGATGACCTAAGAGGCATTGCCTGATTAGGCACTAACATAATCTAGTACAGACCACTCCAATCAATTCCTGTTGATAGAGTCACTCAAAGGGATGGTTGCATTTGCCTGTTTGAGTCAAGGGCTGGTTTATTTTTCTCCTAACCTGAAATAATAATAAAAATTGTTCTAAGTACCAGAGTTTACCTCCCCTGCCCACCGCCCCTTAACAATGACTTGAAAGATACAGGTAATGTGTTATCTTTCCAGGTCAATGGAGAAGTAAAAGACAGAAAGGGAAGAACAAAGGGACTCATATTCAGTTAAAATATGAGGTCTCAATCCAGCATCTTGGAAAGAAGCAGTTTGCCCTCCATGTCAACTCCTTCTCTTCCTAGTCAGTTTGATTTGGACAGCTCCAGCCTTTGGAGAAGGCAATGACACCCCACTCCAGTACTCTTGCCTGGAAAATCCCATGGATGGAGGAATCTGGTAGGCTGCAGTCCATGGAGTCGCGAAGAGTTGGACACGACTGAGTGACTTCACTTTCACTTTTCACTTTCATGCATTGGAGAAGGAAATGGCAACCCACTCCAGTGTTCTTGCCTGGAGAATCTCAGGAATGGAGGAGCCTGGTGGGCTGCCGTCTATGGGGTCACACAGAGTCAGACACGACTGAGTGACTTAGTAGTAGTAGTAGTAGTAGCCTTTGGATAAAACCTGATGTCAGGCAGAGCCCTCTTTAGCTGTGATATGTACAGTCCCTGAAGTTTGTGCCACATGGGTAATAAAGAGATCTTGATATAGTCCCTCCCAAAGAGATCCAGGGGGAAGACTTTGTTCTTACTGATTCCAAATCAGAAAGGTGGGAGAAAATTGGAAGCATTACTTTGGAGAGTCATAGCCAGACATTTGAAGAAAGTAGAAGAATTCAGGATCCAGCCCAGCTTACAGGTATATCACTCCAGTACTCTTGCCTGGAAAATCCCATGGAGGGAGGAGCCTGGTGGGCTGCAGTCCGTGGAGTCACTGGGAGTTGGACATGACTGAGCGACTTCACTTTCACTTTTCACTTTCATGCATTGGAGAAGGAAATAGCAACCCACTCCAGTGTTCTTGCCTGGAGAATCCCAGGGACGGGGGAACCTGTTGGGCTGCTGTCTATGGGGTCGCACAGAGTTGGACACGACTGAAGTGACTTAGCAGCAGCAGCAACACAAAACCTTAAAGACAATTAGCAGGACTAAAATCTAATATAGACAAGGTGAAAGCATAGTTTTTCTTCTACAGTTATCCCTGTCTCTTTTTTCCCAGGGATAATCACAGCAAAAACTAATTTTTTGTATTAAATTTGGGTTGATTATTTACATAACTAAGATAAGAATAGTAGTCGACCTTATGAGCTCTTCTTAAGACTACTTTTCTAGTACTTTCCATAAGGATTCTCAAATCAAACTCAAAAACTGCTTGAAGCCAGGAAGCCAAGCCAAAGTTCAAGCAGTTTCCTAAAGCTGTCTGGTCATATCTGAGTCTATGTGTATCTCTCTCAAATAAAATATTCTAGTCAGAGCTTCCATTATTAATATATATCCAGTGTTTCTAATTGTGTCCTGTTACAAAGAGACCAGATTTTTATTTAACTCAGGTAAATAACTATTTTGTATTAAATTTGGGTTGATTATTTACATAACTAAGATAAGAATAGTAGTCGACCTTATGAGCTCTTCTTAAGACTACTTTTCTAGTACTTTCCATAAGGATTCTCAAATCAAACTCAAAAACTGCTTGAAGCCAGGAAGCCAAGCCAAAGTTCAAGCAGTTTCCTAAAGCTGTCTGGTCATATCTGAGTCTATGTGTATCTCTCTCAAATAAAATATTCTAGTCAGAGCTTCCATTATTAATATATATCCAGTGTTTCTAATTGTGTCCTGTTACAAAGAGACCAGATTTTTATTTAACTCAGGTAAATAACTATGTTGCCATGGAAAGAATACTGAAGAGTTGCCAAATTTTAGAGGGATCAAAGTAGGGAGAAAAAGTAAATATTTCACCCTTGTTCACAAAAGTGTATTTTACCAGATTGCTGATAGCTTTAAAAGAAAATAGAAGGTTTCTTTCATCTAGACAAAATATTAAGAAACCAGCAGTATTTTCCCTCCTTGGTTCATTTAGTCCCATGTACCTTTTCTGTTTAAATCCAATTTTCCCCTTATTTCTAGAAATTCTTACTAGTTCAGTTTTATGATCTTAAAATTATCAGAAACCTGTACTTGTCATGAGTTCTTTCCATGAATCCCCTTGAAGATACAGCACTTCTGTAGGAACACTTTTTCCAAAGCATCAAAATAAACAATAGCTCTCTGTCAATGACAAAAGACTTTAAAATGCCTGTCATTAAAGATTTGATGAGAGTTTATTAAAATGGAACTGACAAGGAAATTTGGTTATTCCTGGAACATATATTTGAGGATAATAACTGGAATTCTGTCTGATAATGTTATACTAGGACTTATCAGATTTGCATGAATTTTATTAATACATAATTTTGAGGACACACTTATATATCTATACAGACACAACCTGAAGATTTAGTATTATTTTTTGGCAATGCTTCCCATGTAATTTAACATACCAACTAAGTTTAATTTGTTTAATTTGCCCTTATAAAAATAAAGACAGAGAACAAATCTTTTGAGATATTCTAAAGGCCCTCTGGACTATGCTGCAGTTGGCTTGAAGTGAAAAAGATTTCATGGAGCTAACATTCCAGGTTCCTATGCAATCCTGTTCTTTACAGCATCAGATTGTACTTTCATTACCAGACATACCCACAACTGAGCATCATTTTCGCTTTGGCCCAGCCGCTTCATTCTTTCAGAGCTATGAGTAGTTCTCCTCCACTCTTCCCCAGAAGCATACTGGGCGCCTTCTGACCTGGGAGGCTTATCTTTCAAGGTCATGTATTTTGCCTTTTTGTAAAGTTCACGGAGTGCTCATGGCAAGCACACTGGAGTGGTTTCCCGTTCCCTCCTCCAGTGGATCACCTTTTGTCAGAACTCTCCACTCTGACCCATCTGTCCTGGACAGTCCCACACAGCATGGCTCATAGCTTCACTGAGTTGCGCAAGCCCCTTCTCCATGACAAGGCAGTGATGCATGAACATACTAAACAATGTTCAAACTACAAGACAGTTGCAGTCATCTCCCATGCTAGCAAGGTTATGCTCAAAATCCTTCAAGCTAGCCTTCAGCATTACGTGAACTGAGAACTTCCACGTATTCAAGCTGGGTTTAGAAAAGGCAGAGGAACCAGAGATCAAATTGCCAACATTCGCTGGATCACAGAGAAAGCAAGAGAATTCCAGAAAAACATCTACCTCTGTTTCAGGGACTACACTAAAGCTTTTGACTGTGTGGATCATAACAAACTGTACAAAACTCTCAAAGAGATAGGAATACCAGACCATCTTACCTGTCCCCTGAGAAACCCATATGCGGGTCAAGAAGCAACAGTTAGAACCTTAAATGGAACAAGTGACTGGTTGAGAATTGAGAAAGGAGTATGACAAGGCTGCTCATTGTCACCCTGTATATTTAACTTATACCCAGAGCACATCATGCAAATGCTGAGCTGGGTGAGTTACAAGCTGGAATCAAGATTGCTGGGAGAAATAACAACCTCAGATATACAGATGATATCACTTCAATGGCAGGAAAATCACTGCAGATGGTGACTGCAGCCATGAAATTAAATGGATCAAACCCACATCTCCTGCATTGGCAGGCAGATTCTTTACCACTAAGCCATCTGGGAAGCTAAAAGAGTTGATACAGGGGCTCATTTGGACAACCAAATGTTGGCAGGGAAAGCTTACTCACTGTCATTCATTCTACAAATGAACATGCCAAAATTTGAAAAAAGATTGAGATGCACAAAACCGAGGTGTCCTTCATGAGAATGCTTCTCATCATGGAAAAGAAGAATAACTGTCTTTGCTTTCTTTCCCCTGCCCTCAGAAAGCAGGCCATGTGTAAATAAAAGGTATGTATCACAGAAGTGCCCCAACCTGCACCACCTCCTTCCCAGAGAAATGTTTATAATTGGAGGTATTTGCAATGATTTATAGGCTATGGTTTTTCCAGTAGTCATGTATGGGTGTGAGAGTTGGACCTCATGCCAAAATTTGAAAAAAGATTGAGATGCACAAAACCGAGGTGTCCTTCATGAGAATGCTTCTCATCATGGAAAAGAAGAATAACTGTCTTTGCTTTCTTTCCCCTGCCCTCAGAAAGCAGGCCATGTGTAAATAAAAGGTATGTATCACAGAAGTGCCCCAACCTGCACCACCTCCTTCCCAGAGAAATGTTTATAATTGGAGGTATTTGCAATGATTTATAGGCTATGGTTTTTCCAGTAGTCATGTATGGGTGTGAGAGTTGGACCGTGAAGAAAGCTGAGTGTCAAAGAATTGACACCAACTGTGGTGTTGAAGACTCTTGAGAGTCCCTTGGACTGCAAGGACATCCAACCAGTCCATTCTGAAAGAGATCAACCCTGGGATTTCTTTGGAAGGAATGATGCTGAAGCTGAAACTCCAGTACTTTGGCCACCTCATGCGAAGAGTTGACTCATTGGAAAAGACTTTGATGCTGGGAGGGATTGGGGGCAGGAGAAGGGAACGACAGAGGATGAGATGGCTGGATGGCATCACTGACTCGATGGACATGAGTCTGAGTGAACTCTGGGAGTTGGTGATGGACAGGGAGGCCTGGTGTGCTGCTATTCATGGGGTCACAGAGTCGAACACGACTGAGCAACTGAACTGAACTGAACTGATAAAAGAGTTGTTTTAAAACTTGTGAAAAAAAGGCTAAAAAGACCTGTGTTTGGTTGACTTATCAGATTTTATAATTATGTTAAAAAGCATGTGAAAACTCTAACATTACCAGTTCTCAGGCAGGCTGGGCCGTCAGGCTGGAAGCTGACAGCCCTATTGAAAACGGTGCTGTGTGTTCTGGATCCTGCAAGCCAGCTCTGACTTAAATTGTTCTTTCCTACTCTGAGCATCAGAGCCCTTTGGAAAATGCCATTATGCTTCTTGGAAAACAAGACAATCCAGACATGGTGCCCTAGCTTGTGCCCATTCGGTGAGTCACTAGGAGCTGATGGGATTTCGGTAGGAAGTAACAGCTGGTATGAGGACCACACGCAGGAGAAAACAGTCCTGAGCTGAACAGGGTTTAACACTGGCTTTTAAGTTCCTGGAAGGCCAGGACTGTGTCTTAATTCTTTCTGAATGCCACGCTCCTAACAATGCCTCCCCACCACAGAGTATTTGTTGAAATACTCATAAATAAAGCATTGTTGAACACAACAGTCGGTGTTATGGTCATTCTGTCCTTCGAAAAACACGTGTGGACTGCTCTGAGCAAGAACATGAATGTTACAGCCTAGTTCTACTTCTTAGATCTGTTACTGTTGTTATTGATATGCTATTACTCACAGTGATTTCAATTAATTAATATAGTAACTGAGTTACATTTTCTGGGGCACAAAAGGTGACTGAATTCAGAAAACAAAGTTCCTTGGCACTTGAACTTGAATCCCAGGTCTATCATCTTCTATGTGGTCCTAAAAAACATAAATCACTGATTTCTGAGCCTCAGTCTCCCTTTCTGTAGTGATGAAGAGGACAATAACATCTAAGTCAAGAGTGGATGGGAGGACTGTGAAGACGTCTGGTCACAGACCATAAAATCCCGTGTGGATATGAAAGGCTCTCTGCAGTGATTGTAACCGTGTGTAGGCACGGCCGGCACTCGATTCAGAGAAATAACCAACTGAACCTCCTGGGGGCAACATATGAGTTTGTTCCACGTCATCAACATTTGGTGTTACTAGTCTTGGCATCAAAGTTCCTTGGCACTTGAACTTGAATCCCAGGTCTATCATCTTCTATGTGGTCCTAAAAAACATAAATCACTGATTTCTGAGCCTCAGTCTCCCTTTCTGTAGTGATGAAGAGGACAATAACATCTAAGTCAAGAGTGGATGGGAGGACTGTGAAGACGTCTGGTCACAGACCATAAAATCCCGTGTGGATATGAAAGGCTCTCTGCAGTGATTGTAACCGTGTGTAGGCACGGCCGGCACTCGATTCAGAGAAATAACCAACTGAACCTCCTGGGGGCAACATATGAGTTTGTTCCACGTCATCAACATTTGGTGTTACTAGTCTTGGCACCCCACTCCGGTACTCTTGTCTGGAGGATCTCATGGGCGGAGGAGCCTGGTGGGCCGCAGTCCATGGGGGTCGTGAAGAGCGGACACGACTGAGCGACTTCACTTTCACTTTTCACTTTCATGCATTGGAGAAGGAAATGGCAACCCACTCCAGTGTTCTTGCCTGGAGAATCCCAGGGACGGGGGAGCCTGGTGGGCTGCCGTCTACGGGGTCACACAGAGTTTGAAGCGACTTAGCAGCAGCAGTAGCAGTCTTTTTTAGTATTTCTCACGGGTGTAAAGTGGTACGCATGTGTGCTACGTCGTTTCAGTCGTGTCCGACTCTGCGACCCCATGGGCTGTAGCCCGCCAGGCCCCTCTGTCCATGGGGTTCTCCAGGCAAGAATACTGGAGTGGGCTGCCATGCCCTCCTCCAGGGGATCTTCCCAAGCCAGGGACTGAGCCCACATCTCTAGTCTCTCGCATTGGCAGGCAGGTTCTTTGCCACTAGCGCCCCTTGGGGAGCCTGGGAAGTGGCGCACCATTGTGGTTTTAGTTTTCATTTCCCTGACAACAGTCTGGCTTCCCTAGTGGCTCAGAGGTTAAAACCTCTGCCTGCTATGCGGGAGACCTGGGTTTCATCTCTAGGTCAGGAGATTCCCTGGAGAAAGAAATGGCAACCCACTCCAGTATTTTTGCCTGGAGAACCCCACGGACGGAGGAGCCTGGTGCACCCACGGGGTTCGGTTGGTCCGCTGAGTCGCAGAGAGTCGGACACGACTAAGCAACTTCACTTCACTTTTGAGCATCTTTTCACTTGCTTACTGGCCACTTGTTTTCCTGTGAAGGTGTGTTTGAATTTTTTTGCACATTAAAAAATTAAGTTGTCTTTTTATTACTGAGTTCTAAGAAGCTTTTTAAAAATTGTCTGGCTACAAGTTCTTTGTCAGACATATATATATATATGTTGAGAATATTTTCTCTCAGTTTGTGGTTTATTTTTCCATAAGCAATCTCTTCACAAAGATCGGAAGTTTTACATTTTGATAAAGTCCAATTTGTTAAAATTTTTTGGTTTGGGTTTTTTTTTTTTATATATAAAAAGATCTTTGTTTATCCCAAGGTCATACAGATTTCTAAAATTGACACAAAACATGAATCTCTGTTGAGATGGCATGAATAAAACCAAAGAGCCATATAAACCTTCAGCTTCTAGGCACCTTGCTTTCCTAGAATTGGCATATTGCCTGGCACAAATACTAAAAAGTATTGGTAGAATTTAATTTAATTGTGACAGTGTATTCCAACTAGATGTTTCCATTTTTGAGTGATGTAAATAGCATTTGAACTTTGAATTTTCCACCAAATATGTACAGTGATGACAATCATAAATGGAAATATCAAGGTGTAAATTCTTGCGATGTCTTTGGAAAATAAACCACCTTTTAGTAGATTCCTCTGTTTCTCCAGCAGGGGGCATTTTAGGATTTCCTTAACTCAATAAGTGTTAGTCGCTCAGTCTTGTTTGACTCTTTGCGACTCCATAGACTGTAGCCCACCAGGCTCCTCTGTCCATGGGATTCTCCAGGCAAGAATACTGGAGTGGGTTACCATTCCCTTCTCCAGGGGATCTTCCCCACCCAGGGATCAAACCTAGGTCTCCCACATTGCAGGAGGATTCTTCACCATCTTAACCACCAAACTTCATGTTAAAAATCTGAAAAATAAAAAATTATTTACAGTACTGGGGGAAGAACTTCTCAGATTTGTTTTCTCAGACCTCCTTCTCTGTGTGGGTCCAGAGGCAAGGTTCTCCAGGAAGCGAGGGTGCTGGAAAGAGCCAAGCTGAGGAGTTAGGAGGCCTTGGTGATTCCCAGTCCTGCACCACCCAGACGGTGGCAGTGGTCAGCCACTCCGGCTCTTGGACCTGCTTTTGGTTCACAGGACAGGAGAAAAAAAACTCATACTCGGATTGCTAGCGCCACCTGACTCTGACAGCATACGGTGTACCCCACCTGCAGCTTGGGGCTGATATAAAGCCATTGCTCTTCTGATGTTGTATGATTGATTTCCAGCCCCATTCCATCAGGGCAAGTCTCTCTCCTGTCCCTTCTTCCCCAAGACTCATCACTCCCCAAGGCTGCTTCTTGCTCCCTGCTTCGTCCCTTGAAGCCGTGCGGTCACCTCCTCCTGGGTCCCAGCCCCTGGGGTGCATGCCTCACTGCACATCCGTGTTCCTATGAAGGAGCCAGCCATTCAGCCTTAGAGGTCCTTTTGAAGCTGTAGAGGCGTCAAGGTCATTTTCTTCAGGAGGCTTCTTGTGTGGGTGCATTTTGCCCACCCCTCCCAGGCAGCCAACAGCACAGAGACTCCTGGCTCTCCTCCCCCAGGGGGATGGTCGGTGAGTCCCTCTGATCCACTTTTCTGAAAGGGACCACTCAGAAAGACTCTGTGTCTCCTCTGCTAGAAACAGAAGCGGCTGAAAACGTGTAACAGAAACCTGCTTTCAGAGCATCCCTTTTCACTTCCTGGACACACGCTACGTCTTTAGGATGGTACGTTCAGTCTTTCCTTAGAGAGAGGTGTAGACAGCTGAGCTCAGAGGCTGCTATGGTTGGCAGTGGGGGTATAGGGAACGACATTTTGTGTGTGGACAGTGTCAAAATGAAGACGTAGAACACCCAGTTGGTATCTGCAGAGAAATGAAGAATTGATAGGGGTGGGAAACTCACACATCTTCTGTTTGGGGGGGAGGGTGGTTTGTGTGAGTAAAAACCCAGTGGTGTCGGCAGGCAGAGAGGCAGACAGAAGACCTCTTAAGAATCACCCACTCAGGTACTGCCAGAGCCCCAAAGCTTGCCTGCCGGAATCCAGAGCAGCTCTGGGAATCAGTCTTAAACAGCCTGACTCTTCCAAAGGTTCTGTAAGCCCGGACGCCCTGGGTCAAGTCCTCCCCAGCTTGGGCTGCTGGGACAATTCCCCTTCCCACCCGCCCTGACTGGTGCAGCGGGATAGGAGACGGAGAGCCCTTGTTCTGCCTCAGTCTTGTTCCGCCAGATGGGACACCCTGACCAGGTGAGGCTCGAGGGGCAGTGCGTGGTGCCCGGGTCCCCCTCGGGAGGGAGTTTCCTTGAGGGAGGCAGAGTCCCTTGGGTCCTTTCTCAGGCTTCAGTTGTCCCCATGTCGGGAGGAAGGGGCTGGAAGAAGCATGACTGAGGGGCTCCCTGTCTGATAAGATGGTCTAGGAAATAAACACACTCCAGTCCTGCAGAGCTGAACCATGCCCTGCCGGATCACTTCCCAGGGAATTTCCACCCACTATAGGCGCCTGTCCCTGCCGGTTGGGAAACATCCCCAATGGACTTATCTCTTTGCCGTGAGTGTGGGTGACTACTGTCCAGAGCACTCCAATGTTTGAGGTTTCTCTTCCTGAATCAACTTCCCTCGGAGACCGCCTAGCTGTCTCCACCAATGTTTGCTTTGAGCCTGTGAACAGAGTATTTAAAAATAGCCTCGTTTGAAACCTTCCATGTGTCTGAGTGGTTCCAGTCAGATTCCCATCAGAGAGGTCCCTGGTTGTACTTGGCCTGTGTGTCCTGGCGGGGCCGCCACTGTGTGCTCCCCCAGCCCTTCTTTCCCAGCCATCTCAGTCTCAGACTCGGGGCTTTGACAGGGAATTAGAGTGAGAGAGGCTCTGCTGTTGCAGAGAAGCCAAGGGAAATGCTGTCGACTGAGCACAAAGGTTCCCTTCTAAATAAGCCGGGTGAGGTCTGCACGCGGACTCTAGGTCTTGACTGACATCACTTACGCATGCAGCACACACTTAGCCAGAGCCACCAGGCAGCTAATGTAGCATCAGGCTGGGTCTCTGAAAGATGAACCTGCACTGTCCCCACACTCTGATCATTACCTGCCAGCCTTTCTCCACCAGCCCTGTCACACAGAGTCCCAGATGGCACCTAGACCTCCAGCTGTGGACCCAGAGCTCTGGCACTGGAGTTCTAGCACTCCAGTCCTATATCTCCGTGTTCCCTCTTCCTTCCTTACTCAGTTGGGACTTCTTGATTCAACACTGGTTGCTCTTTTGCAAAACACTTTAACTTTTGCTTCCCCATCCCCCCAGGTACCTACCTGGCACATCCCCTCGCCACTCTGCCTGCTCTGTGTGTAGGGTGTAGCATCTAACCATTGCTGGAGGGAAAACACACACACACACAACCTCATTCACAGGATTTGCATCACCCTGAAAGACCACAAGCCTCAAATGGGGAGCCAACACTGCCGGATGGTTCCACTACTCTTCCTAATAAATGAACATGCCCACTTGATGAGATAATTATTTCAAAACTTTCTTCCCAGACCTTCAACATCCCACCAACTCCAAGTCACTTTCCTATTTTACAAGGACAATAGGAAGGATCCAATGGGACTCTCCTCCTCTTCCCAACAGAGATTCCTTAAGCCACTCATCTTCAATCTTCCCTCTCATGACAGTGAAAGGAGGGTCTTTGCTTTCCTCCCAGCCCGGCTCCCCCACTTACACGTTGACATTCCCCTCCTCTCCTCCTTAAGAACTTCACTGTTACAATTACTTTCTTCTCTTTCCTGCACCACCCATTTCTTCTTTCCTAACAGATTATTCCCAATGTCAGCACCTTTATTATATTATATATTATGCCAGCACCTTTATTATACATTTTATTATGATACAGTTAATGTACAATTAACACTCTATTATGCATTTATTATATACTGTTTCAAGGAAACCAAAAATTGTTTTCCTGACTTCATGACTTTGTCCAGCTCCTATTTCTCCGCTCCCTTTACAGCAAACCAACTTGAAAGAATCCGTTTTTTCACTTTCCATTTTGTCCTCAACCCACACAACTGGACTTCTGTGCTACTCCTGATCTGAAAGGGCTATTGTTGCTGTAAAAAGGACAAATGGGCTCTGTCTTGCTTGAAAACACTGTTTCTCTCTCTGTGTACATTTTCTTTAATCTCTCCATAGCAGTCGATATTGATGACACTCTCCTTGACACATTTTCCTCTTTCATCTGTTTCCCCCTGTACTTTACCAGCTGGTCTTTCTAAGCCTCCTTGGACTGTTCCTTCTCTATCAGAACCCAAGATGCTGGAGTCCCTAGGCTGTTATACTTTAGTCAACACTTTCTTCCTAAACGAGATTATCTGGGTATGGTGCTTTTCAGTATCACCCAAACACGCAAATCCAAGTTCCCCAATTTATGCATCCAACTTATGGTCTTTTCCTGAAGTCCAAGTTCTTGCAGCCTAGCACCTACTCACTTCCTGCTTGGATGTTTGATAGACATTTAAATATAACAGAACTGAGATGGAACTGTTAATGTGGCCGGTCTCCTGACTTGTGCACCCCTCAAATTTTCTCATCTCAGTAAACAGCCACCCCCATCCAGCTGCTGACCGGGGAGCCAGCCTTAGCCTCCAGCTACCAGTGGGCCCTGCTGGTTTCACCTCCGAAGAATCTAAAGCGTGTCCCGCAGCAGGTCCCAGAGTAAATCAAGCATGCCTTCCCTGCCTGCCGTGTTCCTTTGCAGGTTTCTCTAAGTGTCTGTGGGCCATCTATGCTGGTCTCACGGGAGTGTTTGTTAGAACAGATTCCTAGGCCCTAAGCCAGAGCTGCACACCGGGATCCTTGAGCAGAGCCCAGGCATTTCCTGGGAAGACGCATTTGCGTCAGCTGCTCCAGGCGGTGCTTTATGTGGGCTTCATTTTGAGGACCGCTGCTTGAGATGTTGAATGAGTTTGACACAAATTCTCCACACGGGACAGTAATGCGAGGCAACGTACTTGGATGATGGAACTGTGATTTGAAATATACGTCCTGTGGGTCCACTATCCAGCTGTGCTCTGAGTTTGACCCAAGTATTCTGAATCCAGTCACGTTTGAAGTGTTTAATGCAGGAGAGGGAGGGGCTCCCAGGGGGCGCTAGTGGTAATGCCAGAGATGCAAGAGACTTGGGTTCAAGCCCTGGGTCGGGAAGATCCCCTGGAGGAGGAAATGGCCCTCCACTCCAGTATTCTTACCTGGAGAATCTCAAAGGAGCCTAGAGGGCTACATGGGGTTGCAAAGAGTCAGACAGGACTGAAGCGACTTAGCACACACAGTGGGTTTGCTTTGGCTCTGGCTTTGGTCACAGTCAGGAATGATGGCTGGGCATCTTAATTTCACATGCTGAGCTGGGAAGCTCCCGATGGCATCACCACCAAACAGCCCTCCGCGAGGGAAGGCACCGGGAAGCAAGGACAGCGAATCCTGGAGCTCCTCCTCCCCCCATCCTCCTCTCCCCTCTTGATCTCCCTCTTTGTTTCTCTTTCTTTCAATTCAGTGCTTGGCCCTGCGAGTGCTGTAACAGGAACAAGGTAAAAGGAAGCACACTTCTCCTCTTTATAAAGATGTCTTTTTGAAATATTTTAATTTCACTTTTGCTAACAGCAATATAGAAACAATCATAAAAAATAAAATATAAATTGTCCATCAGTTACATAATAGCACTTGGTATGGCTACAGGGAGGGGGCCGGGGGCAGGGGCAGGTCCTCTAAGCCCGCCCGGGCTCCCCAGGCCTCTGGGATCACTGCTGAGTCCACGACGGTGTCAGACCTTGCCCTGCTTGGCAGTGTCAACGGAGACTTTGAGTTTTAAACCCAGGGGTTCTTGGGGGTGTCAGAAAGATGGGCAGATAATGAGTAAAACTGCAACAGTACTGTACACACATGGTAGAGCTGGAAGGCTGCTCGGAGCTGATGAAGGCTAGGCTGTGACTGACTCAGACATCTCTTGACCACACGAGGCAGGGACTTCACAGAGCTGAACTGACCTGGTTGGTTGTTTGCATTCACCTTGGAAATAAGGCTGCTAACAGATGCTGCACAATGAGTAAGAAAACACACCTGTCTTTTCCCTGGGCTTCTCTTCCTGATCCCCTCCTCCCTTATCCCAAGTAAGATTCTCTTGGGATGAACTAAGCACAATAGCTCAGACAACTAACCTATTCCAAAAGGTGTGTGCCTTGATCTCAAAGAAAGGACTCATTAGGCCTGCTGAGCAACGGAACTGCCCGGCTGACTCATCCACTGACTTGATGCCATTCAGCTAGATCACCCAGCTTTGGTTGATTCCAGCTTTTTCAGTTACTGTAATGACTGGTTTCTAGGAAGAAAAATAACCAGTCTGGCACTTTTCTTCCAGAATACGGAATGGGCTTGCCCGTGTGGGTTGGGTGTGTATATGTTCACGTCTCTGTAGAGTGGGTGTGAGTGTGTGCAGGCCAGCCTGACACCCCATGACCTCAAGGGCTCTTCTGGAGGAAGGCTGGCAGGCGTGCCTCTGTAGGGCTTGGCAGCATCTGTACAGAACCCCAGAGGAAAGGCATCGCTGGGTTGAGGACAGGAGTCGGGCTGCCTGGCCTTCCACTGAGGCCTTCTCCATGGACCTCAGGGCCTCAGACTTCTGCCACTGCTCAGAGTCAGCTTGAAACAGATCTTGGCTATGTGGCTGTACCATCTTTGAAGGAAGCATAAACCCTCCAGCTCTTAGAAATCACAAGGAAACACCAAATTATCCTCTGTCTAACCAGGGACCAATCATTTACAAACTCCTACTCCCAGCCCACAAGAGGAAACTAACCTTTCCCCAGCATGGGTCATGGCGTGTGTGTGTGTGTGTGTGTGTGTCTGCACGCGCAAGTATGCATGGGCCTTGACAAAACTCTACAGGAGGGCAAAGCAGGAAAGACAGAGCAATAGGACACCTCACTTCGATGACAGAATGCTGACGGCAAGCAGAATTTCAACTTGGGAGGTGACAGGGTTGAGTGAGGCGGAGAGTAGAGAGGTTGGCAGTGGTTTGGCAAAGCCTTAGTACCATCTTTGGAATTCAAGTTCATTGATACATGATCAGTGTAGGCATTATTAATAATGATTATAATTAACACATCCATATTCTACAGCCACTAAAGAGCGAGGAGCCTCGGGGGGGGGGCCCTCCCCTTCACTAGCCTTTTTCCTCAGTGAAACAGAGGGCTTGGCTAGAAGGATCAAAGACTTTGGGTCAAACACCCAAAACCCCCAGGCACAGGGCATTCCACTAGGTTAACTTCCTAAACTGTGGAGGTCTCAGTCCTCACCTTGCTGACTCTCCCACCTGTCCTTAGGGAGAACCTTTTAAAACCAAACTCTGAACCTCTGTCAAACTTGACTTACCCACTGGTTCGCCATTTGGGCAAAAATCAAACAGTTATAAACAAGCTGGCCATAGGTTAGTAACAGTCTGATTCAGTTAAAGTTAAGTGTTTAAATCAGGCACAGAATCTCAGAGGAGGCTCAGGGCGAGCTTCTGTGGAGGGCACAAAGGTGACGGAGGTAACAACGTCAGAATCCACCAGGAGGCCTCTGCTGGCCCCCGGGGAAGCCCTAGGCCCTCCCTATCCCAGGTTGTGGGGTGACAGCAAAGGGGTTCTTTGGAGGTTGGGACAGGTGTATGTGGCCAGAGCAGGCAACAGTCCTGCCTTTTCTACCCTGGCTACACTGGCGGGACCCCACATACTGGAAACAATTGACCTGGCACCTGTGGGGCCAAGGTCCAAGACCTTGCCCAGGGCACTGGCGGCAGGTGGGGCCTGCTTCCCCACGTGCCACCTGTCATTCCTTTTGATTTTCCTTTGCTGGGGGGTCCCTGTTGAGGTTGCTGACTCAGCCACTTAGGGTGAAGCGAGCCTCAGAGCACAGTGACAGTGTCATGGGCGCCGCTGATGTATCTAATCACCTCCCTTCTGGGGATCGGTGTCCTTGGGGAAGCCTTCTGCAAGAATCACAGCTTTGGCCATCCCCCCCGCCCTCACTTTGGGTTCCCAGGTCATAGCACCAGTGATTCCGGGAAACAGTAATCTGGGGTACTGAGTGGGGGGATGAGACGTGTGCGTGGGGTACCGAGGTCTCACTGAACGTCGGATGGAGCAGCCCGTCTGCAGGACTCTGGGTATTAACCAGGGTCAGGCATGGGGACACTGGGCTCCACAGCTGGGCTCCAAGAGGGAGCCGGGGACATCCTGCCTCCGGAGAGACCCACTGGGGTAGCTGGGCCTCAGCTCCCTTCCTACATCCCCGGTCCACCTCCCAAACCCTTGTTCTGGCTCTACCGCCCCGTCGAGGGCTTCTCAACACAGAGAAAACCTGCGGGAGTTGATGTTCATCTTGGTGACCCCGATGAGCTTGAGTGGTGCAGAAAGACTGAAGGCGGAGGCGAGGGGAGCGTCGCAGAAGAGGTCGGACAGCTCGTCCCGCTCCTCGAGCTCGTAGGTGGCATCGTTGAGCATCCGCCGGTGGAGGTCGCAGGTCTGCTCGATCTTCAGCTTGTGGATGTCACTGCGCAGGCGCATGAGCTGCCGCGCCAGCTGCTGGTCCTGAAGCCGCATCTCCATCTGCCAAGGAAGAGCGGGGAGGGGAGGCGTCAGCGCCAAGCTGGAGGGGGAGCCGGGGTGCTGCACCGTCTTTACCGGCACAGACCCCAGTTAACAGACCTAACGAACGGCTAGCATCATCATTTGGGATCCCTTCCCTGGTGACTACGAACAAAGCTAGTGGAGGTGATGGAATTCCAGTTGAGCTGTTTCAAATCCTGAAAGATGATGCTGTGAAAGTGCTGCACTCAATTTGCCAGCAAATTTGGAATACTCCACAGTGGCCACAGGACTGGAAAAGGTCAGTTTTCATCCCAATTCCAAAGAAAGGCAATGCCAAAGAATGCTCAAACTACCGCACGACTGCACTCATCTCACATGCTAGTAAAGTAATGCTCAAAATTCTCCAAGCCAGACTTCAGCAATATGTGAACCGTGAATTCCCTGATGTTCAAGCTGGTTTTAGAAAAGGCAGAGGAACCAGAGATCAAATTGCCAACATCGGCTGGATCATGGAAAAAGTAAGAGAGTTCCAGAAAAACATCTATTTCTGCTTTATTGACTATGCCAAAGCCTTTGACTGTGTGGATCACAGTAAACTGTGGAAAATTCTGAAAGAGATGGGAATACCAGACCACTCCCATCACTTCATGGGAAATAGATGGGGAAACAGTAGAAACAGTGTCAGACTTTGTTTTTTTGGGCTCCAAAATCACTGCAGATGGTGACTGCAGCCATGAAATTAAAAGGCGCTTACTCCTTGGAAGAAAAGTTATGACCAACCTAGATAGTATATTCAAAAGCAGAGACATTACTTTGCCGACTAAGGTCCGTCTAGTCAAGGCTATGGTTTTTCCTGTGGTCATGTATGGATGTGAGAGTTGGACTGTGAAGAAGGCTGAGCGCAGAAGAATTGATGCTTTTGAACTGTGGTGTTGGAGAAGACTCTTCAGAGTCCCTTGGACTGCAAGGAGATCCAACCAGTCCATTCTGAAAGATATCAACCCTGGGATTTCTTTGGAAGGAATGATGCTGAAACTGAAGCTCCAGTACTTTGGCCACCTTATGCAAAGAGTTGACTCATTGGAAAAGACCCTGATGCTGGGAGGGATTGGGGGCAGGAGGAGAAGGGGACGACCGAGGATGAGATGGCTGGATGGCATCATGGACTCAATGGATGTGAGTCTGAGTGAACTCTGGGAGTTGGTGATGGACAGGGAGGCCTGGCGTGCTGCAATTCATGGGGTCGCAAAGAGTCGGACACGACTGAGCGACTGAACTGAACTGAACTGAACTGAGCTCCCTGGTGCCTCAGACGGTAAACAATCTGCCTGCAATGCGGGAGACCTTGGTTCGATCCCTACGTTGGGAAGATCCTCCTGGAGGAGGAAATGGCAACCCGCTCCAGTATTCTTGCCTGGAGAATTCCCATGGACAGAGGAGCCTGGCAGGCTACAGCGCATGGGGTCGCAAAGAGTCCGACACGACTAAGCGACTAAGCACGCACAGAGAGAGAGTAGCCTGTTCTCAGGTCACGGAGGTGAAAAATCATAGAGTGAGGTTACGAGAACATGCTTGCCGCACAGCCCTTTGCGCTAAGCTAGATACTGTGTCCTCATCTTTCTGGAAGGCGTGTGTGTCAGTCCTGGCTTGGAAGCATCTCCAGCTCAGTCTCAATGTTTACAAATGGAGCACAGGAATGATAAATACCAAGTTCAGGAGCATGGTTACTCTGGGCAGGAAGGAGAGACTGCGATTGGGGAAGGGATTCAGGGCTTCAAGTCTATTGATGCTGTTTTATATAATATGCTGGATGGTGGGTATGCTGTCACCTTATTCTTTAAACATTTAAGAGTATTTGCAATACTTCTTATTTCAAAAGAGCCAAACATAAATACATGCTAATATTTATTGGATGTTTCCCTGTGAGCCAGGCACTGTTCTAAGCTTTCTGAGTAGGTATTAGTCAGCCCAAGCCGCCATGCAAAATACCATAAACTGAGTGGCTTAAACAACAGACATTTATTTCTCATGGTTCTGCAGGCTTGGAAGTCCAAGCTCAAGGACTTGGTGTGCTGATTCAGTTCCCAGTGAGGACACTCTTCCTGGCCGACAGGTTCTTCCACCTTCCGTGTCCTCACATGATGCAGATAGAGTGCTCTGGTCTCTTTTCCTCTGCTGCTGCTGCTGGTAAGTTGCTTCAGTCGTGTCCAACTCTGTGTGACCCCAGAGATGGCAGCCCACCAGGCTCCCCCGTCCCTGGGATTCTCCAGGCAAGAACACTGGAGTGGGTTGCCAATTCCTGCTCCAATGTATGCAAGTGAAAAGTGAAAGTGAAGTCGCTCAGTCGTGTCCGACTCTTAGTGACCCCATGGACTGCAGCCTACCAGGCTCCTCCGTCCATGGGATTTTCCAGGCAAGAGGACTGGAGTGGGGTGCCACTGCCTTCTCCACTCTTTTCCTCTCTAAGGACAATAATCCCACCAAAAGGCTCTACTCCCGTGACCACAACATCTAACCATTTCAAAGGCCCTGCCTTCCAACACTGTCACACTGGGGCCCAGGGCTTCAACATATGAATTGGGGGAGGGGGGCGGACACGAACTGGGTATGTTGATAGGCGACACTTAATCTTCACTACAACTCTGGAAGTAATGTCACCATCCCACTCACAATTTCTGGGCTTCTCAGATGGTGCTAGTGGTAGAGAACCTGCCTGCCAGTGTAGGAGAAATAAGAGACTCGGGTTCGATCCCTGGGTTGAGAAGATCCCCTGGAGGAGGGCGTGGCAGCCCACTCCAGTATTCTTGTGGGAGAATCCCATGGACAGAACAGCCTAGTGGGCTACAGTCCATAGGGTCGCAAAGAGTTGGACATACCTAAAGTGACTTATGGAAAAGGCAGTGGCACCCCACTCCAGTACTCTTGCCTGGAAACTCCCATGGACGGAGGAGCCTGATGGGCTGCAGTCTGTGGGGTTGCTAAGGGTCGGGCACGACTGAGCGACTTTCACTTTTCACTCTCATGCATTGGAGAAGGAAATGGCAACCCACTCCAGTCTTGCCTGGAGAATCCCAGGGACGGAGGAGCCAGATAGGCTGCCATCTACGGGGTCGCACAGAGTCGGACATGACTGAAGTGACTTAGCAGCAGCAGCAGCAGCAAAGTGACTTAACATGCATGCATGCACTCACAGTTTCTAAATGAAGCAGAGGCTCAGCAAAGCCAGTCCTCATGACAAGTCACAAAGCTCACAACTGACCGAGCTGGGAGGAGGCTCTCAGAAGTCGGACTCCAGAGCCCAAACCTCTGACCTCTAAGTTCTGCCTTTTCAGTAGAGCTGGAGTGTGGGGCATGGGACTCGTTTTGTGGGCATGACCTACGAGAAGATCCATGATATATTTAGTGTTTGTTTGTTTGTTTGTTTTCTACTGAGGAAGAAATGGGAGCATAACTCCTCACCTGGCCACACATTTACAGTTTCCGAAATTCACTTACAGGTTAACTTTGTTGGACCCGTACAGCCAGCCCCGAGCTGTCAGTGTGTCATTTGGCTGAGTCCAGAAGAGTTTTAACGGGCTGTTCAGTGTCGCAGCCTGGCTCCCAGGGTCTCGTCAGGCCCCTAGTGGAGTGCTTTCCATTAATGACACTTGGTCACTGAGGTCACCAGCTGCTCTTACTTGGCACGAGATCTGATTCCTTCTCACTGTTTACTCTGCTCTGCTTGCAAGTGGTTAATGTTTACGTACTTCTGTTTCTTCACGCTCAGCTGTGTTGTTCAGCCAGTGCTTGGAGCCAAACTGATTTAGAAAGACCAACTGTGAGATTCCAGAGGGACTTTCCTGCTGGTTATGCAAATAAACGTTAACATTCTCACTTTTCCCTCTTCAGGCTTAGAATCAAGTGCATTGCAGAAAAATTAGTGACTCCACCAATAAGCATTTCATTGCTCTATTTTCTCTCTTTCACTGTTTGATGTACTTCTACAGATCTCTTTTATCCAGATTTTATAGATGAGTTAAATCAAGATAGGAAGTCTTGCTTGGGGATCAGCAAAGTATTTAATGACCATCACCACCAAAGTATTTAACAGCAAGTTCATAGCATCCAGTTCATCTGTTTACTTCTCAATCCTTGGGCATCACAACCCAGATGCATTGTTAATCAGACTACTCCAGTAGAGCCAAATTAATGATGGCAGGCTCGCCAAAGGGTGACTGTTCATTCATTCTCTTATTTGGAAGCTGGGCTAGGTGCTGCCTCAGCCCTTCCGAAGGAGGTGGGGGTCCAATTTGTCTGAAAGATAGTGCCAGCTCATATCACTGCTTTATTTAACATGGTCTTCTGGGAGTTTGGCTTGAACCACTTCTTTTCGGGGTTTCCTGTAATTTGAAGATCAATCTCTTTGAAAGCTAGGAAGCCTATGGCTCAGATGTGAACCCAGAAACTGACCTCACTGGATCTTCAACCTGAAAATATCCTTTAAAGTTGGAGAATTTCAGTTTCGACCAGGTGTCTGCAAGTCTCTGTGAGATGTGGTGGGCGGGGATACCTGATGGGAGAAAGGGGTATTTTTCTATGGCAAATAGATTTGGTCAAGAGTCTGAGAACAATTTAGGATTGAAAAGTCAGCTGAAAGAGCGGTGATAGTCAGGAACCTGACTAATTTCCTTGGACAAGGCCACCTTGGTGGAGCCACCTGCCACCCACTGGGCTTGGAGGTGTTCACCTCTGCCTAGAAGGAAGGAAACCACTGCTGGTGGGGCTGGTGACCTGGTCACTCCCCTTGTTGGAGCCCCAACACTGGAAGGGGCTGGGAATTCTGTTTCCTCCACTGCCTTGGTCCTGAGGGCACATCATCACGTGAGCAGCCCATCCTAGGACTCGCCTGCAAGACATATTTTGTTATGACTCCTGAATAGAAATCCACTATTTCACCTGATGCTCAAAGAAATAGTGTTTGTTCCAGGGCTTCAAGGAAAAGCGGCAGTGCTGGCCCTATTCCCACCTGCTCTGCAGACCACACAGGAGTTTAACAAGGGGACTCCACACCTTAAATCCTAAGTTGAGTCCTCAATGAAGACGTAACTTCACTGCAATCAACCCAAATCCACATAGAAACAAGTTTTATGAGCCCCTGAAGAAACCTGAGTAAAATGTGCAGAGCTAAGAGGCTCTTTCCCCCACTGCTAGGATTTTTTCAATTGTGTTAAAATACACAGAGCATAAAATCTTACCGTCTAAACCATTGTGAAGTGTGCAGTTCGGTGGCATTAAAAACTTTTACATTGCTGTGCGACCATCACCACCAAGTCTCTTCAGAATTCTTTCCATCTTGGAAACTTGGAGCTCCATCATCTCCATTAATTAATAACTGCCCATTTCCCCTCCCTTAGCCACTGGCAACTACCATTCTGTGAATTTGACAATCTGGTTACCTCGAGTAAGTGGAATCAGTACATTATTTACTGTTTTGTGACCGTCATATTTCATTCATTCTAGGTTCATTCACGTTGTAGCACAAGTCAGATTTCCTTTCTAAAGCTGATGTATATTCCACCGAGTGTATAGCTCACATGTGCCTTATCCGCCATCCAGGGCTGAGTGGGCGTCTGGGCTGCTTCCAGTTCTTGGCTCTTGTGAATAACGCCGCTATGAACACAGGTGCAGCAGGCTCTGAGTCCCTGCTTTCGCTTCTGTGGGTGCAAACTAAGAAGTGGAATTGCTGGACCATGTAGTCATCCTATGTTTAAGTTTTTGAGGAATCGCCATACTGTTCTCCGCACCATTTTACTGCAGTTCTTGTTTTTATTCCTGCCAGTCCAGAGGCAGGAGTAGTCAGTTCCTCTTTTAACTCTCCAGGAAATCACTAATCACCCATGAGACTCGGACAGAGAGACCTCACAGCAAACCACTTACACACGCAGATTCTTCTGTTTCCTGAGTTTCCTTGGCCGCCACCCTCCTTGATTCTCCCTTTCTATCCCCCCACCCTGGAGCCTTACCACTTACCACACCCCCTCATCTCACAAAGAAAACTGGAGAAATCTCCCTCCTCCTCTTGCAGATGTTGTTGTTAAGTTGCTAAGTTGTATCTGACTCTTTTGTGACCCCCGGCTCCTCTGTCCCTTGGATTGTCCAGGCAACAATACTGGAGTGGGTTGCCATTTCCTCCTTCAGGGGATCTTCGCGACCCAGGGGTCAGACTTGAGTGTCCTGCATTGACAAGTGGATTCTTTACACTTGAGCCACCAGGGAAGCCCTTCCTCTTGCAAAGCAACTTAATTACCATCTTTAGTTACATCTCCCCTCCCTTGGAGTTTCACCTTTCATTTTAAGAAACAACCAATCTCTCCAGTTAAGATCATCTATACCATTTTTCTAAATTCCACAAAACATACAGATACCAAGGAGGAAGGGAGGCCAGGATGAACTGGGAGATTGGGATTGACATCTATACATTTCTGATACCATGTACAAAATAGATAATAAGGACCTACTGTATTTCGCAGGGAACTCTACTCAACACTCTGTAATGACCTATAGGAAAAAAAAATGTTAAAGAGTGGGTATATGTAAATATATGGCTGGTTCACTTTGCTGTATACCTGAACAAACACAACATTGTAAAGCAACTCTACTCCAATAGAAATTAATTTTAAAAATCCCCTTTCAATCAGTTTGACTTAAGATAGTCAGCGGTAGCTTCTGTCGCCTGAGACCAAGTTCCATGACTGGTACAATAAGTTTTGCCTGCCCTCAAAAGAAAGAAAGAAAGAAACAGGCTCTCCTAAGAGCCATTCTTATCTGGCTCAGAGAATCAAACGTGTGTTGCCTGCAGCCAAGCACTCAGAGCAGCACAACCATTGCAACAGGGCCTGGGTCTGCGGCCACCCAGCCCCCCTCCCCGCTTTCTCACCCCGTGGGAACACACCCTTTCACTAGGCCCTAATTATAGGATTTCTGGAGTTACAGGCCGCGCCTCTGAGAATCCTGTAAGTATCTTTATCCCGCAGAGGCCACAGGCCACCCTGGGAGGGGGAGCTACAAATCACATGTCCCACAGCTGAGCCTTCACCAGGGCGAGCATTAAGCCCACATGGATGGTGGAGTCACTGGGACCAGGTTTTAGGGCCAGCGTCTCTGTCTTTTTAATAAAGGCTCAAAACTGGAAGGTCTTGCCCAATCTCCATATTCTGTACCTAGATGGACCTAGATGGTGGAATTCTTGCCTTTATTTGACTGGCATTGCTCAGCTTATGGAGAAGGCAATGGCACCCCAATCCAGTACTCTTGCCCAGAAAATCCCATGGACAGAGGAGCCTGGTAGGCTGCAGTCCATGGGGTTGCAAAGAGTTGGACACAACTGAGCGACTTCTTTCACTTTTCACTTTCATGCATTGGAGAAGGAAATGGCAACTGACTCCAGTGTTCTTGCCTGGAGAATCCCAGGGATGGCAGAGCCTGGTGGGCTGCCATCTCTGGGGTCGCACAGGGTTGGGCACAACTGAAGTGACTTAGCAGCAGCAACAGCTCAGCTTATATGGCATATTACTTATGATCTACTTGCTTCCTACAGTTCTTGGAAGGGGCATTATTCAGGTAGACAGGGGAAAAAAAAATCCCAAGGTGATCAGGACATTTTGTCCAGTCCTTGTTTCTAAGGCTGGTGTCTAAGCTATTCTAGCCTCAGCTCAGCTGAGTCGTGTCTGACTCTTTGTCACTCCATGGACTATAGCTCACCAGGCTCCTCTTCAGGCAAGAATACTGGAGTGGGTTGCCATTTCCTCCTCCAGGGGATCTTCCCATCCCAGGGATCGAACCCAAGTGTCCTGCATCTTCTGCAATGGCAGGCAGATTCTTTACCACTGAGCCACCTGGGAAGCCCAGCCTAACAGCTACAATTAATCTTTGATTGATGCTGAAGAGAGACTGGGTATAAAGTCCAAGCCATTCTCTCAGACACATGCTCCCTTCTCTATGGGACTTAATGCTGGAAACTTGGGAACAGTTTTTGTAACCTGTTTCGTGATTTAACTAAAGGTCCAGTAATGTTTTAATCAGTATTGTTCAGACACACACTTAGAAGCCTGGACAAAACATGACTCAGTATTTGATCTTGGCCTCTCAGAAAGAGCCAGAATCATGCTGTGAGGAAAGAAAGCAAGGCTTGTCACTGAAGTGTGCTGCTGGTCGGCAATCTCAGATGCTGGGAAAAATTAAAAAAATTTTTTCAGACATCCCTAGAAACCAAACTGTGTTTGTGAATTGATTTCCAGGAGATGCTGTCAACTCGGGGAGAGGGTGGAACGTGTTTCTCAGCCTCCATTTACTCTGCAGCCCCCCGCCTTGGGGCTGGGGCAGGTACAGGCTGGATGCCAGGTCTTCTGATGTCAATGGCCGGGGGTGAGGGTGGGGGCAGGTACCATGGCTCCCATCCTGTGTCTGGAGGGGTTCCTCCAAGGTGCTTTCCTGATCCCCCTGGAGCCATCGTCTGCTGGGAGGGGAAGTCGGAGCAGAGCCCCGGAGCTGGGACAGAGAGCAGGAGCTGCTTCAGGCCCCACCAGGGACTCTCCATCACCAGTGGTGAGTCATACTCTACGTACCCTATGATAAGGTCTTTGATTTTCAAACTTGGAAGGTCCCAGGCCAAATTACACCTACACAGGTGAGGCTGATCTTTGAGAAGAATGTGGTAATGCATTCTGCAGGCCTCCTGGTCTGTACCCAGAGCCTCTGGCTTCTAGTCTGCTTTGATCTGAATCTTTGTGTCCACCCCTCCCCATATGTTGAAACCCTAATGCCCAACGTGTTGGTGTTAGGAGGTGGGCCTTTGGGAGGTAGTGAGGTCATGAGGGGTAGGGAGCCCTCATGAAGGCTTTGTTGTTGGTTAGTCACTCGGTCATGTCTGACTCTTCATGACTCCATGGGCTGTAGCCCACCAGGCTCCTCTGTCCATGAGATTTTCCAGGCAAGAAAACTGGAGTGGGTTGCCATTTCCTTCTCCAGGGGATCTTCCCGACCCAGAGATCAAACTCACGTCTTTCATTGGCAGGTGGATTCTTTACCACTGACCCATCAG
Organism: Aepyceros melampus; assembly: GCA_006408695.1. Taxonomy (NCBI): domain Eukaryota; kingdom Metazoa; phylum Chordata; class Mammalia; order Artiodactyla; family Bovidae; genus Aepyceros; species Aepyceros melampus. The sequence continues at coordinate 84,353 of SJXQ01004430.1, read as the reverse complement.
GGAAGCCCCATGACGGGGCTGTTCTTATCAAAGAACAAAGATTTACTGTTCTTATCAAAGAGACCCTAGAGAGTCCCCTTGCCCCTTCCACTGTGAGGACATAGCGAGAAGTCTTTAACTCAGAAAACGACCCTCTCCTGACCATGCTGGGACCCTGATCCCAGACTTCTAGCCTCTGGAACTGTGATAATTGAATATCTGTGGCTTACCTACCACCTAGTTGGAGAAGTCTAACTCAGAAAAGGACCCTCTCCTGATCATGCTGGGACCCTGATCCCAGACTTCTAGCCTCTGGAACTGTGATAACTGAATATCTGTGGCTTATCAATTCCACCTGCAGCGGCTGGAATGGACACAGACAGTTCCTGTCCAGCCCATAGGGAGATGAGGGGCTCTGGCAGGCGATGTGACCCCCTCTGTGGAAAGGGGGTGCTCGTCCCCTTCCCTTACCTCATAAGAGTGCGTCCTGCACAAGAGGGAGCCCTGGAAACTGTACGCCCAACAAAGGAATTCTGTGCTCAAAAGTGAGAGAGAGAGAGGGGGGCACTGCTGCCAGGGGCAGGTGAGCACACCCACACTCACCTCTCACCTGCACCACCGCCTCTCTGCCTCCCTCCTGCTCTCTGCACTCAGCCCTTCAGTCAAGAGGCCAGCGGTCAGGTTTCTCCCCTTTGGCAAACCCTTCAAAGGTACAACCAGCCCTCTTGGCTCCCTTGCTCTCTCCTTGCTCGGGCCCCCATTCTCAGCCCCTGGCCCTTTGAAGCAGCCATGCTTGTTCTGTATCCCCTCTTTCAGAGCCAACCCTTCCCATGCCAACATCCTCAGGCCCAGCTCAGCCCTTGTCCCCGGTCGTGAAGGGTGAGAGGCTCCCGCGTTGGACTCCGCCTCCCACGGCGCCTGCACACGGCGCTGGCTTCCTCCCCGTGCTCAACCACTCAGGCGTGTTCCACCCTTCGTGATCCCCTGGACTGCAGCCGCCAGCATCCTCTGTCCATGGGATTCTCCAGGCAAGAATAGTGGAGTAGGTAATCATCAGGGGATCTTCCCAACCCAGGGATCGAACCCTTGTCTCCTGCATTGCAGGTGGATTCTTTACTGCTGAGCCACCAGGGAAACATCTTTATCAGTTCTTTCAGTTCAGTTCAGTCGCTCAGTCGTGTCTGACTCTGCGACCCCATGAATCGCAGCACGCCAGGCCTCCCTGTCCATCACCAACTCCCGGAGTTCACCCAAACTCATGTGCATCAAGTTGGTGATGCCATCCAGCCATTTCATCTTCTGTTGTCCCCTTCTCTTCCTGCCCCCAATCCCTCCCAACATCACAGTCTTTTCCAATGAGTCAACTCTTCGCATGAGGTGGCCAACGTATTTGAGTTTCAGCCTCAACATCAGTCCTTCCAATGAACAACCAGGACTGGTCTCCTTTAGGATGGACTGGTTGGATCTCCTTGCAGTCCAAGGGACTCTCAAGAGTCTTCTCCAACACCACGGTTCAAAAGCATCAATTCTTCGGCACTCAGCTTTCTTCACAGTGCAACTCTCACATCCATATATGACCACTGGAAAAACCATAGCCTTGACTAGACGGACCTTTGTTGGCAAAGTAATCTCTCTGCTTTTAAGATGCTATCTAGGTTGGTCATAACTTTTCTTCCAAGGAGTAAGTGTCTTTTAATTTCCTAGCTGCAATCACCATCTGCAGTGATTTTGGAGCCCCCCAAAAATAAAGTCTGACACTGTTTCTCCATCTATTTGCCATGAAGCAATGGGACTGGATGCCAAGATCTTAGTTTTATGAATGTTGAGTTTTAAGCCAACTTTTTCACTCTCCTCTTTTACTTTCATCAGGAGGCTTTTTAGTTCCTCTTCACTTTCTGCCATAAGGGTGGTGTCATCTGCATATCTGAAGTTATTGATCAGTTCTTTAGTAACAATTAAAGGGCAGTGTCTGGCCAGATTAATAGGACAGTCTTCCTCCTGCAGGAACAACAGGCAGAAAGCCCTGCTACATGGAGGAGCCTTGAGTAAAGGTACACTAGAGCTAGAAACCCTTCTGCATCATGCCTCATCTCAGCCAGCACCCAGCCTGGATGGCTCTGAGCAACTAACTATTCTTACCATGCTCCGGGCATGGGCCCCCATTCCTGCTTTAGGGTTGTTACCAGACATTGCTTATAACAGGGGTCCTGTTCTGAGATCAGAAGAATTTTAAATGCAGGCTTTTTGACAACTCCTGGCCCCACTGACTTGAACATTTGATGTGAGCACTGGTACCCAGGACACAGGGAAGAGATCTGTGTCCAAAGCCTGGAGATGCGGGTCTTGGCTTAGTCACACGCTTCTGTAAGACCTTGGAGAAGTTACTTAAATGCTCTGACCCTCAGGCTCATCATCGTTCTGAGCCTCAGTCTTCTCATAAAATGGGAAGAGCAGATACCTCCAATTCTTCTCGCTTCGATACTGCATGTAAAAGTGCTTTGGGGACCATAAGATGCTTCCTGGGTGGGCAGGGTTAATGTGGGTATCATCTTCATGCCTCTCACCTCCGTCCCCATCAGAAGACGCTCAGTGAGCCTGAATTGTCATTTGGCCATTATCATTCAGCGGCAATGGATAACGCTAGCCTCAGAGGGCAGTGTGTGACACCCTCATCACATGCTTGTGAAGCGGGCACCACAGGCAAGAGACGGTTAACCTGGAGAAGCTGGACTTGAGCTGTGGCCACAGAGGGGCCAGCTGGGTCCGCGGCTACAGGACTCCTGACACAGCAGGCCTTACAGTTATTAAAACCTGGCAGGTTTCTTTTCCTTTTTCTAACAACCATAAACACCTTTTTGGCGGGAGGCTTTGTCTGTGGGGATCAAACACCTGCGTGAGGCTAAGAGAAAAATATCTGTTGATGCTCAAGGGTTCTTGCCACAAAGACAAGCACTTAGGAAGCTGGGATTTTTATTTTTTTGGTTTTAGTTTTGGCTCTGCACAGGCCAAGAAGACGATTTCTCCTTTTCCTTTATCCTTCAAGCTGGCAAGGGGAATGTTTTAGGATTGAAGACAGAAGGCAGAAGGGAGCATCTCTTTTTCTCTTGGGCTGTGAACTCTAGGGTCAGAGGTTCGCGATGTTCTGAATTCCAGGCTTAGCTAGAGGGCTGAGTCCCACAGCTTCAGCGCCATGCCCTTTCTAGCTGACCCCTTCCTGAAGCATTGCCCGCCCCACCCCTCCATCACCAACTCCAGGCTCCTTGGCCACCTAGTGAGGCTACTCTGGAGGTGGAAACCTGGAGGCTATGACCTCTAGCAGCAGGAGCAACCCGGATCAAGCCGAGTCACAGAGGGTCATTTCACCTGGCTCCAAGTCTGTCTTCCCAGAAAGCAAACCTGGGGGGTCAGGGGGCCAAAGCTGCCCAGTACAGAGCTGGCAGCCCTGCCTGCCATGGCTGGGTGGCAACACCTCTCCTGGACACTCGGGAAACCAAAGGTCAGGTCTTGCTGGCTGGAGAAATAATGCCAGCAGAGTTTTTAAGTATTCCCACCTTCCTTCTACCCACAATGAGTGACTCTGAAGGAAAACCCACTACTTGCAAGTCTCTGGGGCTGTCAGAAGTGCCTGAACTTGCCCTGCAGTCAAAGCTGAGAGGGAGGGCAGACCCTGATGGCGCTGCTAGGTCCTCTCTGGCCTTGGAAATAAACCCACATTCAAGCAGTCACTCTACCTTTGAACTGGCCTCCTAGGAGGCAGGAGTGGACCACCCATCCTTACAGACCCAACTTCACCTGCCTCTAGGAGGGTCATCAATTAACCAGCACCTCACTCATTCCCTGGGTCAGGAAGATCCCCTGGAGGAGGAAATGGCAACCCACTCCAGTATTATTGCCTGGAAAATCCCATGGACAGAGGAACTTGGCAGGCTATAGTCCACGGGGTCCCAAAGAGTCAGACACGCCTAAGCACACACACACCTCGCTCGCTGCATCAACTGTCCCAAGATAAGACAGAAATCTGTTCGGGGCACAAACCCACGACTGAGCCCAAACTCCCAAGCAACTGAGTTTGGCATCGTGTAGGGCAAACAGCTACACAGCTGACTGAATTGCAGATTTTTAATCGGTTTCCTTGGCTACATCAAGAGAAAAGACATATTTGCAAGTGAGCCTGACAATTGCCAGAAAAAGTCCACCCAGGTATAGAGAAAACTTGACTCTGGGCTTAAAATAAAACAAAGGTTATTGAAACCAATTTTAAAATGACTATTTTTTTAAATGGGTTAATTTGTAATGACACCTTCAACGTTAACAGATGACAAATTAGGAAAACAGTGACATGAAGTCGATGTTTGAGACTTAAAACTAGAGAATGGGCATGTTGGTCAAACGTTTGACTCTGTTTGCAGCTCAAGCAAAGGATTTTACAGGTTGCCTTTGTTAGTGTTTCCTCTCAGAAGCAGGCAGAGTTGCAGGTTTCAGTTGGCCTGCCCGCTCATCTGCATTAGGGCTGCTCTGCCCTCAGACTCACAGTCTTCTGAACAAACTCAGCTTGTAGACCACTCAGCATGGGAAGCTGTGACTTTAACTCAGGAAACCCAAGCCTGAAGGGTAGGTGCGGCAGGGACAGGGCTTGGGGCACAAGCGTGGGGGTCCTGGGACTTCCCTCTGAGGTCCTGTCTTGTTTCCTTGACCCCAGCCTTGCCGCTTTTCAGTCCTAGATACTCAAAGTGTGGTCTGTGGACCAGCGGTACAGCACTATCTTGGAGCTTGTTGGAAATTCAGAATCATGGGTTCCATTCCTGTAGGATCAGAATCTTCATTTTAACAAGATCAGAACCCTCCCATTGGAGGTGGAGAGTCTCTGCTTTGAGAGTTTCTCTACCTGCCACCTGAAGGGGCCTGCCCGACGACAGGGCCCTGTGGGGGGACCCCCCCTCACCCATGGCCTCTCTCCCCAAAGCTCTGCTGTCACTGGTAAAGGCTGAGTTCACCACTTGCTAGTCATATAATTCTGGGCAGGTCGTCTGACTCCTATGAGCCTCAGTTTACTCATCTGTATAGTGGAGACAATAGCAGCAATTGCACAGGTCTGTTCTAGGATTCAAAGAGACCACAGTATAAGGGCTGGACTCTCACCAATTTTATTTCTCCCTCTGCCCCACCCTACACATTCTGTTGACTGCCTGCCAACATCTCTTGTGAACTGACATTATTAGGAGTCACAGAACAAAGTCAACTGCCTTTGGAAGACACCACATAGTACAGTGGTTAAAAAGAGCCAAACGACGCAGCTTTGCACGCCTTCTCATGTGCTGAGTGCCACCACTGATGGGAGTTTGCCATGGGCAGAAAAAGAGTTGAGCGGCTGGTCCCAGCTCCCAGTGCACACCCAATGCTCACACTTACTCCACCTGGATGCCCTCTCATCCAGTGTGTCAGTTGCTCAGTCATGTCAGACTCTTTGCAACCCCATGGACTGTAGCCCACCAGGCTTCTCTGTCCATGGGATTCTCCAGGCAAGAGTACTGGAGTGGGTTGCCATTCCCTTCCCAGAGATCTAATCCAGGTCTCCTGAATTGCATGCAGGTGGATTTTTACATTCTGAGCCACCAGAGAAGCCTTGGTTTCTTGGCAATTTCTAGTCTCCGAGGCTCAGCCCAAAGCCTTCACCCCCGCCAGGCCTGATCAGCCATGTCACCCCAGGCATCTCCCTATTCACCCCTCATGTGCACAGAGCATTGCTGGGCTGAACCCAAGCCACACAGCCCCACTGCCCAGCACAGCGCCGTGGGGAGAGTGGCTGCTGAATAAAGGATCACAAGGGCAGATGGCAGGATGACAGGGCTTCAGACAGGAAAAGGCACAGTCACAGTCCAGGAAGGAGTGCAAGAGACTCTTCTGCCAGACCCGACTTCACCTGGCTCTAGGAGGATCAGCAGTGGACAACAAGCACCTCAGTCGGTCCTCGAACTGCTCAGCTCTTGGACCACCCAGTGTGGAATGCTGCGGCTTCAGGTGGCATCAGGAAGGCTGGGGACACCTTCAGAACATGGGCTCAGGCTCTCTGTAAGTACTGTGGTTGGGGGCTGATGGGCCTACATAATAATGAGGCCCACCCTTGTCTGAATAGGAAGATGTGAAATTAGCAGGGGAAGGGACAGAGACAGAGAAAGGCTTGGACAGCCACTTACTTACCAGTTCCTTCCTGAGCCAGGCTATAGCTTCGTCGATGCTCTCAAAGCCCTCCAGCTTGCCAGCGGGCGGGGGCCCGTCCTGGTTCGCCCTCCCATTAGGTGGGGGATGCGGCCTGAGTGCCCTCCTTCGGAGGAGTGAGGGTTCCTCCTCCGCAGAGGCCCGCGGCTCGGCCGCCGGCCTTGGGAAGGGCCACGTCTGCTCCTCCAGCCTGGCTTGCCATTCCAGGTAGGAAGGCCTGCGGGTCTCCAGCCTCAGTTTCTCTGTGAGGGCCTTCAGGCTCCGGAGGTGGTCATCTGGAGGTGGGGTTGTTCCTGCCGGCCCTTCTTCCCCACCGGCCACTTCTTCTACTTGGATCTGGGGCACAGACATTCTAGAACCTGCCCAGACAGCCAGACATGAGAGGTGGTGGAAGGTGCCGTGGGATTCTTGGTGGGCAGCAAGGTCAGGTCTTGCTCTGGAAGAGTCTCATCCAGTGGGGGCCGAGGCTCCCAAGGGCATCACTAGGAAGGGTGCGGCTCCTGGAGTCCAGAGGGGGCGGATGGGACCTGCACATGTCCACTGGAGCAGCTGCCGACTTTCAGGGCTTAAGAGGCTTCCTGGAGCGCTGTGGGTGCCATGCTTTGCAAGAGGCAGGAACAGACAAGCATTAGCAGGAATCTTTGGGGGTTGCTTTGCCAAGAAGATCTATCAGTGCTGGAGGGGCAGGCAGATCAGACTCCAGTGGGGATGCAGGATGGACCCAGTCCCCTTCGCAGGAAGGGCAGGCTGCGGGAAGCTGCTGGCTGGTGTGGCACCTGCAGGAAGGATTGGAATGATGTCAGTGCTGACCCCTCCCTTGGATGCGGCCTCAGGAGGGGACGCAGAGGCTCAGAGAGGCTTAGTCGATACAGGAAAGATGGACTTTGTACAGTGTCTTACCATTTAGGAAATGGTTCCACCCCATTATCTCATTTAATCCTCCCTATAAGTCTATAATTACTTATTTTTGTCTCCATGTTATGCATGAGGAGTCAGAGTCTCCAGAGGTTACATGGCTCACCCAAGAACTCCCAGTGATTAGTAAGGATGCAGGCTCAGGTCTCTTTGAGCTAAGGCTGCAAGGGGGAGGGAAAAGGTAGTCCTCAGGCAGACTCAGGTGAGCCTTGGGTCCAGAGACCCCTGACTCCGCCCCACCCTGCCCACTACAGCCCCTTCCTAGGCTCCGGTTCCTCAGGGCGAGTCCTACTGAACACCCTCAGCTTCTTTCTCCAAGGACAACACCTTACCTCACCTCAGCAGAGCAGGAAGCAAAGAAACCTGCAGAGGAAGAGCAGGCTGCACTCAGGTGGATTGTTAAACGGAGCGAGGCCATGACTCACCTTCTACAAAGATGGTTCTCACATTCACCTAATATGCCCACACAGCAGCACCTCCCGGGCTGGGGCTGCAGTTCTCTGATCTGACTTGGCTTTCCCGCCCCCACGGAGGAGGTGAGAGCCAGGCCCTTGTCCCATCACAGGGAGGCAGGGAAGTAACTGAGCCAGAATCAGGCCCTGGGCTCCCAGCCTCCGTGTCCCACAGGGTCTGGACAGGTGGGGTGGGCCATCAGAGTGAGAGAGCTTTCACTTGGGCAGAGGAGTCCTTGGTTTTCAGGGTGAGTTTTGAAAATTTGTGTGAGGGCATGAGGTTGGGCAAAAGGCTGAACTGCTATAGAACAAGGTCCAAGATAAAGCTTACGTGGGGGGAAAAAAAAACAAGACATCTGCAGCCTGGAGAGGACACTTGGTATGGAAAAGGTGGGGAATGAAGAGATTTGTATTGACCTGGATGTGCCTAAGGAGAAAAACTGAAACTAAGAGTTGTGATTGTGTGTCTAGGGTGATGGGAACCAGGCATGGGGTGATGGTGTGGGACGATGGTGTGAGCCACTAGGGAGGCTGTGGGCTCATCTCCCACCTGGGCTTGGAGTTATTCAAGAGCTGAGCCTGCTGTCTTTCTGGACGGTTCCTGCAACCCCTTCCTGAGATCGCATCTGACCAGAGGGATGTACTGCACCTCTCCTGGAATGAAAATAAATCTTCCCCCTGCTGAAAGGGGGAGTTTCACTTGGGCAAAGAAACCTAGCTCTCAGCTCCAGTCACACAGGTGAGAGTCCCCTGAAGAACCGCCACAACATGAGTCCTAGACCTGGCCCAGGCGTCCTGACTCAGTTGGTCTGTAGCCAGACTCAGGCATCAGCATATTTTAAAGTTCTCCAAGTGATCTGAGAGGACCAGGGCTGAGAACCACTAGGTTTGGGACAGAGGCCTGAGACTTGGAGTCAGATCGCTTAGCCGTAGGGGCTGCCAGGCTTGCTGAGCCTCAGGTTCCTCATCTGCAAAATGGAGAGTGACAAGGCCAGCCCCCTAGGTTTGGGACACTGGCAGAACTAAGGCTTGTGTGGACTTTCTGTAGGTGTAGCACACCCTGCAAATGTGGGGTATTCTCATGGGGGCCTTCTATGCAGCCTCACTGTCATCTAAGCTTCTCAAGAATCTCTCCAAACCTAAAGACCCATTAGCCTCTGTCTGGGCCCCTCGATGGAGAAGGCAGTGGCAACCCACTCCAGTACTCTTGGTGGAAAACCCATGGACAGAGGAGCCTGGTAGGCTGAGTCCATGGGGGTCGTGAAGAGTTGGACACGACTGAGCGACTTCACTTTCACTTTTCACTTTCCTGCATTGGAGAAGGAAATGGCAATCCACTCCAGTGTTCTTGCCTGGAGAGTCCCAGGGACGGGGGAGCCTGGTGGGCTGCCGTCTATGGGGTTGCACAGAGTCAGACACGACTGGAGCGACTTAGCAGCAGCAGCAGGGGCCCCTCCCAGGCACCATCCGCCTCTTTGCTGAGGTGCCAGAGTCTGGCTGGAGTGTGCCCAGGGTGGTTTTACCCTCCAGGGCATCCCCCACTGACAGAGGAGTGCTGGCGATTTCCAGCAAAGCCTTTTAAGGAGATGAGCCCTGAGATCTGTGAGCAGAAGAAGCTACTAGGACGTCTGTCTGCCTCCCTTTCTGCCGGCTGCACCCTCCCTGCAGAGGGAGGACCTGTTAGGAGGCGTGGTCCTTCTGGGGGGAAACAGCTCTGACCACTGTCGTGTAGCTGCCTCCTGGGGGTGGGGAGCTTATTTTAATCAGCAGTTTCTGCATCCGTTCCAAGACAGTGTCAGGACGACTTGGCGGTATCGGCAGGAGCGCCTGTGGGAGTCAGCCCGTGCTGATCCTTGATCAGCTGAGTGTGAGCGTATAAGGCTCCCCTGGTGGGTCTGTCTTCTCCCTCAAACCTCATGGCTACCCTGAGGAGCAGGTGAAAAATGAAGGTGAAAGTCGCTCAGTCGTGTCCGAGTCTTTGCGATCCCAGGGACTATATAGTCCATGGAATTTTCCAGGGAAAATACTGGAGTGGGTTGCCATTCCCTTCTCCAGGGGATCTTCCCAACTCAGGGATCGAACCCAGGTCTCTCGCACTGCAGGCAGATTCTTTACCAGCTGAGCCACAGGGGAAGTGAGGAGCAGGTGGTATCACCCTATTTCAAGAATGGGAAGATCGAGCTCAGGAAGGCTGAGGGACTTGGGTCAGCCTCCTCCAGGGGGCGTCGGCCTTGCGTCAGTCCGCCAGGGGCCCAGTCCTGTGATCTTCGGCATTGGCTTCAGACCACTCCGTGCTTTTGTGTCTTCTCCTGATAAATGGGGAGAATCAGGACTCCCTATGTAATTTGCTGGGCTTGGTGCAAAATGTAAAAGGGCACCTTGTTACAACGTACTGCGATTTTGGGACTTTCCTGATGGTCCAGTGGTTAAGAATCCACCTTGCAACGCAGAGAATATGGGTTCAGTCCCTGGTAGGGGAACTAAGATCCCACATGCCGCAGAGCAACTAAACCGGAGACTCTACTACTGAGCCCGCGAGCCACAGCTAGATAGTCCATACGCCACAAGGAAAGATCCCACACGCTACAGCTAAGACCTGAGGGGCAGCCTAAAAAAAAGTACTAAGAGTTTCAAGATAAGGACAGCAGAGCATAACCCCAAGGACAGGGCCCTGTGGGGCTGCCCAGGTCCCTTGCTCGTGAAGCTGGCCCCGAGGGTAATACTATCAACTTTGTAGGTCATTTTGAAAACTAGGCAAGGTAACAAATATCAAGCCCTTAACAGTGCCTGGTCTACAGTAAGCTGAGGCAAAGTGACATTCGTTGGGGACTTGGCAAAGACAGAGAGTCCCAGCAGAGAAGCCAGAGGAGGCTGCCAGATCCAGGACCTGGGACGTCCAGAAAAACAAGGCTGGACGGTCATCCCACCAGGCCTGGGCACGCCCCGCCAGGCAGCCACTGAGCTTCGGGAGAACATGAAGTTCCTGAAGCAGAAGACAAGCCCTGGGGGAGATCAGCTCCTGTAGTAGTGACGTATCAGCACCTGGGACCCACACCACACACAAGGACTGCTGTTCAAACACGCTCCTGGCTCGCTCTGGGCCCCTGGTGGCTGCTGTAAGGATGCCGTGCCAGCCATGAGCTAATGCCCCGGCTGCTGGGGGAGTCAGGTGGGTGCAGCCCAGTCATGCGGCCAACATCTCATCCCAAGATGACCTAATCTATCCTCCTGGACAACTTCCCAACCTGCTTCCTAATGGGCTCTGAGAGCAGGGAGGATGCTGAAGACCCATTCTCTCTTGCCTCTCTCTCTCTCATGGGACACCTGCTCTCTCTCTCTCTCTCTCTCTCTCTCTTTTTTTTTTAATACTTTTTATTTATTTGGCTGTGCTGGGTCTTAGTTACAGCATGTGGGATCTAGTTCCTTGACCAGGGATAGAACCCAGGCGCCGTACATTGGGAGTGTGGAGTCCTAACCAATGGACCACCAAAGAAGTATCCCCCTCCCTCCCTATTGCCCTGTGTTTTCCTAAGAAAGTCTCAGTCACTCTCTCCAGCAGTCTGGATCCCCAGGCTCCAGTCTATTGCTTCTCGTCTGGGGTTCCACACTAGAAGGGACTCATTTCTTCTCCATGATATACAAACCTTTCCAACACTGAATCCCGGGCCCTCTCATGGCTGCTGTGACTTTGCACAAGCTGTTCCCCTCAGCCCAGAACGCCCTTTGCTCCCTTCCACATCTCAGTTCTCAGGAATCTTCCCCTTCAAGTTTTCCTCAACTTGCCCACGCTGCATGTGCCCCCGCAATGCCACGAGACCACATCGGGGAAACAATTATGTCATCACAGCAACATTAGGTCACATCTCCTCAGAGCAGCTCAAGCCAGGCATTGTTCTAAGAGCTTCACATGCACGGACACGTTCAGTCCTCACAATACCCTCAGGAGGCATGCATTATCACCATCTCCATGACCGAGATGAGGACCAAGGCCCTGAGAGGTGGAGTAGCCAGCCCCAGGTCACAGAACCAACTGAAAAGGCAGGAACTGAACCCCAGTGGTCTGGCTCCAGGTTGGCTCAAAACAGGGGGCTCGGTGTCCCTCTTAGACAACAGCACTTCTACCAGGAACTTTCTCCATGGTCTCCTCCACTGGACTCTGAGCCTCATGAGGGCTGACTCTTGGAAATGAGGGGGACAAACAGTTCATTTGGGGAGCCAAAGCATATAACTGAGGGCTAAGCAGTGTCAAAAAATAAGATGAAGACCAAAAAGCTCTCCCCACATTTCTATGTGTCCCTTAGATGGGGCAGTGCCACCTTCAGTTGAGGCTGGATGACTTCTGTCCACTCGAAGAAGCTTCTACTGAGTCCATCTGGAGGGACTTCCCTGGTGGTCCATCAGCTAGGACTTTGCCCTCCCAACACAGGGGGCCCAGGTTCGAATCCTGGGAGGAACTAGATCCCACATGCCTCAACTAAGAGGGAGTGCAGCCAAATAAATAAATATTTAGGAAAAAAAAGAAGACTCCACCTGCATCCATAGTTGATTGTTTGCTAATTTACAATCTACAATGGGTAAGCAATGGCACCCCACTCCAGTACTCTTGCCTGGAAAATCCCATGGATGGAGGAGCCTGGTGGGCTGCAGTCCATGGGGTCGCTAAGAGTCGGAGACGACTGAGCCACTTCCCTTTCACTTTTCACTTCCATGCCTTGGAGAAGGAAATGGCAACCCACTCCAGTATTCTTGCCTGGAGAATCCCAGGGACAGTGGAGGCTGGTGGGCTGCCATCTATGGGGTTGCACAGAGTCGGACACGACTGAAGCGACTTAGTAGTAGTAGTATGGGTAATGCTTGATGAGGATGCAATAAGAATTTTCCATAAAATTTTCCATAAAAAGAGCATTTACACTCCTGCTGCTCCTTCTAGTAGAAGTGCCACCCATGGGTCCCTGTGCCTCGACTGACATGCTCTGGTTTTCACCGGGGTGATACCCTCAGCACAGGCTCTTCTGTGCACGCGTGTGAGGCTGGCCCTGGCCTCCAGCAGCAGAGCACTGGGTAACATGCAGGAACCGGAGTGGAGATGAACAGCCCCTTAAGGCACCCCATCCCGGCCAGATCTGGCTAGCTGAGGAAAGTCAGCCCCTGTGAGGGCCTCAGCCGCAGTGTAGCCAGTTCTTCACTGTGGACATGTCCCTGCAGGAGACAGACCCAGCGGCGGGGCCCGCTCCCGGGGCCGGACCTCCAGCTCCGGGTCCACTGCTGTGCCTTCACTGCCTCTGCTCACCCACCTTCTCTCCTGAGTCAGGCTGGACCCGCCAGTCCCTAAAAGAGAGCCTCCCTGTGGGTGTGTTTTCTGTGTCCTGAGGCCTAAAATACCTATCAGAGGGACTCAGGCCCAGGGCTGAGGGGCCACCTAAGCAGGAGGGGAGCGGCAGCACACATTCTGGCCTTAGCCAGGCCAGGCCCACCGGCCACGTCCCAGCAGGGACACAGAGCCCCACCTTCCACCCACAGGTATGCCCGAGAGCAGGTCAGAGGCTGCCGGGTCTGAAGACAAAGGGACCCCTGCTTCCTGCTGCAGGTCTGTCCTCTGGGAGGGGCTGCTCCCTCTCCAGCGGGAGCTGGGAGACTTGGGTCTCGGCCCCTCTTTTGAAAATGAAGTGGCTGCAGTGTCTGTGCCACAGCCACCCGCAGGGCTGAAAGGACAGAGACGGGGAAAAACGCTCTGTGGTCTGCACCTCACATTATGAACTTCCAAGGTGGCTGAGGCCACGACTCACACCCGAATCTTTTCCTGTTCTAAAGCAGCGAATCCCTCTTTGTTCCAGGTGAGTGACAGGTCAGTAGGTGTGGGACACGGAGGTGGAGTTGTGAGGCTGGCTTTTTAGTAGGGGGTCATAAAACCCTGATGCTTATTTTAAATGGAGAGCCCAGGGCTGGGCCTCAGGACTGACCTCCGGTGGCCAATGGAGGCTGGAAAACCCCATCTGTGCTCTGTAGACTCGTGGGAGCCCTAACAACCGGGGGTGAGAGGCTGGGGGACACAGCCCTATGCCCCATGGAGCGACCCACAGTCTCCAGGGCACTTCCAGGAGCTGCCAGAGAACGTGTTTTCTCGCCTCCTCTGAGGTTGCCATGGTGACCGAAGCAGGAGGGGACACTGCTGGTTTGGCCCTGCACAGATCATCTTTCCCAGTTCATCTTTATTCCTGGTCTTGGTCAAAGCTGGTTGGTGTTGGGAGCACCTGAGATGGGGAAGGCATGGTGCAGAGACAGGACCCTGGGTACCAACTGTGGGTGCACGGTGGGGGCGAATGAATTGGGACATTGTGTGTGTGTGTGTGTGTGTGTTTGTCTATTTGTGTGTGCGTGCGCACGTGTGTGTGGTGGGGTGGGCTTTATTGCAGTTGTGCTCTGGACGTGCACAGTGGGGGAGGCTGGTGAGGACAGTGGGGTGGTATTTGGGTTCCTCCCATCCACCATGATGTGCTCCTCAGGGGCCGCAAGCTCCCACCAGGAGAACCCTTCACTCACCATTTCCAGACAGCCACCCCTTGGCTCCGAGATCACTCCTCCTGCCCCAAACCACTGTGAGACTCCGGCCATTTCCTCTAAGACTCTGAGACTGTGCCCCCCGCCCTCACGCCTTGCTCTGCCAGCTGACTTCTCCCTGATCTCACACCACCACTCAGATGCCACCTCCACAGACAGCAGCTCTGACCAGCCCACTGGGATGTCCCTGCTTCCTCTTTCTTTGTTAGCTCTTCCCACTCACATAACTAGGATATTACACAGTGATCACATGTATCACCCATGGGGATGTAAGCCCCTGAGTGCAGGGACTTCGTCCTGTTCACTACTGTGATCCCAGTGCTCGGAACAGTGCCTAGCACATAGTAGGTGCTCAGTAGACTTGATGACCAAGTGAAGGAGTGATAGGATGAATGAAAGAAGGAAGACTTTCTGGACAGTCGGTTTTATCCTTTGTCCATCACTGGCCCTGGAGGAACGCCCTTCTCTTCGCTGGGTCTGGAGCTCTGCTTTGACGCTCATCTGAGGGCTAGTCTCCTCTCCAAAGTCCTCTAGGAAACCTCACCTTCCAAGCCATCCTCTGAATGTTCCCAGCACTGTCACTCGCGCTGTACCCAAGGCCTGTGTGACCTTGAACCGTGAGAGCGCCTAGGCTCCCTGACCACCGTCTAGCTCCTTGATGGGAAGGACCTTCCTTTCTCTTTTGTGTTCCGAGTTCTGTAAATAGCGGATGTTCATTAAATGCTGAGGATGGTGGTGCTGTGAATCAGTGAACAAATTCACACCTCCAGATGGTTTCCTGCCCATAGAAGACCCCCTGCAAGTTCAAGGTCAGAATGTTTCTAGTGAGTCTGAGTAGGGAGGGCAGGGGTGGTTTAGGAAGCTGGTCTCAACGTGATGTTTAAGCCTTTCCATGTAGCCTCATGTTTGAATTTGACAAGTCTCCTCTGCTGCTGCTGCTGCTGCTGCTAAGTCACTTCAGTCGTGTCCGACTCTGTGTGACCCCATAGACGGCAGCCCACCAGGCTCCCCTGGGATTCTCCAGGCAAGAGTACTGGAGTGGGTTGCCACTGCCTTCTTCCGACAAGTCTCTGAGCCTAGTTTAGACACCATCTCATTCTGCTTTACAGTCCTCTAGCCCAGTGGACGGCTGGAAGGAGGCTGGGGGTGCTACATGACTCACTCCCTCACTGCCTGCTCCAGGGGTCCCAGGACTGCTGCTGGGGGAGGGGAATGGGTCCCTCATTTTGGTCAGGCCCAGCCTGGGTGGGAAAGAGGCGTCCCTGACCTGGGAGTCAGCTCCAAGAACCCCATCCCCACCCCCACCAACTCGAGTGACTGTGGTGAGTTACTTCCCCTTAGGGTTTCGCTTCTCCCCTCTGAAATGCACGGTTTGGGGGCAACGGCCTTGACCCTTATTCCCTGCCAATAAGTGCAGAGTCTAGACCGCAGCACTCCACGGGGTTGTCACCTTGTCACGAAGTCGCACTCACAGGGGGCAGGGACAGAGGAACCAACTCACCCGCGCTCTCCCAGGCGTTTCTCCCAGTGAAGCTTGGTTTGCAAGGCCTGTGCTAATGGCTGCACCTCAGGTTATCACTCAGAGCTCCCTTGTCCACATCTGAAATCACAGGAGCCATCACAAGCACTGGAAATCACACTGCAGTTTACAAACGTTTCCCCACACTCACTCGGTGACCCGGGGTGGAAAGTCCTTCCTGAGAGTATAATAGAGAAGCCACAAAGCAGAGATGTTGCAAGACTTGCCTGGGGTCACACAGCTCCGTTCGGGGAGCTGGCTGGGCTTGAACCCACATCTTCTGACTCCAGTGGAGCTTCTAATGTCTAAAATACAGAGAAAGCTTGCTCTGTCTCGCTGGGACACTAGGAGCAGGCAAGGATCTATAAAAATACTTGTCAGGACTTCTGTGCTTTCAAACAGCTCAGTCCACACTGAATAATTGATGGGCCTGCTCCCCGCTGCAGATAGAGGCCACACAGGCCTCCCGCTGAGGCTGGGAATGGAGAGACCTTTCCTATCATTTTCCCCAGTGAAAGAGGTGGCCAGGAAAACCTCCGAAAAAGACTTGTGTGTCCCTGCGGGTGGGGGAGAGGTCCTGGCTCCCAGGAGCCACAGATGTAATTTACTGCTGGGCTGAAAGGAGGGGAGGGGCTGCCGGGCCACACAGCATCCCCGCCACCGTGTCCCTTCCAAGGCTGCCAGGCCCTGGGAAAGGGCTGCTCGGCTCCGACAGGCGGGAGAAAGGTGCCTGAGAATCTGAGGGTCCCTCGGGGGGAGTGGGGGGATTAACCATGGGAAACACAGAGTCGGAGGCAGAGGTTCTCCTCCGTGAGAACCCTGACGAGGCAGAGATGCGCAGGAGGGGTGAGGCAACCCTTCGTTGCCCGGCCGACCGCTGCCTGTGACTACGGGGTTCTTCTGGCCAAAGGCCATGGCAGCGGGGATTAGGGGGCAGAAAGCAGACATAGAGTGGCCTTTAAAGCAATTTGCAGAGATCAAAGTAGAAGGCTGTTTGAGCAGACACTCTAAGAACAGGGAATGTTTCACAGCTGAGGATGCTCCCGTGGGGTGTATGCACCCCACACCCAAGGGTCCCCTAATTGGCATTTGTCTCAGCTCCCAGACAAGTCAGAGTTAGCACTATCTGAGTCCACAGGATAACGGGCTTCAACTTCAAATAAGCGGAAGCAACCAGGTCAGGCTCAAATCGGAAACTATTGGGATGACTGGTTTTCTGTTTCACTCTGCATCGAAAGTTCCAAAGCCTAATAGTTTGGCAAGGACTTCCTAAGAAGTTTCACTAGCTTCTGCATAGTCTGTCTGGGCATCTGACTTCTCAGAGGGGTGCAGGGCCCTCAGAGTTTCCCTGTGTTTGGGCAAGTCCTGTACTAAGGATGTGTGGGAGCTCTGTCTGCAGCTCCCCCAAAGCACAGCCCTGCACTCTCTGGGGCCCCGGGCAGAACAGAAAGTAGGATGTGTGACCTTGCTCCCCTTTGGTGTCAGTGTGAGCTGAACACAGCCAGATGCTGAGCTGCCTGAATTCACACTTCACAAAGGGCAGGAATCAGGAGTTGGAGAAAGAAATGGAGAAAGAAATGGAACAGGTTAGGGATGAGGCAGGGCTGGTTGTTGGTGGATGTGGATTGATGGCTAAGCCCTGACACTAATTCTCTGACCTTGGGATCATAATGGAATCAACTGCAAAGCCTTGCAAGGATCTAATGAGTATATGTGAATTCTTAATTATGCCTCTAGTAGGACATTCCCCTCCTGCCCATGACAGTGCTTGGCTGGACTCTCCTTGGCTGCCAAACCACTGAAGTTAGCTCACTGGTTTCTGTGTGTCCCAGAATTCGCAGAATATCACTCTACTGTCAGTCCAGAACTCTGGGCTGCACAAATGGTCTGTTCTCTTCAGCAACTCTGATCAGACTCTGCACTCCTCGAGAACAGAGCTAGCGTCTCATGCTTCCTTGGTGAGATGTCAATGATTGACCTTAAAATCCTTCACAGACGTGAGATGTTCCATGTGGTATTGTGAGGCCAGCGGAAACAAGCTGCATTCAACAAGGGACGTCTTAACCCCAGCTGGGAGCCTAGTGTAGGAGTCCCTACTCCAGAAGGGGCTCTGGCAAATGCTTGAATGTCTTTCTTACTGCTCAACACCAGACATTTGATAATTAACACAGTAAACATTAGAAATGCATTCTTGTTGGTGAAAACAGAGGTATTCAAGATATGCTGGCCAAATGAATTTTGACTCATGAAAGGGTAGGGAGAAAGAATCTGGCAAGACCTCGAGGGAGGTATGATCAGGCCTTCTAGAGAGATAGATGACTGTGAGTTGAACAAGCTCACAGAACAGGCTGTCTGACCTCTGCTGGACCCATTTGCAAGTAAACAAGTGTTCAGAAAATGTCTAGATGGGTGGCAGAATTCAGTCTAAGGCTTATTTTCATTCAGCCTGATATTGAGGTTTGCTCTCAACTCATAGTTTTCAGTGGCTGCCATCAAACAAGTAAGCAAACAACAGCACAGCAGAGCCTGAGAGTCTGGACCAAGCCCGTAGGTCAGTAAAGCGACGTCCCCAGGTCGAGACACATGTCATTGCTCACGGGATGGGGGAGACAGTGCGGCTTTAACCTGATGATGGACAAGGATGACGAGGGCCTGAAGTGGCCTGCCCGGTCAAGGATCCCGATCTAGAACCTTCCTGTGTACTCCTCACCATGCACCACCCCGGCTGGCCTCCCAGGGCTGAATCAGCCAGCTCACACTCAGGCCCGGCTGGCTTCCTGGAATGAGGAAAGGCTGCTCAGCCTTCAGTGAGCCTGAGCTGTGGCTGCAGTGGAGGTCCCTGTCTGGGCCCATCATGTCCCTGGAAACCAGCTCTCGGTTGGGCTTTCCAGGTCCCCGGGGACAAGCCTGATGACAAAGCCTCTGGGAATACATAAGTAGCTCCCACATCTGAAGCAGGATACCTAAGGGAATCTCTGGCCGTCCTGGAGAGATGGCTTTGAAGAAGTGGGGCTCAGTCTGTGCCTGGGAGGAGATGAACCCCACCCCTGCCCAGGGCTGTGTGAAGGCTGCTGCCCAGGGGCCAGGCATGAGGTGGCCCACGATGGTGGGGAGTCCACTGTCCCCCTACCCTCCTAGATGGTGTGCCCCCAGGGAGAACCGCTCCTATGCTCTGCATTTCCTTCCTTAGGGAGCTTTTCATGGGCTAGTGTTGTGGATTGGGGATGGGGTGGGGTGGCTATTGGGCGGCGTCAAGAGGACAGAAGATCGGTATGGGGCAGTGCACACTGCTAACTCCTCTTGACAATTTCTCTGTTTTCCTTTTTTTTCCTGCCTCTCCAGAGAGAAGTATGGGGGGTAGGAGAGACGGGCGCAGGGCAGGGGGCAGCGATGGCCTTTCCTGCACCAGGGCAGCTGTCTTAACCATGCAGAAGCCAACATTTGCAGTCTTCCTAACTCACGCTGGCAACTTGACCCCCTGGGGCAGCTCAAACTCTACAGGCTGATGACAAAGTTCCTTCTAACCAGCTCACCCACCTCCAGATCCTTCCGGGTCCACTTGCCCACTGCCGTCTGTTTAGTCCACGCGCACTCCCTTGAGCTCTGCTTCAGAATTTGCCTTCCCTTTCTCCTCACCCTGGTCCAAATCCCAGAGTCCATGTGCATGCTAAGAGTCATCTTGATTAATCCTAGATTTCCATTTCGTGAGTGAGAACTCCCTTCCCGCCTAGTCAGGAAACTGAGATCAAACTGCTCCTCCAATTGTCATTCATCTTCCACCTTTGCAAACAGCTCTATGTCCCAGGCAAACAAAGAACAACTGCTGGGGAAGGCACAGCTCCCAGAAGGTTCTGGGAATTCCAGACACTCCTGTGGGGCCAAGGGAGTTTTCCATGAGCAAAATTTACCTAGAGAGTGCCACCTGCATGCGTGAGGAGACTGACAAGCAGTTTCTTCCTCGCTGGGCTGGGGCTCAGTGGATCTCTCTCAGCGATACTTAGGCACCGGCTGAATTTACTTCCCTGCCACAGTCCCTCTTGGAAAAAGGCCAAGCTGGTAGATATGGAGGTGGGACTGTTAATTTAGTGGAATCTCATGCATGTAATTGGGAGGACAAGACAGCAAGAAGTTGGAGGTCTTTGAGTGGGCAAGGAGAAAAAGGAGGTGAGGGAGGACCCTTTCCTCTCTTGGCTTCAGGGGAGTGGGACTGAAGCCAGCCAGGTGGAATGCAGAGCCTGCCTTCTCTCCTGGCTCCACAGGGCCCTTGAGACGGCCAGGGACATTCCCAGGTCACAGGACAAGCCCCGCCACGCCACGCAGCCCGCTTTTCATCTGGTTTCTTCCCTCTGTGCTCAGATGTTCAAAGCCTTCCTTTGGATCACTGTGTTAGGAGTCAGGCCTGTGGGTCTGAATCTCTCTGCTTTTTCACCAGTCCCACGCGCTGCACCAAGTTACTGACTCTCTTGCAGACCCGTTGGTAAAATGGGGGTATAATGTCTCCTCGAAGGGCAATCATGAGGATAAAATGGCCAGTGGTGTGCAGGGTTCTCAAGCCATGCCCCACTGGCAAATGCACTCAGGGAAGAAGAGCTGTCATCACTGTGCACTCTGAGTACAGCTCCTGGCTGCTTTGCCAAGCCCCTTAAAAACCCGCCAGCAGAAGCTCCCACCCCGCAGACACAGCTAGGCAGAGGCGCCCTGGCCATCTCTGCTCTCCCAGGACTTTGCCCAGCTCAGCATCCCGCCTGGAGGGCGGTGGCACTGTCTCTGGGGATCGGAAAGGAAGCTGCTTTAGAACCACGCCTCCCTCCCTCGGGCACTCTAGGGATTGCCCTGTTGGCGGGATCTAGCTCATTCCACCTGGGATTCACTGGGAACTGCTGGGAGCTGGTGGAAAAAATCCGGAGAACATGGCTGTGGGTTTGAGACAGTGGTCTAACAACCTGGAATCAACCCACCTTCCAAATCTTCTCAGGAGAAACAGGGAATGAGAAACAGATACAGGTAATATGGGATTAAAAAAAAAAAAAAAGCAGGGCAGTCAACGTGACTTGGTGCACACAGGCATCTGCCTCGTGGCCACAGGCTGTGCAGCCCTGCCCGCCTTCTCTCGGTGACCGCGAGTCAGCCACAGGGCTACTCATTCCCCCAGGCCCTCCTGGCTGCGCAGTTCCTGCTGAGCACACTGACCTCAGCCCTTGAGAGCACTCTCAGGCCCAAATGCCCTTGGGTCACTTCTCCTGAGTTAGCGATTGCATCCTTGGGACAGGAACACCCACATCACTGAGCCTGAAGCAGACAGAAGGGACCAGGTGGGCTTGGAGGTGACCGGCGGTCAGGGGACCTGGAGAGGCCGACTGGGGCTCCTCCCTTTCATATCTCAAACCTCAAATCTCCACCAGCTCTTATCCCTGGAAGAGGCCAGCTGGGATATGAGAGATGGAGGCCACCCACCCGTCCCACTTCCGCTGAGGGCAGTAAACCCTCAGGAGCGGGTGAGGCAGGACCTCATCTCCTGCGGGCGGGTGCAGGGTGTCCACTCCAGGGTGCCCTGAGGTGGGTGCTCCCGCAGTCCCCGCTGCTCCCCTCTACTGCCACTTCTGGGGACCTGCGGTGCCCAAGAGCCCCCTCCCCTGGCGGCGCCGAAGGCAACAGACAAGCCACCTCTAGACCGGCCCCCAGACCTGGGATCATCCCCACACAGCCGCGAACCCACCTTCCCGTGCGCTCCGAGGCCCCCTCCAGGGGTGTCACCAGGTCCCCGCCTTCTCCTTCCGAAGCGGGCTCCCGGCTCCTCCGCAGCCTCTGGCCCCGGCTTCGGGGCTGAGCCGGCTTCTGCCTCCCTTTCTCTCTTGCTACGGTGAATTCTCAGCACTATTCTTTTTTTTTTTAAGGGACTTTTTTTTTTTTTTTGCGTTGCGTCAGGGCGGTTGCCTGGCGACAGCGGAGCTATTCCGCCGCGAGTCCTTTCAGCAGAGATCCCCCTCCAGCCTCTCATTCAAGCCTCTCCGCCCGGGGCTCCGGCGCCCAGGGCGCGCCGGGTCCTAAAGCCCTTCTAGCTGCTCGTTCCCGGCCAGGACCTCAACTCGAGCAGCGGAGAGTAGGAGCAAACCGCACGCGATGGCCCAAACCCTAGACGAAACCAAACCCAAATAGACATTAAAAAAAAGAAAGAAAGAAAGAAACCAAGGCGGTTTTCCTCCAAGCATGGCAACGTGGCTTTGCCACTGTCAGCAGTTTGCCTGCGTGGAGGGGGCAGGAGAACCCCTTTTCCAGCGGTGTCGGCAAACAGGGAGCCTACACTCCACCCGCCAGCGGCTAGAATTCCAAACACCAGCAGCAAGGCCTGTATACTGAGTGCCCAGCACGTACCACACCATCCCAGCCCCTCGGTGGGTCAGCTTACAGATGAGAAAACTGGGCTCGGCGAGGCTAAGCAGAAGCAGACGTTCTTCCAGATTCGCCTCCCAGACCAGTCCGGGAACCGGGCGGGGGGGCGGGGGGTGCTGCCCTAGAGCTTGTGTTTTCCCCACTAACACAGCTTGCCTCGAGGCACAGAATACTAGGTGCTGTGCCAACCACTGGAACCACTGGAGATGGGTGCCCTTGCTCCACCAGAGCCTAGAACTCCAGGCATCTAAGACACATACAAGACTGCAGCCAGGGCTGCCCGACCCAGGCCTTTAGGATCAGTCCTGACTGCAGACAGGGTACTCCAGGCCCAAAGACGGGGGCAGAATTCCTCCTCTCCCTGGGAGTTCTCACGCCGGGGCTGGTTACTGGAAGTTAGCCCTACTCTCAGGGGCAGCCTGGACAAGGCCAGGTTCCTTTCCTAGACTCTTGACTCTTCTCTGAGGGCTCCTTTAAGGTTATCTCATCTCCCGTGCTCAGGACAGTCCTGGAGATGCAAGGCAAGCATCCCTATTTCCAGGGTGGATGTACACACTGAGGAGTGGGGCTGCGGAGTGGCTGGACCCAAGGTGACCCGCCTTCTTTTCTGTGGGACTTAGCTCCCAAGATGCTTGAGACCCTTGTGCTGCCCTCTGGTGCCCATGACCCTCACTGGCTGCAGTTCCGCATCTGAGCCTTGTCCTACTTCCTTTCTTCCTCTTTCACTAGGACATCCGCTAAGGATTTTGTCAAAGGAGACACCCCACGAACGGGAGCACCTCTTCATGCAAACAGGCTGACAGTGCTAAACCCGCAAGTGTTCTTGAACAGGGGCTTTCTGGAGAGTCCCTGGCATTGACCCAACAAAATATGAAAAGTGAAAGTGAAAGTCGATCAGTTGGGTCTGACTGTTTGTGACCCCATGGACTGTAGCCTGCCATGCTCCTCTGTCCATGGAGTTCTCCAGGCAAGAACACTGGAGTGGATAGCCATTCCCTCTTCAACGGGATCTTCCTGACCCAGAGATCGAACCTGTGTCTCCTATATTGCAGCAGATTCTTTACCACCTGAGCCATCAGGGAAGCCCTCCTATGGATCCAGTCTTTCCATTTCTTTCCATCCCCTCTGCCACTGCCCTGGCTCATGTCAGCTCAGCTAGCCATCCAAATAAAATTCTCAAAAAAAACCTGATGACATAGGAAAATGCTAACGATCTCACACTAAGCAAATAAGACTGGAACATCAAATGTCAAAGTAAATAAGAGTATGAAACCTTTAATTCTAATATTTAATCATTTTATACAGGTAGAAAAAAGATCTGGAGGAGGTATGCAAATTTCAGCTGTGATTTTTTTTTTCTGGGGTGGTGGAATAACAGAGAATTTTAAATTTCTTCTACAGACTTCCATTAAATTTCTACGGTGAATTGTTTTTGTAATTTGCAATGTTGAAAAACACTGCTATAAGGAGAAGAGGGCTCTGAGCTTGGGGTATGAACCTGATGTCTCTTGCTCTGAATGCCTTTTATATGAAGAGCTGTGAGGCTGGGCTGGAGCTCAGAGCAGCAGAGTTCCCTTGGGGCTCTTCCCCTCCAGTGGCTGTTTGGACCAGGGGACATTGGGCTGGTCCAGGAAGTGCCTGTCATTCAGAGGCTCTCTGCTGCCCTTATCTCTCAAAAGGGATTGACTCAGGCTGAAGCCAGAAAGGAGACGAGGACCAGCTTCCCATCCTGTAGGGAGCCCAGCAGGTCAATGAGCATTTATGGGTGGCTTGCTCTGTACCACCTGGTGCCAAGTGTCAGGGGTGAAGCCTGACACTTATTGATGTAGGAATTAATTAACCAAGAGCATGCACCTTAGAACTAGAGTTGGAGTGGGGGTGCGGTGACAGAGGCCATCTAAACCCAGATGAGGAGGATGAGGGAGTTGGCTAGGAGAGGGGATGGGAAGCCTGACAAGACCAGAGAAGGAATCGCATTTGCAAGAGGGTGTGCAGGCCAGAGGGGGCTTGACCGCCGCTGAGAGGAAGAGTGCAAGAGTGCGTGATGGGCCAAAGTGAGGTCTTTGAACGTGACTGAAGGCAAGGGGTTAAGAAGGTCTCTTGTCACAGCTTTTGTGTCTTAGAAAACCTGGCTGGGTGAGGGGACAAGACAGGAGGCAAAGAGACCAATAAAGAGATTGTCTGCACCTTTCCAGTGGCAAGACGTGTTGGGAGTTCAGGCCCCCAGCAGGGAGAGGCTCACTGCGTTCCCAGCTGATGCTGGACCATGGGGAGAGCAGCGTCAGGGAGAACCCCAGCAGGGATCTGGAGGCAGGCAGGCTCAGGCTCAAGTCCTGGCTCTTCTGTGGCTGGTGTGTGCCTGTGTAGAGTCACTCAAGTTTTCTGACAGCAGCTACTTCATCTGTAAAATGGAAATAATTTGAATAATACTAGCCTATACATGGGCAAGAGGGCCTGCCTTGGCTATATGCTTTAGATAGCCCTCATCTGGTTCTCCTCCAGGGAAGAGGGCCACCCACTCCAACTGCATTCTTCCCCTCTCCTGTGGTCTAGGTATCCAGGACCTGGGAATTTCCTTCCCAGATGGCCTGCGTTCGGGCTTATGCAGGCCTCTTTCCTGGACTTAGAGTGGACTCTCAGGATTGGGCTTTCCCTGCTTAAGCACAAGGGCCCTCAGGTCAAAAATGAAAGAAGGAAGGCCACGGGTGGGGCTGAAACCTCACCTCTCTGCCCCGGTGTTCTAAGTGTCCAAAGATTTGCGATTGAAACCTACCTTTGAGGTTGTTATAAAGATATGTTTGTTCAGGCAAGAGGAAAGAACAAACATTATCTAACGATTTGTTAGCTTGATTTACAACTCTCAAATATTTGGACACATGGCGTGTGGGGCTCCATTTATGCCTTGGCTTTAGACCTCTCAAACACTGAGGGTGGGCCTGATGGTTTGTTTAAGAAGCCCAGGACACTACACGTATCTGTGAACTCTCGTCACCCGGTCACTCCCCTCTCCACTTGCAGAGTCTGCGCTTTGATCTGATGAACACTTGTAAGAATCACCGTCTGAAGGATGCTGCGGTGTGTTTCCAAGTCAGGAGGGAAGGGGCACCAGAGGATGAGATGGTTGGATGGCATCATCAACTCAATGGACATGAGTCTGAGCAAATTCCGGGAGATGGTGAAGGACAAGGAAGCCTGGCATGCTGCACTCCATGGGGTCTCAAAGAACCGGATACTACTGAGCAGCTGAACAACAATAACCAGCACATCTTCAGCTGCAATGAGGTCTCCCTGGGCACTCCCAGCTCTGGAAGGAAAGCAGAAATGATGACACTTAATGACAGGCATGAAGCAGCCTGCTGCCAGGAAAGAGCCTTCTAGATCCTTCATCTAGAATATCATCTCACTTCCTTTGAACTCTGAAAAGAGCCCTGGATAGGAACCAGGAAATCCAGGCTCCAGTCCTGTCTCTGTAGCTAATTAGACTTTTGTCAAATTCCTGGAATGAAGGGTTCAAGCTCTGGCATGTTTGGACCCAAGCTTCCACCATCTTCCCCACCCACCAAGTAGAATATATCATGCTAGGCAGAAGGCAGGACCAGAAACTGCGAAGTGCGAGGGTCTGACAGAATCTGCCAGTCTGGATCAGCAAGAGGCCAAGGCCAACTAGATGGGTGAAAAAGAATCCCGTGGGTTTGCTGTGAGGCTGGGTGAAACACAGTCAAGGCTGCATTCCCTATATCCTGGGGAGAGCCTGATTGTATTCTGCCCTGCTTTAATCTGGGGCGGAGGTGAGGTGAGGTGCTCCTGACCTGAAGACAGGGTGAGAACATCTAGGGCCTGCAGTAGAACTCTGCACCTTATGGGGAAGCTCCACCAGATTCTCAATTGCTTCCTGAACTCAACAGCACTCCTAGTGCCTCTATTCTTTCTTCTTTTCATTTCCACCCGCCAGTCCCTGATGGTATAGAGGCTAAGGATGGGTATCTGGAAGAGAAGTCTTCGTGCATGGGGATAAAATTGAACTTGATCTTTCTTTCTTTTTTAATATAGTTCCCCATGCTGTACAATAAATCCCTGTTGCTTATCTATTTTATTTTGCTTATTTATTTATTTTTTACATGCCATGCAGCATGTGAGATCTTAGTTCCCCAACCAGGGATCAAACCTGCGTTCACTCCTGCATTGGATGCAAGGGGTCTTAACCACTGGACTGCCAAGGAAGTCCTGAACTTGATCTTTCTATCACTAAGAAAACTGAGATCATAAACATGGGCTGTAGAGGCAGAAACAAGGCCAAGTCAAAAAAGATAATGCTGTACTTATTACTCATTACTAGGTGGTGGGGGGGGGTCTGGGGGAAGAAGTTCTCTGGGTCTTCATATTCATCCCCTTTCCAAGAATTATATACCTCAAGGATAGACCTCTCTAACTTCCCTAAACTAAACTGCTCAACTAAAATCAACACAAACTGATTGTCTCCATGAAAGTTGAAGCAAATGTGAGGCACGCTTTCCCTGCCACCCAATCCTGACCTCCAAGGTGGAGATGAGGGGTACCAAATGCCCAGTTCTGGTTTTGGGGACCTTGGATCTGATTCTGGCTTTGCCACTTGTTATTGAGCTGCTTTGGGCAAATAACTACCCTTTTGAGCTTCCATTTCCCCTTCTATACATCAGGGGTCACAATACCTATGACTGTGGGCCGTGGTGAGGATTAGAATGAATGTGAATGCTTGCCTATAAAATGCCTGCTGTGACATTTGGCAAAGAGTAGGCACCCAATAAAGAATGTTTTTTATCCATGTCTGCACCAACTGATCTTCGATTGTGCCCCATCTGAGAAGGGTCATGCCTGTTGCTCGTTCTAGTCTAACCCACAGCACAAGCAAATATTAAACAATCAAGCTGACAGGGTTCCCAAATGGCTCAGCTGCCTTATTTGCCTTCCTTGAACATGAGGTAGTCCTGTAAGGAACCCGACACTAGGAAAACAGGATGGAGCACAGAGCAGATCACATACCCCGTGGTTCAGCCGCAATCCTCAGGCACAGACTCAGGGCACTTCCTGGCAGGGATGCAGCCAGGACTCAGCATGGGCGGCTGCGACTGCCCTGACTACTGTCTCATGCTTAGGACAGTTTTGGTCCACAGAGAGAACTAGAAGCAGACAGGGAAGGGGAAACAGATGCAGGCACCCAGAGATGGGCTTACTGATGCTCTCAGGGATGAGGGAGACCAAGGGAAGGGAGACAGGTGGTAAACACACAGAGCAATCACTTCTGCAGGACACCCTGCAGAAAGTGAGTCACCTTCAGGTTAATGTTTCTTCATCAGATCAAAATGGTCAGCGAACAGAATCAGCTCTCCTTGAATATGGTTGGTTGCAATGATGCCATAGGCTTATGAGAAGGAGGAGGAGGAAAGCGAGGGTGGGGAGGGAGGGAGAGGAGAAATAAGGAGCAGAAGGTGACTCACTTTCTGCAGGGTGTCCTGCAGAAGTGATTGCTCTGTGTGTTTACCACCTGTCTCCCTTCCCTTGGTCTCCCTCATCCCTGAGAGCATCAGTAAGCCCATCTCTGGGTGCCTGCATCTGTTTCCCCTTCCCTGTCTGCTTCTAGTTCTCTCTGTGGACCAGAAACTGTCCTAAGCATGAGACAGTAGTCAGGGCAGTCGCAGCCGCCCATGCTGAGTCCTGGCTGCATCCCTGCCAGGAAGTGCCCTGAGTCTGTGCCTGAGGATTGCGGCTGAACCACGGGGTATGTGATCTGCTCTGTGCTCCATCCTGTTTTCCTAGTGTCGGGTTCCTTACAGGACTACCTCATGTTCAAGGAAGGCAAATAAGGCAGCTGAGCCATTTGGGAACCCTGTCAGCTTGATTGTTTAATATTTGCTTGTGCTGTGGGTTAGACTAGAACGAGCAACAGGCATGACCCTTCTCAGATGGGGCACAATCGAAGATCAGTTGGTGCAGACATGGATAAAAAACATTCTTTATTGGGTGCCTACTCTTTGCCAAATGTCACAGCAGGCATTTTATAGGCAAGCATTCACATTCATTCTAATCCTCACCACGGCCCACAGTCATAGGTATTGTGACCCCTGATGTATAGAAGGGGAAATGGAAGCTCAAAAGGGTAGTTATTTGCCCAAAGCAGCTCAATAACAAGTGGCAAAGCCAGAATCAGATCCAAGGTCCCCAAAACCAGAACTGGGCATTTGGTACCCCTCATCTCCACCTTGGAGGTCAGGATTGGGTGGCAGGGAAAGCGTGCCTCACATTTGCTTCAACTTTCATGGAGACAATCAGTTTGTGTTGATTTTAGTTGAGCAGTTTAGTTTAGGGAAGTTAGAGAGGTCTATCCTTGAGGTATATAATTCTTGGAAAGGGGATGAATATGAAGACCCAGAGAACTTCTTCCCCCAGACCCCCCCCCACCACCTAGTAATGAGTAATAAGTACAGCATTATCTTTTTTGACTTGGCCTTGTTTCTGCCTCTACAGCCCATGTTTATGATCTCAGTTTTCTTAGTGATAGAAAGATCAAGTTCAGGACTTCCTTGGCAGTCCAGTGGTTAAGACCCCTTGCATCCAATGCAGGAGTGAACGCAGGTTTGATCCCTGGTTGGGGAACTAAGATCTCACATGCTGCATGGCATGGTAAAAAATAAATAAATAAGCAAAATAAAATAGATAAGCAACAGGGATTTATTGTACAGCATGGGGAACTATATTAAAAAAGAAAGAAAGATCAAGTTCAATTTTATCCCCATGCACGAAGACTTCTCTTCCAGATACCCATCCTTAGCCTCTATACCATCAGGGACTGGCGGGTGGAAATGAAAAGAAGAAAGAATAGAGGCACTAGGAGTGCTGTTGAGTTCAGGAAGCAATTGAGAATCTGGTGGAGCTTCCCCATAAGGTGCAGAGTTCTACTGCAGGCCCTAGATGTTCTCACCCTGTCTTCAGGTCAGGAGCACCTCACCTCACCTCCGCCCCAGATTAAAGCAGGGCAGAATACAATCAGGCTCTCCCCAGGATATAGGGAATGCAGCCTTGACTGTGTTTCACCCAGCCTCACAGCAAACCCACGGGATTCTTTTTCACCCATCTAGTTGGCCTTGGCCTCTTGCTGATCCAGACTGGCAGATTCTGTCAGACCCTCGCACTTCGCAGTTTCTGGTCCTGCCTTCTGCCTAGCATGATATATTCTACTTGGTGGGTGGGGAAGATGGTGGAAGCTTGGGTCCAAACATGCCAGAGCTTGAACCCTTCATTCCAGGAATTTGACAAAAGTCTAATTAGCTACAGAGACAGGACTGGAGCCTGGATTTCCTGGTTCCTATCCAGGGCTCTTTTCAGAGTTCAAAGGAAGTGAGATGATATTCTAGATGAAGGATCTAGAAGGCTCTTTCCTGGCAGCAGGCTGCTTCATGCCTGTCATTAAGTGTCATCATTTCTGCTTTCCTTCCAGAGCTGGGAGTGCCCAGGGAGACCTCATTGCAGCTGAAGATGTGCTGGTTATTGTTGTTCAGCTGCTCAGTAGTATCCGGTTCTTTGAGACCCCATGGAGTGCAGCATGCCAGGCTTCCTTGTCCTTCACCATCTCCCGGAATTTGCTCAGACTCATGTCCATTGAGTTGATGATGCCATCCAACCATCTCATCCTCTGGTGCCCCTTCTNAATCACTGCAGATGGTGACTGCAGCCATGAAATTAAAAGACGCTTACTCCTTGGAAGAAAAGTTTTGACCAATCTAGATAACATATTCAAAAGCAGAGATATCACTTTGCCGACTAATGTCTGTATAGTCAAGGCTATGGTTTTTCCTGTGGTCATGTATGGATGTGAGAGTTGGAATGTAAAGAAGGCTGAGCACAGAATAATTGATGCATTTGAACTGTGGTGTTGGAGAAGACTCTTGAGAATCCCTTGGACTGCAAGGAGATCCAACCAGTCCATTCTGAAGGAGATTAGCCCTGGGATTTCTTTGGAACGAATGATGCTAAACTGAAACTCCAGTACTTTGGCCACCTCATACGAAGATTTGACTCATTGGAAAAGACTCTGATGCTGGGAGGCACTGGGGGCAGGAGGAGAAGGGGACGACAGAGGATGAGATGGCTGGATGGCATCACTGACTCGATGGGCATGAGTCTGAGTGAACTCCGGGAGTTGGTGATGGATAGGGAGGCCTGGCGTGCTGTGATTCCTGGAGTTGCAAAGAGTTGGACACGACTGAGCGACTGAACTGAACTGAGAGTTTTTAACATAAATGCATGTTGAATTTTGTCAAAGGCTTTCTCTGCATCAATTGAGATGATCATATGGCTTTTATTTTTCAATTTGTTAATGTAGTATGTTACATTGATTGAATTGCAGATATGAAGAATCCTTGCACACTTGGATAAAACCCACTTGGTCATGATGTATGATCTTTTTAATGTGTTGTTGGATTCTAATTGCTAGAATTTTGTTAAGGATTTTTGCCTCTGTTCATCAGTGATATTGGCCTGCAGCTTTCTTTTTTTTTGTGGCATCTTTATCAGGTATTGCTATTAGGATGATGGTGGCCTCATAAAATGAGTTTGTAAGGGTACCTTCCTCTTCAATTTTCTGGAAGAGTTTGAGTAGGATAGGTGTTAGCTCTTCGTAAATTTTTGGTAGAATTCAGCTATGAAGCCGTCTGGTCTTGAGCTTTTGTTTCTGGAAGGTTTCTGATTACAGTTTCAATTTCCATGCTTGTGATTGGTCTGTTAAGATTTTTTATTTCTTCCACGTTGTCCATTTTATTGGCATATAATTGTTGAGAGTAGTCTTTATGATCCTTTGTATTTCTGTGTTGTCTGTTGTGATCTTTCAATTTTCATTTTTAATTTCATTGATTTGATTTTTCTCCCTTTGTTTCTCGATGACTCTGGCTAATTGTCAATTTTATTTATCCTCTCAAAGAACCAGCTTTTGCCTTTGTTGATTTTAGCTATGATCTCTTTGTTTCTTTTGCATTTATTTCTGCCTGAATTTTGAGGATTTCTTTCCTTCTGCTAACACTGGGGTTCTTCCTTTTCTAGTTGCTTTAGGTGTAGAGTTACGTATTTATTTGACGTTTTTCTTGTTCTTGAGGTATGCCTGTATTCCTATGAACCTTCCCCTTAGCACTACTTTTCAGTGTATCATATGTGTTGGCCTTTTTTTGTTTTGTTTTCATTTTCATTTGTTTCTATGCATATTTTTATTTCTTCTGTGATTTGTTGGTTATTCACCAGCATGTTTTTGAGCTTCCATATGTTGGAATTTTTAATAGATTTCCTCCAGTAGTTGAGATATAATCTTACTGCATTATGGTCAGAAAAGATGCTTGAAATAATTTCAATTTTCTTTGAATTTACCAAGGCTAGATTTATGGTCCAAGATGTGATCTATCTTAGAGATGGTTTCATGTGCACTTGAGAAAAATGTGAAATTCATTGATTTGGGGTGAAATGTCCTATAGATATCAATTAGGACTAACAGTTCTATTGTATCATTTAAAGTTTGTATTTCCTTATTAATTTTCTGTTTTGTTGATCTTGGCATAGATGTGAGTGGAGAATTAAAGTCTCTCACTATCATTGTGTTATTGTTAATTTCCCCTTTCATACTTGTTAACATTTGTCTTACATATTGTGGTGCTCCTATGTTGGGTGCATTTATATTTATAATTGTTATATCTTATTCTTGGATTGATATTTTATCATTATGTAGGGTCCTTCTTTGCCTCTTTTCACAACCTTCGTTTTAAAGTCTATTTTATCTGAAATGATTATTGCTACTCAGGCTTCCTTTTCGTCTCTATTTGCATGGAATATCTTTTCCTAGCCCTTCACTTTCAGTCTGTATATGTCCCTTGCTTTGAGGTGGGTCCCTTGTAGACAACATATATAGGGCTCTTGCTTTTGTATCCATTCAGCTAGATTTTGTCTTTTTTGAGGGGCAACCCATTTGTTTGTTCAACCCATTTACATTGAATGTAATTATTGATATGTATGATCCCATTGCCATTTATTTTATTGCTTTGGGTTAGATATTTTACAACCCTTTCTGTGTTTCTTGTCTAGAGAAGATCCTTTAGCATTTGTTGGAGAACTGATTTGGTGGTGCTGAATTCTCTCAGCTTTTGCTTGTCTGTAAAGCTTTTGATTTCTCCTTCAAATATGAATGAGATCCTTGCTGTGTACAGTAACCTGGGCTGTAGGTTTTTTTTTTTCTTTCATCACTTGAAGTATGCCCTGCTATTCCCTCCTGGCCTGAAGAGTTTCTATTCAAAGGTCAGCTGTTGTCCTTATGGGAACCCCCTTGTGTGCTATTTGTTGTTTTTCCCTTGCTGCTTTTAATATTTGTTCTTTGTGTTTGATCTTTGTTAATTGGATTAACATGTGTCTTGGTATATTTCTCCTTGAGTTTATCCTGTTTGGGATGCTCTGGGTTTCTTGGAATTGCGTGATTATTTCCTTCCCCAATTTAAGGAAAATTTCAACTATTATCTCAAGTAGTTTCTCATGGTCTTTATTTTTGTCTTCTTCTTCTGGGACTCCTATGATTCGAATGTTGAGGTGTTCAACATTATCCCAGAGGTCTCTGAGATTGTGCTCATTTCTTTTCATTCATTTTCATTTTTCCTCTATGTTTCATTGATTTCTATCATTCTATCTTCTACCTCACTTATCCTATCTTCTGCCACCATTCTTCTACTGTTGGTTCCCTCCAGAGTTTTTTGATCTCATTTATTGCATTACTCATTATATATTGACTCTTTTTTATTTCTTCTAGGTCTTTGTTAAACCTTTCTTGAATCTTCTCAATCCTTGTCTCCAGGCTATTTATCTGTAATTCCTTTTGTTTTCAAGATTTTGGATCATTTTCACTATCATTATTTGGAATTCTTTATCAGATAGATTCCCCATCTCTCCCTCTTTTGTTTGGTTTGGAGGACATTTATTATGTTCCTTTACCTGCTGGGTATTTCTCTGCCTCTTCTTCTTGTGTATATTGCTGTGTTTGGGGTCGCCTTTTGTATTCTGGCAGTTTGTGGAGTTGGCTTTATTGTGGAGCTTCCTCTCTGTGGGTGGGTTGGACTGGTGGCTTGTCAAGATTTCCTGGTTAGGGAAGCCTGTGATGGTGTTCTGGTGGGTGGAGCTGGATTTCTTCTCTCTGAAGTGCGATGAAGGGTCCAGTAATGAGTTATGAGAAGTCAATGGGTTTGGAGTGACTTTGGGCAGCCTGTATATTGAAGCTCAGGTCTATGTTCTTGTGTTGCTGGAGGATTTGCATGGTGTCTTTCTCTGGAACTTGTTGGCCCTTGGGTGGTGCTTGGTTTCAGTGTAGGTATGGAGGTGTTTGATGAACTCCTCTCAATTAGTGTTCCCTGGAGTCAGGAGTCCTCTGGTGTTCTCAGGATTTGGGCTTAGGCCTCCTGCCTCTGGTTTTCAGTCTTATTCTTACAGTAGCCTCAAGACTTCTCCATCTATACAGCACCAATGACAAAACATCTAGGTTAAAGATGAAACGTTTCTCCACAGTGAGGGACACCCAGAGAGGTTCACAGAGTTACATGGAGAAGAGAAGAGGGAGGCGGGAGATAGAGGTGACCAGAAGTAGAAGAGGGGGAATCAAAAGAGGAGAGAGCAAGCTAGCCGGTAATCATTTCCTTATGTGCTCTCCAGAATCTGGATCCCTCAGAGATGTTCACAGATTTTCCAGAGAAGAGAAGAGGGAGGATGGAGATAGAGGTGACAGGAGGAGAAGAGGGGGAATCAAAAGGGGAGAGAGCAAGCTAGCCAGTAATCACTTCACTATGTGCTCTCCACAGTCTGGATCCCTCAGAGATGTTCACAGAGTTAAACAGAGAAGAGAAGAGGGAGGAAAGAGAAAGAGGTGACCAGGGGGATCAAGGGGGGAATCAAAAGGACACAGACAAGTCCAGCCAGTAATCAGTTCTCTAAGTGTTCTCCATGGTCTGGAACACACAAAGAGATTCACAGAGTTCAGTAGAGAAGAGAAGGGGGAGGGAGGAGATAGAGGTGACCTGGTGGAGAAAAAGGAGATCCAAAGGAGGATAGAGCAATCAGGCCAGTGATCTTGCTCCCAAGTAAAAAATGGTTACTGAAGATTGGGTTCTTATAGGTAAAAAATGATAGCAAATACCAAAAAGGACAGATTAAAAATCTAGAGTAGAGGTTGGATTTTCAAAAATACAATATTAAAGAAGAAAATCAAATCACAAAATTATATATATATATATGTATATATATATATATATATATTTACATATATATATATATATATTTACATATATATATATATTTACTTTAAGAAATAGGGTCTTTTTTTCTCAAGGTAATAGTAGTTTATAAAAATGAAATTTAAAGGAGTAATAGAGGGTTTAAAAATAAAAAAATAAATTTAAGGAATGAAAATAGTAAAAATAAATCTAGGACTTTCTCTGGTGTTCTTGTGGACAGTGTGGGGTCAGTTCACTGTCAGATAGTTCCTTGATTCAGCTTATACTTCTCAAGATCGATAGGCCCTTCCTATGTAGTCAGAGCTAACTGCAGGATTTTAATCTATAGCACCTGTCACATCCAGGGGCAGTGCCCTCAGTTTTACATTCTTCTTTTTGCTGGTCTCTTCAGTGTCTAATTTCTGCCTTGACCCAAGGAAGGGGTGATGGACAATTTTTTAGGCACACTTGTTCAGTTGTGTTTTGAGGAAGGAGGAACACTGCAAACAAATATCACTGGCATGTGTGGGGAGTTTCCCAGTGTCTTGGGCACACTGGGTTTCCCCCCGCTCATGGCGTGTGTGCTTTCCCAGTCTATAATGCTCAGGCTCTAGGTTGCTCTGTGGGGAAATGTCTGAGGCAGGCCCTGAGTTCCATGCACTTCCCAGGTCTAAGCCACTCAAGTTCAGGTACTCGGGTACTCCTCAAAGGCACAGACTCAGTGGGCTTGCGTTTTGTGCCCTTTCCAGGTCTGAGCCACTCAGGTGATCAGGTGTCTTGTGAGCACGGTTGCTGTGATTTATTGCCTCTCCTGTCCCTGCTGCTTGGTTTTCTGGATGTACAACTTTCACACCTTCTCAGGCATATGTTGACCATCCAGAATCCCAAGAAGTCTTGGTTAGCAACAAAGCCTTCTTGCAGTTTGGTAGATGATGCCTCACTGGGGCCAGGATTGCCCCCCTTCTTGCTCTGGCTGCCCTCCATCTCATCTCTGGCAGGGAATAGGCTGGTCCACAGCTTGCTACCTCTGCTCGCTCCTTTGTTCTGTGAGCAGGCCTGGTGGTTTAGGGCTTAGTTTAGGGCTTTTCACTGACAT
Source organism: Aepyceros melampus (assembly GCA_006408695.1). NCBI lineage: Eukaryota > Metazoa > Chordata > Mammalia > Artiodactyla > Bovidae > Aepyceros > Aepyceros melampus. The sequence continues at coordinate 48,971 of SJXQ01004430.1, read as the reverse complement.
AGCTATCCCAGGGCATGGCTTGCTATCTCAAGTTAGTTCCCTCAGATTGTCCTATGGGGCATTCAGGCCTGGTCCTTCATTACTCTAAGAAATGCAGCCCACACCTCCCTGCCCAGCCCCCTCTTGCTAGTGGCGGATGCACGTGTCTGTGCTGCTTCTCTGCTGGGAGTTACCGTTGGGCATGTAATCTGTGGGTTTAAATTATTTATTTATTTTTCCTCTCAGTATGTTGCCCTCTGAGGTTCCGAGTCTCATCACAGACTCACCAGTGATAGTGTTTCCTGGTGTTTGGAAACGTCTCTGTTTTAAGACTCCCTTCCTGGGTCAGATATCTGTCCCTACCTCCTTTGTCTCTCCTTTTATCTTTTACTTTTTTTTTTCTACCTCCCTTCGAAGACAATGGGCTGCTTTTCTGGTTGCCTCACATCCTCTGACTGCATTCAGAAGTGTGTTTTGTGGAATTACTCAGCGTTCAAATGTTCTTTTGATGAATTTGTTGGGAGAGAAAGTGGTGTCCCTGTCCTATTCTTCAGCCATCATAGGAATGCCCTCGAAATTAGTCATCATTCCCATGAGATCAATAGGGCCCTAAAGACCTTATTTCCTTACTAGTGGGGGATAGTAAACCTGGTCTAAAGGTTGGCTCCATCTCAGCTTTAAAAACTTTACAGCAAGCCTTCAAAAAATACAATTGTTTCCAAGAAATTAACAGTGTTTGCAAACAGTGATAGGAATAATTTATAAAACAAAACAAAACAAAAAATCCAGTATCCAAAGGTAAAGTGAGCACATCCATATCCAATTTAAAATTTCCATATAAATTGTGAAAATATTTGTCCTAGTTTCATCTCAATATTGTAAGGTAATTATCCTCTGATTAAGATAAATAAATGAATTTAAAATGGAAAAAAATCCAGATGTGTACAGAGCAAGAAATTATCCATAACGAGGGAAAAAAAAAAGTTAATTCAGGGCTTTAGTCTTCTGCATTTGAAAGGAGTGTTTCAGCTCAACCCCCTCTGATAACCCTCTAACTTTCCTAACAGATTCCCTGGACCCTTTACAACTTGTGAATTGCTTACAGCCCCTGATTGCGAGGGGCACAAAGCTTAAGTATCTTAAAGTTACAGAGCCTTTTCTAAAGAGCTAAAAAACATATTGGTGACAGGATTTCTCTGTTGACTCAATGATTGCTGCCAGACCTCCATATTCTTTATCTTTTAGGCACCTGGGAGGATGTTAATCAATGTAAATAGGATATGGAAAAAGACATATAGTAGTTTTGATGTTAGCAACACTAGACTTTTGAGTTAATTACTTTTCTTTTGTTATAAATCACTGTACTCCTTTTACTTGTTACAAATTGCTGTATCTTTGCTATATAAAAATGTAACTTTATTTAGTGCTTTCTGAGAATGGCACCAGACTTTGGAAAGAACAACACTTTTAACACAAATAAGTCTTCTGGTTAACAAACCCTTATAGAAAAGAGCTGTAAAATGTTAATTGGCCTTTTGGCTGGAAGATGATGTAAATCATCTAAGACTTGTGTATACAATTCGGTGTGCAGAGAAAAAAGCCTGGTTTTGATAAGAGTCTAGGCTGCTAACGTTGCATAATTTTGTATTACCCCTTGATCTCTATGTATAATCAAAAGTATAAAAGTCCTTGAAGGACAATAGGGGCTGGAGTCAGTTGCTGGACTGGTTTCCCCTGTGTCTTCTTTCTAATTTCTGACTGAATTCCCAACTGGGGCGTGGAGGCTCACCATATCTACTTACTTGTCCTGGCTTCTAAGATCCACGTGAGAGGGAGTCCAAGGTGGGGCATCCCCTGATATTCAGGAGGATGCCAGTGGCCTAGCATAGATGGTGCAAGCTCCTTGTGTGGAATTTTATTGGCTTTCCATGTAAACCAAGTTATTCAGCCTCTTTTCTCCACTTGATTTTCCCACTATACTATTATTTCCTAATCTTGTATTTCTAAATAAATAAGTTTTTTTCTCACTGACGCCATCCTTGCTTTGAATTCCCTGGATCCACCGGGACTGGACCCCGGGAAATTCTATACTCAAGAATAATACATATCAAAAACAAGATAAAATACTTTCTCAGACATACAACAACTACAAGATGGCATCACCACCAACAGACCAATGAAATAAATGTTTTTTAAAAGGTCTCAAGTCAGAAGGAATTTGAAACCAAGTGAAAATCTGGACCTACAGTGGGAATGAACAGTACCCAAAACGATAAACATGTAATATGTGTTAAAAGGTAAATATAAGGACTTCCTTGGTGGTCCAGTGGTTAAGGATCTGCTTTGCAATGCAAAGCATTTGCAAATGGCAAAGGTTTGTTCCTTTGCCAGAGAACTAAGGTCCCACATGCCACCAAGCCACTAAGCCTGCATTTCTTAAATAGAGTTTACATGCTACAAGTACTGAGTGTGCCCTCCTCAAATAGAGTCCCTACCACAAGGAACATCCTGCATGCCACATTAAGACCAGTACAAATAAAGAAATGATAAATGAATAAATAATTTAATAATTATCATATTTAATAATGATAGACTGGCAAATTAAAGAGCATATCATAGACCTTAAAACTAATTAAAAAACAGTTACAGTTAATAAATGGACAAAGTCTATAAAAGGGAATCATAAAAACTACTCAGTTGCAAAAAAGTCAGGGATAAAAAGAGACATGGGAAGAAAGAACATGGGACAAACTGAAGATAAAGAGCAAGATGATAGAATTAAACCCAACTAGAGTTTACCCCTTAGATGTGAAACCAGACTGAAGATATACCCCAGGCCCCAGATGACAGCAAATCCCCATACACTGCACTTTGCAGTTGAAACAGAGCCTGCCAGGCCCCAGCACCCCATGTGCCTGGGCACAGAACAGCACCAAAAGTTTCTATGGAACAGTAAATTAGAAGACTTCAATCATACAAAGCACATCCTCTGTCTATAAAGAAACAGCATTAGAAATCAATGTTCACTGGACAGAAGAAGAACAAGGTGCTAGCATAGTGCAGAACTTCCCTCTTTTACAACTCTGATTCTTCTCAGGAGGGAGCAGATAAATTGACAGGACTTATATCTCTTCAATACTACGCGTACTTGACATACACAGACAATACTGGTCATTCATGTTTGATTTTCACGGTTCAGTCTCCTCTCTCTTCTCCTCTCTTGCTCATCAAGGGCGACAGGGACTGCTCCTCTAAACCACAGCTCAATCACTACCCAAAACGCTGGATGATATTTGCCGAGTCTTTCACATAAACCACTGAAAACTTGTTTCTTCCTATTTTGCACTCTTTGCTCTTTTCAACCAACCACAGCTCTTGCCTACCTCCTGGGATCCTGGTTCTCTGTCACTTGCAACCATGTTCCCATACACCAGGCCTCAATCTCACTCAATGAAATTCCTATTCAGAGTAGCCATAATACATGCAAAAAGGGAAAGAACAGGAAGCTCCTTCCTCTCCTTTCTTGTTCCTTCACTACAAACATTCACGAAAACCTGTGTAGCAAGTTTGTTACATACAAACGTTCAAGTTGAAAACTTTCAAGCATGTAAAAGTGCATTTGCATGTGAAATCACATCAGTTAGTTCACAGATCTGACACACATTGTCGTGGGCACATCCAAGACAAGTTGGTGTGCATTTGTGTACTTTGCTGTACAGAACTGCATGGAGTACAATAGTGCAGGACTTTATTTCAAGTCTATGCTTTCTGAAAGGAAGCATAAATTCAGTGGTAATGTAGCTGGTACTACTATTCTATTTTTAGAGTTGTGCTTAGTTGTTCAGCTGTGTCTGAATTTTCAACATATGGACCGCAGTCCCCAAGGCTCCTCTTGCCATGTGGATTCTCCAAAAAAGAATACTGGAGTGGGTTGTCATGCCCTATCCAGGTACTGCAAGATTAAAAATGTTTCTTTTATTGTTGATGTTTGTTTTTTTTTTTACATAATATTTGTGTGAAAATATAATAAAACTATTAAAATACAGTAATATATAAGCATTTGTCTTAGTTGGCTACCTAAGTAACTTTGCTGGATTTATGAAGAAATTGGGATGTTTGAACACCCTTTTGAAATGTAACTTGTTCATATACAGGGGACTTACTGTTCTGCTAAGACCTGTGGATTCAAAAGTGAACACATCCCCTCCAGGCCCAAGGAAGTCACTCTTGGTTGGATTTTAGAGGAAACCTGAGATCTCCATAATTCTAGCCATTTCAGTCTTTTCAAAAAGACCTTGATCAGGACAAGCAAATCCTAAAGTAGAAATAGTCATTGTGTTTCTACCCACTTCTAGAAAGTTTTGCTAAGTTCTCAATATGGGATCTTGTAATCCTGGTGGACTAGATGGAGAAATGATTTGAACAGAAATAAAAAAGTGAGACAAGTAGGTCAGAATGTGAGGTAACTTAGAGAAGGTACTTAGAAGCTGAAGAATTGAGAGAGATTTGGGACCTGAGTTGGAAAAGCAGTTTTCAAAACAAATTGGGTCACATGATATGTGTAATCCCCCTTCAGTCCTTAGAAGATCTCTACTGACCAGTCTGCCTCTATTGTCTGGAGCACAGTTCAGATCCATCTAGCTGTTTCTCATTGCTGCTCCTTTCACCTGGCTCCCACACTATGCCCAGCCGTTCAGCCTATTTCATTCTTCTCTTTTTTGTTTGTTTCGATTTGTTCTTTAAGGCAGGCATTAGAGTATACCTACAAAATGATCTATTCTCTGCTTCTATTTCAAAACTGAAAATAGTTTGTTATATAGCCATGAGCCCAGTAGCTACAGGACTGCACTTCCTATCCACCCGTGCTCTTAGTCATGACTGGTGACTTAGAAATTCAAGCATATCTGTAAGAGGGATTTCTTGGAAGACTGGTTTCAAGGAGCTAATTTAGCTGAGAGATGGGACTCTTCCCTTCCCTACTTTCTTCCTAACTGCAACCTGGATTTTAGTTGTGATGGCTGGAACTCCTGCAGTTGTATTGGAGAATTGTGTAACCTGAGAGATGGATACGTTGGCCCACCTCCAGATTTGTTTCAGTGGGAGAGAAAAAGCAAGTTTATTTTTCTAAAGTTATTGTTGTTTTAGTTTTTTGCAATGTGCATCCAAACTTAATCCTGATACTACTATGTGTTTAATATGATATAGCCTTATTATTTTGTTAGGTTTAATGAATATATTTATATTTTACATTTCTCTAAATTTTTTTATTTTATAAATTGATTCATCAACAGTATACCTAAATTGTATAAATGCAAAATTTTGATTGTAAGTATGCTTTCCTTTGGATTTTGAATTTTTATACTTTTGTATCTTCTTTCCTTTCTGGTTTTCTCCATATTTGCACAGCCTGGGCCATGTCCTCTATTATAACCTCATCCATATCCATATCTGCAGGCTAAAACAGGCAGAGAGCTGTGTGGAGAGAACCAAAAAAGAATGAATTACAGAGACTTGAACGAAGGGTGGTGGCCCTTGTTACACACCATGAATGTTCTGAAGTAGGATCACATTCCTCTGCCTTTCTGTGTGCCCACCACCCCCAGGTTTGCCATGACCATGGAAGATACATGGTAGAATTTGAGTAGAGGTGATATGTCACTTCCAAATGGAAGTATTATTTTCTGTCCCACTAGCTGGAAGGCAGATGTAATGACAGGAGCTGGAGCAGCCATGTTAGACCAGAGGTAAGTAGCATAGGTGGAAGATGTGACAAGGAAGAAGTTGGGCCCTCATCTCTGTGGAGAGACCTGCACTAACATTATATGACAGAGAATTGAAATTGTACTGTATTTAAAACAATGTTATTTAGGTTTTGATTACAGTCATTGAACCTGTAATAGAACACTCATAATAGAATAACTGATCTTTGTGTTAGCCTTGTCTTGACATTAGGGTCTGAATGAGACAATATCTACTTACATATACTTACAAGTGAGTCAAGTGACAGCCTTGCCCTCTGGAAACTGCTCTAGTGTGGGATTCAGAAACTGAAGCAAAAACAAAGCCACATGGCAGGAGAGCTTCAAGATCCTGTAGGAACCTTTGGGAGGAGAACATGAATCAGTCCTGATCTCAGGAGGTTGCTTGAAGCAGGGACAATCCTAATTCAGTCTCCTCATAAATAGGCCATGGTGCCAAGTTTCATGTAAAAGTGACTTATTTCAAATTTTTCCCAGAGTGTTTTCCCTTTTGACCCAGTGTTTAAGATATGCGTTTGAGACCTGGCTTGGGAAGATTGCAAATGCCCCAGGGCAACTAAGTCAGTGGCCACAACTACTGAGCCTGAGTGCGTTAGAGCCTGTAATTTACATCAAGAGAAGCACAGGACTGAAAAGCCAGTGCACTGCCATTACAGAGTAGACTCTGCTCGCTGAAAATAGAGAATTCCCATACAAATAGCAGTGAAAAGAAGAGAAGCAAAAAGCAAAGGAGAAAAGGAAAGATATAAGCATCTGAATGCAGATTTCCAAAGAATAGCAAGAAGAGATAAAAAAACCTTCTTCAGTGATCAATGTAAAGACATAGAGGAAAACAACAGAAAGGGAAAGACTAGAATCTCTTCAAGAAAATCAGAGATACCAATGGAACATTTCATGCAAAGATGGACTCAATAAAGGACAGAAACGGTATGGACCTAACAGAAGCAGAAGATATTAAGATGAGGTGGCAAGAATACACAGAAGAACTGTACAAAAAAAGATCTTCATGACCCGGATAATCATGATAGTGTGATCACTCATCTAGAGCAAGACATCCTGGAATTGAAGTCAAGTGGGCCTTTGAAAGCATTACAAGAACAAAGCTAGTGGAGGTGATGGAATTCCAGTTGAGCTATTTCAAATCCTGAAAGATGATGCTGTGAAAGTGATGCACTCAACATGCCAGCAAATCTGGAAAACTCAGCAGTGGCCACAGGACTGGAAAAGGTCAGTTTTCATTCCAATCCCAAAGAAAGGCAATGCCAAAGAATGCTCAAACTACCACACAATTGCACTCATCATACATGCTAGTAAAGTAATGCTCAAAATTCTCCAAGCCAGGCTTCAGCAATACGTGAACCGTGAGCTCCCTGATGTTCCAGCTGGTTTTAGAAAAGGCAGAGGAACCAGAGATCAAATTGTCAACATTCGCTGGATCATGGAGAAAGCAAGAGAGTTCCAGAAAAAACAAAACAAAACAAAAAACATCTATTTGTGCTTTATTGACTATGCCAAAGCCTTTGACTGTGTGGATCACAATAAACTGTGGGAAATTCTGAGAGAGATGGGAACACCAGACCACCTGACTCCCTCTTGAGAAATCTGTATGCAGGTGAGGAAGCAACAGTTCGAACTGGACATGGAACAACAGACTGGTTCAAATATGAAAAGGAGAACATCAAGGCTGTATATTGTCACCCTGCTTATTTAACTTACATGCAGAGTACATCATGAGAAAAGCTGGATTGGAAGAAACACAAGCTGGAATCAAGATTGGGGGAAGAAATATCAGTAACCTCAGATATGCAGATGACACCACCCTTATGGCAGAAAGTGAAGAAGAACTAAAAAGTCTCTTGATGAAAGTGAAAGAGGAGGTGAAAAAGTTGGCTTAAAGCTCAACATTCAGAAAACAAAGATCATGGCATCTGGTCCCATCACTTCATGGGAAATAGATGGGAAAACAGTGGAAACAGTGTCAGACTTTATTTTTCTGGGCTCCAAAATCACTGCAGATGGTAGCTTTAGCCATGAAATTAAAAGACACTTACTCCTTTGAAGAAAAGTTATGACCAACCTAGATAGCACATTTAAAAGCAGAGACACTACTTTGCTGACTAAGGTCCGTCTAGTCAAGGCTATGGTTTTTCCAGTAGTCATGTATGGATGTGAGAGTTGGACTGTGAAGAAGGCTGAGCACAGAAAAATTGATGCCTTTGAACTTTGGTGTTGGAGAAGACTCCTGAGAGTCCCTTGGACTGCAAGGAGATCCAGCCAGTCCATTCTGAAAGAGTTGAGCCCTAGGATTCCTTTGGAAGGAATGATGCTACAGCTGAAACTCCAGTACTTTGGTCACCTCATGCAAAGAGTTGACTCATTGGAAAAGACTCTGATGCTGGGAGGGATTGGGAGCAGGAGGAGAAGGGGACGACAGAGGATGAGATGGCTGGATGGCATCACTGACTCGATGGACGTGAGTCTGAGTGAATTCTGGAAATTGGTGATGGACAGGGAATCCTGCCGTACTACAATTCATGGGGTCACAAAGAGTCAGACACGACTGAGCAAATGAACTGAACTGAACTGAGCAGCAGTGAAGACCTGATGCCGTTCCTAAGTCATTTTAGTCGTATCCAACTCTGTGCATCCCCATAGACGACAGCCCACTAGGCTCCACTGTCCTTGGGTTTCTCCAGGCAAGAACAGTGGAGTGGGTTGCCATTTCTTTCTCCAATGCATGAAAGTGAAAAGTGAAATTCAAGTTATTCAGTCTTGTCTGACCCTCAGCGACCCCATGCACTGCAGCTGTCCAGGCTCCTCTGTTCATTGGATTTTCCAGGCAAGAGTACTAGAGTGGGGTGTCATTGCCTTCTCTGCAATGAATACATGATGCTCAAAAAAAAAAAAAGTGAAATCTCATGGAAAGTAGGACATGAAAAAGGATGAAACCAGTCTGGGTATGATATCATGCAAGTCATGAGGTCATAGAGGGTAGGCATTTATTAAATTTGGTTACCTTGATCCTTAGCAAGGAATACTTCCCACATCTAGAATATTTTTCTCCCAGGTTTTGCATGGCTAGGTCCTTCTCAACATTTACCATCATCTCAAATGTGTCTGTTTTCACAGGAACTTGGGGCATAAGTTGCGCCTCAAATGTGCCCCGAGCCAAGGCTAGGGAGCTGGGATTTCACTCTCCAACTAGAGCCTCTCTCTCATCCTTCAACAAACACCGAACTGGTGTCTCCAAGCCCTTGTATTAGATCCTCCAAACAAATCAAAGGTGACAGTAGAAGCAAAAGACATCAAAGATAAGGAAAATGCTAACTCAGATAATGTCTAGATTTTTGCACCCAGTCTGCCATCTCCAGCATCATGTCTGAAATCCTGCGAGTCTAAAGAACTCCATGGGTCTCTACATGTAAGCGTTGTTTAAAAAAATTCAGGTTTTAGTTTATATAAGAATGTAGTTGATTTACAACATTGCATTAATATTAGTTGTATGGGAATTTAATTCCCTTATACATACACATATATCCATTGTTTCTTAGATTCTTTTCCCATACAGGATATTACAGACTATTGAGCAGAATTCCTGTCCTATACAGTAGGTCCTTGTTGATTATCTATTAAATAAAGTAGTATACATATATTAATCTCAAACTCTCAATTTATCCCTCTCCCACCTTTCCACTTTGGTAACTATAATTATTGTTTTGATGGAGGGAAGCATCTATGTACTTTTTGGATGAGGGTCTGTTCTTGTGAGAGTGCAGTGGCCAGGGAAAGCAAGCCCAAGAGAGACCCATTTGAGATGATGGTAAATCTTGAGAAGGACATGGCCACGCAAAACCTGGGAGAAAAACATTCTAGATGTGGGAAGTATGCCTTGCTAAGGACCAATGTAACCAAGTTTAATAATGGCTACCCTCCATGACCTCATCCCATGATTCAATTGTGAGTTAGCAGCAATGAGGTATGTCAGCATTCCCAAGAAGGGAGAACCTGGGGCTATCACGAGGATGAATATGCTCTGGACTCAGAGACGAGCCCACAAACACCAATGCCTCTGACTACCTCTATGCATTTGTCTCAGGAGTAGAAACGCCAAGGAACTGATAGAGCAAAGAAACAAATAATGACTTTTGTTTTGTCTAGCCCCATGTGATTCCCATGGCCATTTGACCACACTGCTCTCTGCCCAAAACTCTATCCTTTTTGCATCTTCAAAGGTGGCTTGCACATAACATCAGCACCTGGCTCTGAAGCCTGGTGGCTGGAATTCAACAGTCAGCTGGCACCCAGAGATGTCCAGCTTTGTCCTGTGTTTTTGTCCTTATTCTCCAACCAGATTTGTAAAGCAAAGTCTCTACAAAATATAAGGGTGATTGTAATTCTCTTAAGGCCTTTGAATCTCCAAGGTCTCTTTGGAGCATCAAAGAGGGAACACATCACCTGCATCCAGGCTAGTCTCAGACCCCGACCTCGTTCAGCCAGTGGTTCCCTGAGAAAACATAAGGCACATATCTAAGTTATCAGAAGGCTGAGAAGAGAAAGTTTCTCACTGTGAATGCAGGTTCATGTTATCCAGTCAGCCAAGGGTCTGTCTTGTGTGAATGAGGAGCTGGAGCTCTGGGCATCTGAGTTGGGAATGAGTCAGTCACCACCTGCAGGACTGCCTTCTAGAGTCACTACAGCTGGGGCTCTCCCACTGTGCCTGGAACCCAGAAGAAACAGCCCTGAATATTGCTTTCCTGCTTTTACACGGAGGCAGGTCTGCTGCTAAAATCGGAACCAGACTTGAAGGGCAATGGGAAAGAAACTTCCACTCTGGTGCTTGCAGACATCTTAGAGCTACCCAGCAGTGGATGCAATTGAGATTTCTCTCATCTTTCACTTCCTGGAAGTCTCCTAGCCTGGAAACCAAAGTTCCTGGGTCCCAATCTTCACTAACTTTCCTGAAGCTAAGGTGAGCCATACACCCCAGGGTTCAGTTTCCCATCTCTTGCATGAGGGAGACTGGACTTGCTCCAGAACACTTGTTCCAGATTGAGGCTCAATGCCAATGTGTGGACAAGTGTCTCAGAGGTAGGTGTTTGCTGAGGTCATCCTCAGCATCTGCCTGATGGTGGGCAGGGAGATGTAACTGCCTGGTGATGTTCATGGGTCCTGGGCTCAGGGCTGAGAGTGGTAGACCACTTGGCACACAGCTGTTTTGACACCGAGGTCTTAGAGGCCTTGCCCCATGGAACTTAACATCATTTGGGTTCTGTGGGATGAGATCAGGTAGTTATAAGTCAAAAGTTACCACTGGAGAAGCTTGTAGATTCCTCAGCAGAAACCCAAATTAGGCTGATGAATCATCTCTCCAAACAAACTCTGGTAACTAGATTTGCGAGGACTCTTAGACAAAGTTTGTACTATTTTAAATACCATTAAAGTAGGTCATCTTTTGGATGATCTGCCATTTGCTCTCTGGCTAGGGATGATGTCTACACTTAGAGTGGAGTCAAAGGGCCTCTGGGGGAGCATTTCCCTCTCCCTGTGACTGTTAGCAGTGAGTACAGTTCTCTCCCCTCCACATCTGGAGCAGAAATTCCAGCAGGAATTACATGACCTGCAAGTTTCACCGGAAGACTAAAGAAGGACTGACCCTCAGGTAGGCACTGTTCTTTTCCCAGTGCTTCTTCCTTCCCTCCTGGATCGTGTGCATGCTGCCCACCTCCCGGTTACTGGATTCTGAATTCCTCCTCCCTTCACTTGTAGATATCTTGGCAGTTCCACTTGTGGTTCGCTCCCTACCCAAGCCCAATCTTTCACCTGCAGATGGTACTAGAGAAGCGAAAACCAAGATGGGTGTTCCCAGTTCATTCTTTCTAAAGATGTATGCATTTCTTCTGCTTCCAGAACCTGTCCTGAATCATTAACATCTCTTGCTAGATGATTCACCTTAGCAAAGGAATGGGATGCAAATGGGGAGGGGAGTGGGAGAGGTGTCAGGTGTGAGAGACAGTTTTCAGATGAAAAGAGATGAGTTGGAGTAAGGAGCATGTGGTCTTCCAACCACTCATTCATTGGTGACTTGCCTGAATCTGTTATCTTGGGCTCCTCAGGCTATCACTAAGACAAAATTTCAAAATGGACTTTCTATAAACTTCTTGGAGAAGGCAATGGCACCCCATTCCAGTACTTTTGCTTGGAAAATCCCATGGCTGGAGGAGCCTGGCAGGCTGCAGTCCATGGGTCGCTAAGAGTTGGACACGACTGAGCGACTTCACTTTCACTTTTCACTTTCATGCATTGGAGAAGGAAATGGCAACTCACTCCAGTGTGCTTGCCTGGAGAATCCCAGACACGGGGGAGCCTGGTGGGCTACCGTCTATGGGGTCGCACAGAGTCAGACACGACTGAAGTGACACAGTAGCAACAGCAGCAGCATAAACTTCTTACTGCAAAACGATATTTCAAGCATAACAAATATAATAAAGAAGAGTGTCATTAACACTATATTTCATTATTTGGCATCAATAACTACAAAACTAACCTCTTAGTCCCACTGGTTGTCATAGACTGGAGACTATGTAACATCCAGGTGGTGGCCAATTGAGTTCCCAGCGAAGACATTCTTGACTTGCATCAGTCTTTCTCTTGTTGCTATGTTCTTATATGTGGTGGTTGAAGGGAAGGAAGAAGAGGGAGAATAAGAGAGAAAGAGGGAGAGGCTAGTCCCATCATGAGGGACCACCATCAAAACCCCATGTCAACCTGGGTACCTCCCAAAGGCCCTACTTCCTAATACCATCACATTGAGAGTCAAGGGTGGACACCATTCAATCCATAGCAGCTATGCATAGCATAACAGCTATTTGTTTTTAAATCAAGACAGATTGTCATTTCATTCTCTCTTTTAACACTTATTCATTTTTCCTGAAGGATTTTATGGGCAAGATGAACATTTCACCAAATGTACATAATGAGTATTTGTGGAGAATGATAAGATATGAAAAAAAAATACTCTTTTGTTCTCAGAAAATGAACATTTTATATCCAGTCCATGTGCAAATTTCGCTGACTCTCAAAAAGCAGGTGTCTTTTCACAGTTTATTGAGAGAATGTAGTCACATTGATGCACTTGGTTCATATCATGGCTCAGATCATGAACTCCTTATTACTAAATAAAGACTGAAACTCAAGAAAGTGGAGAAAAGCACTGGACAATTCAGGTATGACCTAAAACATATCCCTTAGGACTATACCGTGGAAGTGAGAAATAGATTTAAGGGACTAGATCTAATAGACAGAGTGCCTGAATAACTATGGACAGAGGGTTCATGACCTTGTACAAGAGACAGGAATCAAGACCATCCCCAAGAAAAAGCAATGTAAGAAAAGCAAAATGGCTGTCTGAGGAGACCTTACAGATAGCTGTGAAAAGAAGGGAAGCAAAAAGCAAAGATATACCCATGTGAATGCAGAGTTCTGAAGAATAGCAAGGAGAGATAAGAAAGCCTTCCTTAGTGATCAATGCAAAGAAATAGAGGGAAATGATAGAATGGGAAAGACTAGAGATCTCTTCAAGAAAATTAGAGATACCAAGGGAATATTTCATGCAAAATGAGCTCAATAAATGAGAGAAATGGCATGGACCTATCAGAAGCAAAAGATATTAAAAAGAAGTGGCAAGAATACACATAGAAACTGTAAAAAAAAGATCTTCATGACCCAGATAACCACGATGGTGTGATCACTCACCTAGAGCCGGACATCCTTAAGTGTGAAGTCAAATGGGCCTTAGGAAGCCTAACTGTGAACAGAGCTAGTGGAGGTGACGGAATTCCATTTGAGCTATTTCAAATATTGAAAGATGATGCTATGAAAGTGCTGTACACAATATGCCAGAAAATTTGGGAAACATATCGATGGCCACAGGACTGGAAAAAGTCAGTTTTCATTGCAATCCCAAAGACAGGCAGTGCCAAATACTTCTCGAACTACAGCACAATTGCACTATCTCACACACTAGTAAAGAAATGCTTAAAATTCTCCAAGCCAGGCTTCAGCAGTATGTGAATCATGAACTTTCAGATGATCAAGCTGGTTTTAGAAAAGGCAGAGGAACCACAGATTGTATTGCCCATATCTGATGGATTATCAGAAAAGCAACAAATTCCAGAAAAACACCTACTTCTGCTTTACTCACTATGCCAAGCCTTTGACTGTGTGGATCACAATAAAACATGGAAAATTCTTAAAGCGAGGGAGTACCAGACCACTTGACCTGCCTCTTGAAAAATCTGTATGCAGCAACAGTTGGAACTGGACATGGAGCAACAGACTGGTTCCAAATAGGAAAGGAATACATTAAGGCTGTATATCATCACCCTGCTTATTTAACTTATATACAGAGTACATCATGAAAACGCTGGGCTGGAAGAAGCACAGGCTAGAATCAAGATTGCCGGGAGAAATATCAATAGCCTCAGATATGCAGATGACACCATCCTATTGCAGAAAGTGAAGAATAATAAAGAACCTCTTCATGAAGTTAAAAGAAAGAGTGGAAAAATTGGCTTAAAGCTCAACATTTAGAAAACTAAGATCATGGCATCCTGTCCCATCACATCATGGCCAATAGATGGCAAAACAGTGGAGACAATGGTTGACTTCATTTTTTCTGGGCTCCAAAATCACAGCAGATGGTGACTGCAGTCATGAAATTAAAAGACACTTACACATTGGAAGGAAAGTTAAGACTAATCTAGACAACATATTGAAAAGCAGAAACTTTACTATGTCAACAAATGTCCATGTGGTCAACGCTATGGTTTTTCCAGTGGTCATGTATGGATGTGAGAGTTGGACTATAAAGAAAGCTGAGTCCCGAAGAATTGATCCTGTTGAAATTTGGTGTTGGAGAAGACTCTTGAGTGTCCCTTGGACAGCAAGGAGATACAACAAATCCATCCTAAAGCAAATCAGTCCTGAATATTCACTGGAAGGGCCGATGCTGAAGCTGAAACTCCAATACTTTGCCACCTGATGCAAAGAGCTGATTCATTTGAAAAGACCCTGATGTTGGGAAAGATTGAGGGCAGGAAGAGAAGGGGATGACAGAGGATGAGATGGTTGGATGGCATCACCAACTTAATGGAAATGAATATGTCTGGACTCTGGGAGTTGATGCACAAGGAGGCCTTGCATGCTGCTCTTCATGGGCTGACAAAGAATTGAACAAGACCTAGCAACTGAGCTGAACTGAAGTTGTTGAACATAGTGCCAGATTTCTTCCTCTTTTTCTTTTCGTTTTCTTTGGTTTTGTTTTTGACGGGCAGGATTTTTGTTTTTCCTTAGAAGATATTCCACTCTCAATGTAGAGTCATAGGTCTGAATTTTAAAGCCACTTAAATAATGTGTTGTTATAGGTAGCCAGGCAACAACTTGATGCAATTAGATTTATTAGTTTTTGTCTCAATTTGTTTAGTTCAGTTCAGTCCTACAGTTGTCTCTTTGCAGTGTCATAGACTGAAGCACGCCAGGCTTCCCTATCCATCACCAACTCTCAAAGCTTGCTCAAGCTCATCTCCATCAACTTGGTGATGTTATCCAACCATCTCATCCTCAGTCTTTTGCACCTCCTCTTGCCTTCAATTTTTCCTAATATCAGGGTCTTTTCCAATGAGTCAGCATGTTTAGTATGCATTCAGTCTCTTTATCAACCAACATGAATTCAATTCTTCTGTGTCCCCACTGCACTCCCAACTCTAGGCCAGAAAAAAAAAAAAAACTGCAGAGACTGAAGGCTGATTCCAGCACATTGCTGTGGAGATTTTGTTCCCACTTATTTTGGGGGGGGGAATTAGTTGCTAACATTAAAATCAGTAGATTCTACATAAATATCCAAACTTCTGATTCTCTTGAAAACATGGCCATCTAGCCTGCTTTCCAGCATGGGTGAAGTAGATGACAGGTTGCTCTTAGTGGTAAAGTCTGTGCTGCCCAGATTCCAACATGACCACATAGTCCTAATATCATATCTCCTGCCTCTTGGAGCCAGAGTTTGTAAGAATGAGCCTTCTAGCTCTCTTAAGATAAAGACTACTTTTGTCTTGATCAACTTTGACTTTGAAGCCTTTAACCCAGAGCCTAGCACACAGTTCTTCCTTGTACATTTGTTGGATGATATAAAATATCTTGTGGATGCATATGACATTTCTTCCAAGACTGAAACCATGCAATTGAAGTACTGCTCTGCCCTAAATCTATGATACAGACTGGCATCATAGGTGCCCCTGATATCTGTCATTAGACCCCCTACCTAAAGCCAGTTGTATGTCCCTGGGCTGTCCCTGAAGTCTTCGCTTTGGCATTTGACAACTTATCCTCCTAGCAATCTCCTCTCCAATGAATACAGCAAAGCATATCTCATGAGGTGGCTAGGAAGATGACATGAAATCACGAGTGTTGAGCATGGACCCTCGTATCCATTTTTCATGATGTTCTTAGCAGTTTTTTCTCTAAATAGGCAAAGTTCTCTGTCTTCATAGATGTCCATGCAGATCAGTTTGATTTTCCAGCCAAAATTCAAGGAAGAGATTACAGTTCAATTCTCTGTATCCTGTGAAGCTTCAAAGTCCACTCACCAAGGACACTGATGAAGGTAAAGATTTTATCAAGAGCTTTGTGTGTCTGTGTTTTTCTTTTTTCTTTTTTGTTTTCTGAGATCTTTTAGTGGCCTAAAGGGGAAAACTAGAGTAAGTTAGAGTATATATAACTAGAGTCTCCCAGTCAGCACTACATGCCAAGAACCTAGACTTCTCTGTGTACTTGGAGCCAGGAAAGAAGCATGAAGTGGCTTGTGCTCCTTGGGCTGGTGGCCTTCTCAGAGTGCATAGTCAAGTAAGTATGGCAACTGTATGTCACATCATATTCCTTTCTCGGATTTTTCTTTTCATCTGATTATTCTTCCACCCATCAGATTTAGAGGGGAATGCAGAATTTCCCTAAGAGTCTTAAAGTTCAACTCTGACTTATTGATAAGTAACTTGCTATAGGAACTGTGGATCCCAAGGTCTTGGGTAGATTTGGTTTGCATAAATCTTGGGGTCCAGTCATGTCATAAGTTGTTGAAAATACAACTCCTTGCAACTGTTCATGGTACAGTCTATGCAGATGTCAAAGTGGTCGATGTGGAATAGCACTAACATGTTCTTTTTTTTCCCCTGTCTACTTCAGTGTGTATATGCCTATGTCTGCATCTAAGTATCACTGTCATTTATCTCTCCATTTCTTTGGAAGTCACTGGGAGTCTATTTCTCTTTGTGTTGTTTTCTTTTAATTTTTCATTGCACTCTTACTTCCTTCCTAAGCCTCTGAATTTCCCTTCCTTGTTCCCTATATCTTGGATTCTTCTTTCAACTCTCTCTTCTCTTTCAACTTGGAGAAAGATACACTGTTTTATATACACTGTTTTGTATCTGACAAGCAGTTTGACCAGAGAAAACTCAGAAACCTCTTGCACTTCAAATTACTCTCTTGTAAAAGAGGATAAGAGTTCCTCTTCTACCTCCTTCCTTGAGGTTCTACGAGAAGGAATATGTGGGATGGGAACAGCAATGCTAATGGCTGTCATTGTTGAGACTTCCTATCAATCAGGTACCTTATATCCATCACTTCACTTATCCCCAAGATATCCTGTTTGGAGGGTTTGTATTGTTACATTCCACCATTTTACCGAAGGGGAGACTGAGACACCACATGCTCATATGGCTTACCCAAGATTGCAGAACAGAATCTGTATTCAAATCTATGTCTTTGCCATGGTATATACATAGAATTCTGATATTAATGTGTCTCATAAAAATGATTAGAAAATACAAAGAGCCATTACAATGACAGTTATACCTTAACACTGACAGCTAATTATAGCATCTTCTTTGTTTTCTTCATCAAATGCTTGATAAAAGAATACCTCTAAGGAGAGTGAAGACCATGAGAAACACCCTCAGTGGAAAAAGCATGCTGAACAATTTCTTGAAGGAGCATGGTAACAGATTGTCCCAGATTTCTTTTCGTGGCTCAAATCTAACTGTTCACCCACGAGAAACATCAGAGATGTGAGTATTTTGGGAGCATTGTGCTCCACAGGGCCTCCTGGTGCTCTAGACTAACATGTGGCTCATCTGGAGGTGCCAGGTGGGATGTTGGGGTTAGAGTTTCTGCAGGAGGCAGAGACACTGGAAAACAGGGACCCTAACCAGAGGAGAAGGCACTCTCATCCTCAACTGTTGGTCTGTGACTGGGCCTGGCAATTAACAGGTGGCAGGTTAATATCCATTTCTTTGTCAAATATGCGTCATTAGTTTGAAGGTGATTGTTCCTTCCGAAGTAAGTGGGCCACTCAGTTACAGATGAAGAGTGAACCATCACCGAACAAAAGGTAAAACCAACAGCAAGGCAATTGTGAATCCCTAGGTAGAGGAATTCAATTTCCACAGATGCAAGAAAAACAGCAGTAAAAAGTTTCTGAACCTGTAATCCATTTAGGGCCATAAGAATCTAACACAGTTCTTACTGTTTTTAGATTAGAAAAGGGCTTATTTTGTCTTCAAGAATGCCCATGCAAGGCTGAGAGATAGGCAAAGAGTAAATAGATATCAAATGAAAGGGTCACCTCTGTGGTGTTGATTGGATGTCCTCTGAGTTTAGAGAGAGTGGCTGGGATTGATCAAGGAGGACCTCCTGGAGAAGGGGGTGCTAAGGTTGGGTTTGAAGAGATGACAGAGCTTCTCAAATGAAGGCACCAGGACTTTCCTGGGTGTCCAGTGGTCATGGAGGCCCAGTTGTTATACCTCTGGTCTTCCATGCAGGAGGTGCCACTTCAAAGCCTGGTCATAGAGTCAATATCCTGCATACAATGTAGCACAGGAAAAATATATCAAATGCAAGCACCTATGTGACCAAAGTCTGTGAGCTGCACGGTGGTTACAAAGTGATCTCAAGAGATATGTGATACCCAGAGGGAGAAATCATTGTGGGAATAGAGGGTAGCCAGCTCTGCACTAACCCACTCCCTCCTTCTCCCTGTAGATGCAATACATAGGTAACATCACCATTGGAACACCCCAGTGGAATTCCAGGTTGTCTTTGCCACAGGCTCATCTGACTTGTGGGTGTCCTCCCTCTTTTGCACCAATCCAGCCTGTGGTGAGACAGACACTCTACCCAGACCATCCTTCACTTGCCCTGCTGCCCTGTTTTCCACCCTTGGCACCTGATGACACTCATCTCTTGTGTCTGCAGCTACACGCGTTAGGTTCAGACAATTTCATTCTTCGACCTTCCGGCATACCCTAAAGACCTTCAGGATCACCTATGGAACTGGGAGAATGAGAGGATTCGTTGTTCATGACACAGTTCGGGTAACAGTGCAACAAATGCTGAGTCAGGGCTGACTATGGAGCGACCACTGCTTGCAAAACAGATGCAGGTCCATCTGGCAGGACCCTTACTAGCCTAATCCCCATAGATATTAACCATCTTACTTACAGGATCATGTCTCTGGGGAAGCAGTGCTGTGGTGACACATGAGCAAGCAAATTAACTAACCCAGAGAGTGGCCTGTGGTGTGGACTTGTAGCTCCTCTGCCCATGAGCAGTTCAAGGTTCATTTTGCTGGGAGCGAGACGTGATTAAATCACCTATATTTATATTCACAGACTGTTCCAGGCACTTTCAGGTGATAACTGGTTTAATCCTGCAACAACCCCACACAGCAGTTACTCTGATTAGCTCATGAGACATATGAGGAAACTGAAGTGCAGACAGCAAGGGTCTTGCTGAGGGCACACATGTGGAAAAAGATGGATTTAGGCTGGCTTTTCAGGACTGAAGTTGCTGTGGGGTGTTTGGGGACAGGATAAAACTGATCTGGGGACCCTGAGGGCAGTCAAGGGCTTCAGGTATCCAGAGTGGGAAACTGGAGGCCTGAGAAGTCAAGGGGGCTGATACATGAGTTCTCAAATAGAGGACCCTTGAGAGTCTAATAAACCTATGACCTACCTCCCCCATAATACTTGAGTAGTTCCCCTCTCTCTCTTTCTCTCATACACACTCACAGAAATATATACATATCCCCAAAAGTGATTCTCCAGGCAGTAATTGCACAGAATGCTGAAAGCAAGATTGTGTTTTTGGCTTCTGTCTTCCTTGACAGATGCAGAATCCACAGTATATTATAGAAAATGAAGTCCATTCTTGTCATTAGGTCACAGTGATACCAAAGAGAAGGCTATCTTGCTCTCGATTGTTTTGTCCATAAGGTGGCACCAATGGGACCTGGCCTGACTCTTGGTTGTCCCATGTGTACAGAAGCCAGGAGGTCAATTTGATTCATTCAAGTGGTGTTTTTCAGAGGGGTAGATTTAAAAAAAATTCACAGCCTTTCTCAAAAGGAAACCAAATTTCCCTCCCAGCTTGGTCTAACCATCTATGGACCACTGAAAACAGAGCACAACACTCAATTCTTCTCTGAGGATCTAATGGCAATGTACCTCAGCCCAGTCCTAGCCCTGCTTCATCTGTCTCTAAGTGGGAATACTCTTCTCTCCCACAGATTGGGGACCTTGTAAGTACTGACCAGCCATTTGGTCTTAGTGTGGCAGAATCCGGGTTTGAGGGCAGAGCTTATGATGGCATCTTGGGCTTGAACTACCCCAATAAATCCTTCTCTGGAGCCATCCCCATCTTTGACAAGTTGAAGAATGAAGGTGCCATTTCTGAACCTGTTTTTGCCTTCTACTTGAGCAAGTAAGTCTGAGATGGATAATCACTTTATCCAAATTAGCTGTAAGATGCTTTCAGTTGCATGAAAATTATAGAACACTTGATAAAGAAGTATCTAACCCAGGATAACTATGGCCCCAGGACCCTACCCGGCTTCACCACTGGCTTTTATAAATGAAATTTTATTGGAACACAACCCTACTCTGGGTTCAAGACCAGTAACTTTATCCTAGGGGGGTGAGTGTGAAGGAAGGCTAATGAAAGGCAACAGGAAAGAAGTTGAAAGAAAGGCATTAGGATTTGCTTATGAAATTGATAAGGAGGGAAGGAAAATGTAGATATGGAAAATGGTGGATATCTTTCCTTCCTCATTAGCATTTCATGGAAGCCCAGGACCAGCTATCCAATTTATGGAGCTAGTGAGAAATGAAAGTGTGGGGCCCCTAGTTCAAGAAATATGAGGCATTTCAAGACAGGGAGAGCAGAGATGGGGCTTCTTCTGAGTGTGTGCCCTTTGGACAGTAGAGGTCACAGGCCAGTGGATCCAACTCTGGGTGACCTGAACCCACATGCTTAGAACTCCCATTCTTTTATTTTCCTGAAAATTGACAAGCTGGACAAGGGGAAAGCCAAAACACTGCAGCACCCTGTCCTCTAAGGGTGTCTGAGCATTCAGGTTGCTGGAGGTCCAGGGCATCTTAAGAAGACACATGGTGGAGCCCAGTCAAGTGATTCAGGTTCTAACCTCCTCTGTGCCACTCATTAGTCAGTAACGGACCTCCGTCTGGATCTCAGTGTCTCCTACAAGCTATTTCTGCATCTGTACATGGGGACCTTATTAGGGCCTTGATGGGTGGACAGGCGCAGCTCTCAGACAGTGCTGTTGTTACTGTCCTCCAAGAATCACCTCCTCACTCTCTCTACAGAGACAAGCAGAAGGGCAGTGTGGTGATGTTTGGTGGGGTGGACCCCCGCTACTACAAGGGAAAGCTCAAATGGGTACCATTGATTCAAGCAGGTGACTGGAGTGTACACATGGACCGGTAAGCATCACCCTCTGAGGGTCAGCCCAAGTGATGCTCCCACTACTGTGCATGGACACACGCAGACACACACAAATGCATTCTCAGACACACAGTCACACAGACATATACACCACCCACAATGACACAGACAGACAGACACACAGATACATGGAAACATACAAGCTGACACATATAAACCTACACAGAGACACATAAAAACATGCATAGCTAGTCAGAGACACATAAGCACACACAGAGAAACATACAAACACACATACAAGCAGACACAAAAGCCCATAAATACACAAACAACCCATGGGTTCATAATCCCCAGGCCTTCTGACTGGGGCTCTGACAAGGGTCTTAAAAGGGTCCAGAGGGTCTCTGCAGCTGGGAGAGGGCTGCACGCACTGCCCTTTGAGGTGGTGAGTATGGTTAGAGGACTCTACAGTGTGGTGAGGAGAAGGCAATGGCAACCCACTCCAGTACTCTTGCCTGGAAAATCCCATGGACGGAATAGCCTGGAAGGCTGCGGTCCATGGGGTCACTGGTGGTTGGACACGACTGAGTGATTCACTTTTCACTTGCATGCATTGGAGAAGGAAATGGCAACCCACTCCAGTATTCTTGCCTGGAGAATCCCAGGGACAGCGGAGCCTGGTGGGCTGTCGACTATGGGGTCGCAGAGTCGGACACGACTGAAGTGACTTAGCAGCACAGTGTGGTGAAGAGAGGATCAGGGAGAATTTCACCAGCATGAACAAAGCTATTATAAGATGACTGACTGTCCAGGGCTACCTTGGACATAGGAAGTTCTCAGTACAGATAAATGTCATTTTAAAAACAAGGACATTCTTGATTAATTTTTATCTTTTAGTTTGTTCTGCTCCACAATACTGCATTCGTTCCGCTACACATCGACATGGATCAGCCACGAGTGCACATGAACGTTAGATTTCAACATAAAACTTTGACGTCATCTGGTGGCTCAGACGGTAAAGCGTCTATCTACAATGTGGGAGACCTGGAAGATCCCCTGGAAAAGGAAATGGCAATCCACTCCAGTAC
>SJXQ01004430.1:0-25359 GCA_006408695.1 Aepyceros melampus | reverse complement strand
TGGCTGATTCATGTCAATGTATAGCAAAACGAATTCAGTATTGTAAAGCAAAACAAACTAAAAAATAAAAATTAATTAAAAAATAAAAAAATAAAAATAAAAACAAGGACATTCTTGAGAAAATGGGGAAAACTGGTCTTCTTAGGGAGCAGCTACCCAGCAGTGAAGAGAGCTTGGCTGTTTTCTTAAGATGTGAAAGCAAATAATAAAAAAGACACCCCACGTTCTTGGGCACACAGTGGGACAAGGTCTATAACAGAGAATCAGGAAGGTGGGATCCAGGAGTGACCTGAGGACAAGAGGAATAATTGATAGGATTCTCTGTGATACCCTCAGACAAAAGCTGACCTGTCCTTTGGCGTTTCTGTGGGCCAGTCATGTATTTCCTGACCAGAGTCCCAGGGTCTGAGCTGGTTGTGGAGCAGTGCTGGGATACACCCTCTCCCAGAGGAGCCCCTTTCTCCCCTTACTATGAGAATCTGCTGCCCCTGCAAATCTCCATCTTCACTCTGTGTGTGACCGTTATTTGTTCCCCAGCAGATACAGCTCTCTGGAGGTTTCTTATTGTTTTTCCAGTCTTCATTCACTCACTGAACAGACAAGCATTGGGCATCCACTGTGTGCCAGGCACTTTAGGGAGGCAAGGAGAATAAAACTCGCCCTCACATCTAAGGCGGCAGAGGTACATGAAGTGACTCACCTACATAATGAATTGTGACTTTGGTAGGGGCTAGACATGAGGAGGAGAAGGCAGTGGCAACCCACTCTGGTACTTTGCCTGGAAAATCCCAGGGACAGCAGAACCTGGTGGGCTGCCCTCTATGAGGTCACACAGAGTTGGATACGACTGAAGTGAGTTAGCAGCAGCAGCAGCAGACATGAGGAAGGGTCTACAGAGATTAACCAAGACAGAAGACTGATAAACATCGGGGAAAGACTTCCCGAAAACAATACAATTAAAGTGGAATCTGGAAGATGAGAAGTAATTTGTTTGTCAAAGTGGAATGGAGTATTCTAGGAAGGAAAACCAGCTTGTGTCAAGGTAAAAAATATCCTGGTGTATTGAAGTACTGCATTAGAGAATGTCTAGAAAGGTGCTGTGTCGAGAGGAAAGGAAAGGGGGCCAGAGACGAAGGGCCGTTTAGGAGACAGTCAGAAAGGGGGCAACTCTGGGGAGACTCAGAGTGATTTTGATGTTTGCTTTCTTCCATTGTCTCTCAGCATCTCCATGAAAAAACAGGTAATTGCTTGTTCTGGAGGCTGCAAGGCCATTGTTGACACCGGGACATCACTGATCGAAGGCCCAAGAAAACTTGTCGAAAACATACACAAGCTCATCGGCGCCAGGATATGGGGCTCCATGGTGAAGGGTCATGCCCCAGGGTCATTCCCAGTCTCCATACACAACAAGGATCTCCAGGGCCAACCTCTCCCCCTCTCCCTCTCTCTTTTACAGCACTACGTTTCATGTTATGAGGTCAGTACCCTGCCCTCTATTATCTTCACCATCAACGGCATCAACTACCCAGTGCGAGGTCGAGCCTACATCCGCAAGGTGAGGGGACAGTACTGAGGGTTCGTTCTCAAACTGGAGCTTGCAGGAACCCTCAGGCTGGGAGGAGGGCAGCCCCTGGAGGCCATGTCACACCATTGCAGAGGCTGCTGGGCCCAGTGGCTGGGCCAGTGCCTCCCACAAAACCAATCACTTGAGAGAAAAGGGCCCTGTGGGACACTGATATTCCTGAAATAAATGTGGAGATGCCGCACCATATTCCATGGTGGGAGTCAGGGAGAGGGGAACACTAACGTCCTCAGTCCTCAAAGAGCTTCAATTCTGAACATGTAGGTGCATGAACATGAAATTCAGTTCTAGCAGTCCCTGAAATAGGCAATATTACAAGGAGAATGGCAGGGGACAGTTCCAGTGTGATGTCCCAACATAAGTTAACAGTCTCTGTCCACTTCTCGAAGTTTTCTTGGTTTGGAGATAAATTACATGCTCAGCCTAGTTCTCGGCTTCATCTTCCCGTTGCTCTGGCCAGGTGCCTCCTTTATGAGTTGTGGTACCCGACCCCTCTGTGGGAAGGTTGGATCCTAAGGAGAATAAAGAGTTCATAGTGACTGTTCAGCCCCAGTACAGGGTGGAGGCTTCATGTCAGCTCCCTGAGAGAGCTCAGAGGAGGCCGATGGGCTCAAAGAAGGTTTTGAGGAAGAGAGGGAATTTCAGGAATTCTAAAACCACAAACTCATTGAGCCATATGGAGGGTTGCTTGGTTCTAGGCAGAACTACACTGGATTCCATGCAAATGGCATCTCAAGGTGGTCTGCACTGGGGTACTGGGAACTTACTAGGGATGATGAGGGCTATGGACTGACCCATGGGAATAGGGAACAACAGTACGTTACCTAACCAAGACTGAAGTGGCCAAAGAGGGGGAGTGTGGGCCGAAGAAACCTGCTCATGTTCCTGAGTTAAGTCTTCAATAACGTGTTTTGGGCACTGCTCTATTTAAGATGGATAACCAACAACAAGTTATGCTGTAGCACAGGAAACTCTGCTCAGTTTTATGACAGCCTGGATGGGAGTATGTCTTTGGGAACAAGATACTTGGATACATACAGTTGAGCCCCTTTACTGTCCACCTGCAACTCATAATATTGTAATCAGCTATACTCCAATACAAAATAAAGTTTTGTAATAAAGTATGGATTGTGGGGATGCAATAGGGGAACCAGCATTCTCTGCAGAGAAAACAAGGAGCAGGGGTCAGAAAGAAAGAAACAGGGAGTGAGGGGAACTAGGGACACATTTGTTCTTTTCTAAAAAATTATACTGAAGTGCAGCTAATCTCCAGTGTTGTGTTAAGTTCTGCTGCACTGCAATGTGACTCACTTACACACACACACACACACACACACACACACACACATATGTTTTTCATGTGGTTTATCACTGAATATTGAATATAGTTCCTTACACTCTACAGTACAACTTTGTTGTTTTTGTTCCTCTGTTTCCCCACCTCCTAGTCCTCCACTCACCACATCCTTCCTCATGACAACGTCATGTCTTGGACCTCTTTGGTTTTGGATGAACTCTCATATCCCCTGCTGCTGAGAAAACCCCTTGATACTTACAAAAAGAGGAAAATAAAATAAAGAATTGTGCTGGGTCTGGATATTGTGGGGAGTCACCAGTAAGGGTTCATGCTGACTGGTGTGTGTCTCTGACTCCCCCAGGATTCTAGAGGCCGCTGCTATACCACCTTCACAGAGAACAGATTGAGTCCATCTACAGAGACCTTGATCCTGGGAGACGTCTTCCTGAGGGTGTATTTCTCAGTTTTTGATCGAGGAAATGACAGAATTGGCCTGGCACGGGCAGTATAAATGCTTGGTGTGGTTCAGGAATCAGTAAGGGCTCTCTGAGCAAACACTAAATCACACTTAGGGTACTCCTGCCCAGGATACTGGTGAACTGTATTTGTTGGTCTGCACACCCTAATCTCAGTAAAGAATAAAGGGTTTCACTCGTAATGGTGCTGAAAAAAAAAAAAAAAAAAGGTTGCCTCTGTTTGTGTCTGGGATTGAAGGATCTAGAACCAAGTTTGAATCAAAATTGAGAGAAACTCTACTCCAAGTAGCTTCGAGGAAAAGGGAGACTTATTGAAATGATTCTGGGAATCCAGAACACAAGAATCAGACCCAGGATTCTAGAGGCCGCTGCTATACCACCTTCACAGAGAACAGATTGAGTCCATCTACAGAGACCTTGATCCTGGGAGACGTCTTCCTGAGGGTGTATTTCTCAGTTTTTGATCGAGGAAATGACAGAATTGGCCTGGCACGGGCAGTATAAATGCTTGGTGTGGTTCAGGAATCAGTAAGGGCTCTCTGAGCAAACACTAAATCACACTTAGGGTACTCCTGCCCAGGATACTGGTGAACTGTATTTGTTGGTCTGCACACCCTAATCTCAGTAAAGAATAAAGGGTTTCACTCGTAATGGTGCTGAAAAAAAAAAAAAAAAAAGGTTGCCTCTGTTTGTGTCTGGGATTGAAGGATCTAGAACCAAGTTTGAATCAAAATTGAGAGGAACTCTACTCCAAGTAGCTTCGAGGAAAAGGGAGACTTATTGAAATGATTCTGGGAATCCAGAACACAAGAATCAGAGCATATACAAGGATCTCAGTGACTGGACCCAAGAAATCAGAAGTCATCAATTCTCTTTCACCTTCGCTCTTTCCCTTCACACTTCTTTGATGGTCTTAGCCTGGCAACTTTCTTCCTTAAGGCTTCTACACCTAGTGAGGGACTCCAAGCTACATGCTCTAGAGTTTTAAATTCTGAAGGTGTCATCTAGTAAGGAAAGAAGTTTGCAGACATCAGAGTTCAAGGGTGTTCTCTGAATGACCCACCTCAGATCACATGTACAGCCCTAGATCAGCCACCCTGGCAGGAAGATGGGGTCTTATCACTGGCTTGACATGGTCTTAGGCCCTGACCAGGCAGCACACATGATTGTCAGTTTCCTCCAGAACTACGTAACTGAAGCTGGGGAGAGGCAGCCCTAAGGATAGTGACTGGCAGATGGTCTAGGCCCTGGAAGAGTTTGTGATGACCCACCAGCTCCACCACCTCCTCATTCAGAGGAATTATAAGGGGTAATGAAATAGTCTCTCTTTGTCCCATCTCAGATGATCTTATCACTAGGCCTCTTCTCCAGGGAATTTTGGGTGAGGTACTTCATGCAGAGCAGATTCCCTTTTATTCCCACACCCCAGTCACCAGCTCTCTGCCACATATGCCTGCTCTATCTTTTCCAGTTTTACTTGGTAAGTGGTGGTCCCAGTGGATCCCTGAGCCATCCCCCTCCTCCAGGACACAGAATACTTCTTCCTTGGCCTCCAATGCTGCTGGGAGAATGCAACGCATGTATTGGGGGACCCAGAGTACACAGAGCCTTCAGCCTTTCTGAGCTTCTCCATGGGTGGGGCTACAAACTAAATGCTTGGAGCTGCCATGGTTAGGCAATTTTGCAGCGGAAGCATCCATTCTTTCCACCTGGAGGCCCTCAGTAGATGCCTCAGCTGAGTCAGCAGGGGTCACAGGCTGATTTCCTTTCAGATTGAAAGGTTTGATCTTGTTGTATAAGGGACTCTCAAGAATCTTCACAAGCACCACCATTCAAAAGCTCAATTCTTTGCTATTCACCCTTTCTTATGGTCCAGATCACACATCTGTACATGATTACTGGAACAATAATAGCTTTGACACCCCAGACCTCTGTAGCAAAATGAGTCTCTGCTTTCTTAATACACTGTGCAGGTTTTTCATAGCCTTTCTTCCTTCCAAGGAGCAAGTGTCTTTTAATTTTGTGGCTGCAGTCAAGGTCCTTAGAGTTTTTGGAGACCAGGAAAATAAATTCTTCAACTTTCCCCTCATCTATATGCCATGATGTGGTGGGACCAGATGCCATGAATGTTGAGTATATTTTTGTGAATAGTTTTTGGAATGTTGAGTTTTAAGCCAGTTTTTGCATCTCCTCTCCTCATCAAGAGGCTCTTTAGTTCTTTGCTTTCTGCCATTAGGGAAGGGTCATCTTCATATCTGTGGATGTTAATATTTCTCCCAGCAATCTTTATTCCAGCTTGGGATTTATGCAGTCCAGCATATCATATGATGTATCCTGTATAGAAGTAACTCGAGTGAGAATGTACACCTTGTCATGCTTCTTTCCCAGTTTTAAATCTTTCAGTTGTTCTGTGTCTGATTCGAACTGCCACCTTTTGACCTACATACAGACTTTTTGGGAGACAGGTAAGGTGATCTGTTACTCCCATTTCCTTAAGAATTTTCCATGGGTTGTTGTGGTCCACACACTGAAAGGCTTTAGAATAGTCAGTGGAGCAGACAGAAATGTTTTCTGGGATTCCTTTGTTTTTCTATGATCCAATGGATGTTGGCAAATTGATCTCTGGTTCCTCAAACCAGTTTGCATTTCTGGAAATTCTCAGTTCATGTAGTGTTGAAGCTGAGCTTGAAGGATTTTGAGCATTACCTTGCTAGCAAGTGAGATGAGCACAATTGCATTAGGTTGAACATTCTTTACAATTGCCTTTCTTTTGGATTGGATTGAAAACTGACCTTTTCCAGCACTGTGGCCACTGCTGCGTTTTCCAAATTTGCTGACATATTGAATGCAGCACTTTTAAAGCCTCATTCTTTAGGATTTTTAAATAGCTCAGCAGGAATTCCACCACCTCTCCTATCATTGTTTCTAGTAATGCTTCCTAAGACCCACTTGACTTCATACTCCAGTATATCTGGCTTTACATGAGTGACTCAAGCATAATCCCTATCCTGGTCATTGTGACCATTTTTGTACAGTTCTGTGCATTCTTGCCACCTCTTCTTAATCTCATCTGCTTCTGTTAAGTCTCTGACTTTTCTGCCCTTTATTGTGCCTATCCTTGCATGAAGTGTTCCTCTGGTAGCTCCAATTTTCCTGAAGCAATCTATACCCTTTACAATTCTATTATTTTCCTTTAATTTTTGCAGTGTTCACTTATGAAGACTTTCTTATATCCCCTTGCTATTCTGTGGAAGTCTGCATTCCATTGAGTATACCTTTCTCTTTCCCTTTTGCCTTTCACTTCTCTTATTTTCTCAGCTGTTTTAAAGGCCCCTTAAGGCATTTATTTTTCTTGGGGATGGTTTTGGTCACCACCTCCCGTACAATGTTACAAACCTCCATCCATAGTTCTTCAGGCTAACAGACATAATCATTCAAATCTATTTTTCATCTTTGCTATAAAATCTTAATGGATTTGATTTAGGTCACAGCTGAATGTTCTACTGGTTTTCCTTACTTACTTCCATTTAAGCCTGAATACTGTTTGCTTCTGCCTAAGCACTGTTGCCAGATCACCACACATCACTCCCAGTGGGTGTGGAGCAAAACACACAATTTGAGGACTGTTACCCTGGGTTTGGGCTTGGCTTTTCATGCGATTAGCTGTGTGAACCTGATCAAGTCCCTTAACCTCAGTTTTCTCATCTGGTCAATGGGCACCATGATGATAATTCCACCTCTAGATGCATGTGTGCCTGCTAAGAACACGTGGCCCTGAGAGGGCTTTCTGGGTTCCTGAGTCTGGAACAAATATGAACTATTCTGTCACCTGGGGAGAAAGAAATCTTCTGTTTAGAGGTTATGGCTGCCATCCCCAAGGCTAACTGTTGGCTTGAACCCTGACCCAGAACTCTGAGTGAGCTGATGCTTCTGTTTTCTGGGCCCCAACAAGAGCTAATCATTACTGGCTCAGATTGCTCTGTTCCCAGCTTTACCAGTCAGCTTTTCCTTGTCAGCTACTTCTATCCTGAAATCACACTGCAAGGAGAGTTGTAGGCTTCTGGTCTCTTTTCCGTTTCCCACATCTCCAGTGTAGCAAGACGTAGCTGTTATGGCTACTTGTCATAGCAACAGCTATGGCAACCTGTAGAGTCCAATCTCAGCCTGTTAAATGAAACTGCTCCCATTTGGCCCCTTATGTTTAAATTACCTACAATTGTCTTACAAACCTTGCTATGCTTGCTGTTTAACGACCAAATATGTGTGGACTTGATCTAGTTTTCCTTCCCAAGCATGATTCCAACAATGAAATGAAATAACAAGACATTTAGTCATGTAACTGTTGTGCCCGAAAGTCCGAATCTCAAGACCGACAAGAACAAGACCTCCACGACAATGCAAAAGGCAAAAAGGGAAATTTATTTCTGACTCGAGTCAGGGCCCCTGCCACATACAACGCAGTGGAGTAAGACGAGAGGCCCCGACCACTGGGTTCGAGCAGTATTTATAGGATTATAGGCAGCTGGCAAACTTAGATTGGTTGCAGGCGTTACTCATTAACTGCTGATTGGTCAGTTTTTTGTGGGCGTGGGCTTTCCTGAAGAATTTCCATCTTTGTCTCTATAGGCCACCATAGGCTACTAGGCTTACAATGATTGGCTGAGTGGTGCACGCAATAATTTTTAACCTGGCACAACATTCCCCCCTTGTCTTTGCTCATATAGAGGAATCTTCCTCTACTGTAATGCAGGGCCCAAAGGTGAGGAGTAGCAGAGGGATAAGAATTGGTCCTAGCAATGAGGATATTAATGTGGTCAGCCAGGGGGACTTCTGAAACCATGATTCAAACCATCCCTGTTGGGCTTCTCGCTCTCTTTTCCGTTGAGCTAACCCTTCTCTAACCTTGGCCATGGACTCTCTCACTACCCCAGTATGATCAGCATAGAAGCAGCATTCTTCTCCTAGTGCTGCACATAGCCCGCCTTGATGCAGGAAGAGCAGGTCTAGGCCCAGCCTATTCTGCCACACTCCCTCAGAGAGTGAGGTCAGGGATTTTTCCAAGTGGCTAATAGTCTAGTGCTCTGGCATGGTGTCACCTAACCCATACCCAGTCTCTTGGCCCAATATTGTGTGATGGTATAGTTCCCCGATTTTGACCTTCATGGATTTCCCAGATCAACTTCCAGACCTGGGCGTGTACTTTTCCCAATGCCATCAGGTCTTCTTGGAGTTGCCTCAATTTGGGGGAAGGTTGTCTTTTGCCCTCGAGAATGGGACAAATTGGAGGGGGCCTCCCATGCATAATTTCAAAGGGGGTCAGATTAAGTTTGAAGGGAGTGTTATGCGCACAGAAGAGGGCAAAAGGAAGGAGAGCCACCCAGTCCCCGCCAGTCTCTATTGCTAGTTTGGCCAGTGTCTCTTTTAGAGTCCGATTCATTTTTTCTACTTGCCCTGAGCTCTGAGGGTTATATTCACAATGTAGCTTCCACTTAGTCCGCAGAGCTAAGGCCAATCCCTGAACGACCTAATTGACAAAAGCAGGTCCATTATCAGAGCCAGTGGTGAATGGCAGCCCAGACCTAGGCACTATTTCTTCTAAAATCCTTTTGGCCACTATCAGTGCTATTTCTCCCTTAGTAGGAAAGGCCTCAACCAGCCCGAGAAGGTGTCTACTAATACTAACAAATATCTATACCCATACTTGCCTGGTCTTACCTCTGTAAAATCTATCTCCTAGTGCTGTCCTGGCCCTTACCCGGTACCTGGTCCCAAAGTGTTGCCGCCTTTCAGACCTCATCTGCTGGCATGCCTTGCAGGCCTGGATTATGTCTTGCACTGCAGTTTGGCGTCCCGGGAACCTCAGGCTGGTGGTCTGTAGGAGCGCTGAAGTCTTTTTCTCACCCAGATGTGTGAACAGGTGCAAGTTCTCACAGACGCCGACCTAAGTCGGCCGGAAGTATCAGGCAGTCCTCAGTGTCCATATGTCAGTTTATCAGCATCGTGGACCAGGAGGGCTGTAGCGGCGATGATGCGGAGACAAGGTGGCCACCCGGATACCACCAAGTCTAGCTGTTTGGAGAGGTATGCCACAGGTCGCTTCCGAGGTCCCAACTGCTGTATCAGGACTCCCTTCCCTACCCCCTGCTTTTCGTCTACAAACAGCTGAAAAGGTTTAGCTGGATCAGGAAGGGCAAGAGTGGGAGCCTTTAACAATGCCTGTCTGAGCTCCTGGAATGCCTGCCTCATTGGCTCAGTCCAAATACAATCTTTAGCCTCTCTACTGGCCTCATACAGGGGCCAGGCTTTTTCAGCAAATCCTAGGATCCACAACCGCAATATCCAACAGTCCCCAGGAATTCTCTTACCCAAGGTATGTAACTTCCTGCTTGACGATCTAGGCCTTTTTGGCACTGGCACGATAGCCCAAAGCCCCCAGAGTTTGAAGGAGGCTGCCCGTCACCTTCAGGCAATTTTCTATGGCAGTGGCTGCCAGCATTAAGTCATCAACGTATTGCAGCAAAACCACATCAGGGTGCCTACCTCGGTACTCCTGGAGGTCTTCTCCCAGGGCCTTATTGAATAACATGGGCAAATTCTTAAAGCCTTATGGCAATCGGGTCCAAGTTAGCTGCCCAGGGGTCTGACCATTGTCTTCTTTCCATTCAAATGCAAAGTTTCCTGACTCGAAGGAGCTAAGGGCAAGCTAAAAAAAGCATTTTTCAAGTCCAAGACAGTATACCAGGTGTGATCTGGGGGCAGACTGCATCCACTCGTTTGTTTACTTCCCACAAATCTTGCACTGGCCTGAAGTCCATTCCCCCTGGGTAGCAGGGGCATATTCCTCGGGGATCGGCACCTCCTGAGAACCCCTGCCTCCAGGAGGCATTGTATGTGGGGCCTGATGCCAAGTTGGGCCTCCTGACTCATGGGATATTGCTGTACCCTCACAGGCTGTGCGCTGACCCTTAGCTCAATCACAATAGGGGGTCTCTGTTTAGCAAGTCCCATTCCTGCTGTCTCTGCCCAGGCCAGGGGGTATTTCTGAACCCACGGTTGTACATCGGGGTTTATCGTCGCTGGGGCTTCTGGCAAGTACAGTCTATATTCATCTCTTAATGCTAGAGACATAAGTTGTAAAGGCTGACCGGTCCCATCCACAACAGATATCTGCCCGTGGTCGGAGTGAATCTGGGCATTAACTTTGGATAACAAGTCTCTTCCTAACAATGGGGCTGGACACTCAGGTATCACGAGGAAATAATGGATTACCTGCTGTGTCCCCAGGTTTACTTGTCATTTTGTTGTCCATCCATACTGTCTGGCACCTGTGGCCCCTTGTACCCAACTGGTCTTCTTAGACATGGGTCCATCTTTCAGATTAAGAACTGAGTGTTGAGCCCCAGTGTCTACCATGAAACCCATAGGTTTCCCCTCCAATTTTATAGTTACCCAGGACTCAGGGAGGGGCGCTGAGCCTTGACCCCCCTAATCGTTGTCCTCTCCTGTATAGAGGATACGAGTCCCTGGGGGAGGCGACTTCTTGTCAACAGTATCTCTTTTTAATTCTCTATTTGGACACTCATTTTTCCAATGTCCTTGCTGCTTACAATAAGCACATTGGTCTCTCTTCAGACCCTGTCTGGCTGGCCGGTGTTTTTCTGACTCCCTGGGCCCTTGGGGACCCTTGTTGAGTGCCTTCCTGCTTTGACCCCAGCAAAAAGGATCTGAGCCAATTTTTTTTTTCGATTTTCTTTAATCCTGAATTCCCTTTCTTCTTGTCTAACCCGCTCAGCATGCTCTCTTTCTTCCCTTCTAATATGTTCTTCTCTTTCTTCTGGAGTTTCCCTATTGTTGACTACCTTTTTGGCTGTCTTTACTAGGTCCTGTATGGATAGATCTCCTAACCTCTCTACCTTTTGCAACTTCTTTCTAATGTCTGGAGCTGCTTGATTAACAAAGGCTAATAAGACTGCTGCATGGGACTCCTCGGCTAAGGGATCCATGGGTGTGTACTGTCTAAAAGCTTCCATTATCCTCTCTAAGAATGCTGCAGGGCTTTCATCAAGCTCTTGCCTAACCAAATTTACCTTAGACAAATTAGTTGGCCTCCTAGCGGTGGCTCGGAGGCTGGCCATGAGAGTCTGGTGGTACACTCGGAGACGCTCCCTACCTTCAGCGCGCTCAAAGTCCCAGTTTGGTCTTTGTAAAGGAAAGACTTCGTCGATGAGGTGGGGCTGCATGGTGGATCTCCCATCTATTCCCAACACATTTTTCCTTGCTTCCAACAGGACTCGTTCTCTTTCGTCTGTGGTTAGGAGCACCTATAACAGCTGTTGACAATCATCCCAAGTAGGATTGTGGGTATGCAGGATAGATTCTAACAAGCCAATAAGACCCTGGTGCTTTTTGGAGAAAGGGAGATTCTGGGCTTTCCAGTTGTAAAGTCACTAGTGGAGAATGGCCAATATTGAAAATTTCATTCCCCATCCAGATTAGCTGGCCCTGCTCTGATCGGAAATGCCTGGATGGTCAACGTGGGCCCCTCGTGACACTCAGGCTCTGATATAATCCCAGCTCTCTGTGCTCTCCCCCGGATCCCCAGAGCTGGCCCCCCACTGTGTCTCGAGGCTGAGGCCCGCATGCCATCCTCCTGCCCTCCTGATGATATATCTGGTTCTTGCAGGGGCAGGGGTGGTGGTGGTGCATAGTGGGGAGATCCAATTCCATGTCCAGGTCAATCAGATTAGGGTAAGGAGAGGAATCCTGGAGGACAGCCATTTCCGCCTGACTTGCTTTCTCCTTTTCCTTGGGCACCTCTGCTACCAGGACCTGGGAAACCGGAACACTGGGGAGGCAGGGGGGGTGGGGGAGGGTGGTGAGTAAAAGGCTTTAACCAGGCTGGCGGGTTCTCAACTAGACCCTGCCAAACCAGGATATAGGGCATTTGGTCAAGATGGCCCTGTGGATTTGGAGCCATAACCATCTCCTTAACCTGTTGGATGATGGGTAGGGAGAAAGTTCCTTCTGGTGGCCACCCAACCTGGAACGTGGGCCATTCTGCAGAACAAAAAGTAATTAATTTATTTTTCTTTACCAGCAAAGACAAATTTTGTGCCCTGGACTCAAAGTCTGAAAAATGATCTACCGTCACAAACAGCGGAGTTGAGCTGGTTTGCCCCATTATAAAACAGCCTAATATAAAAACACAGAAAACGGACATGGCACCCACACTCACACACACGCGACAAGGGGAGGACAGAGAGACATTGGCCAAAAACACTGAAATAGGCCTCTGGTTTGATTTAACTTTCTTCCCTGTATTTACCTTTCCCCACCTTGTCCACCGTCCATCAGACCTGATTTCGGAGGGGTCCTGACCGTCCCCTCCCTGAAAACCCAAATGCCTTCCAGTGCATCTGCCGGGCCTCAGACTTACAATGGGTAGGCGGTTATTCTGCCTTCAGAGTGAAAGCTTTTCCTGCACCAGTTACCCCCACACACACACGCATCGGCGGGCCCAGGCTTTACACTGGATTTTCTGTACCTTAGCACCAGTGCTCCAGTAAATTTTCCCTTATGTCTGGAGGGGTTGTTTCCCTCGATCAAGGGATCCTGGACGAGCCCCCAAATGTTGTGCCCGAAAGTCCGAATCCCAAGACTGACAAGAACAAGACTTCCACGACAATGCAAAAGGCAAAAAGGGAAATTTATTTCTGACTCGAGTCAGGGCGCCCGCCACAACAATGCAGTGGAGTAAGATGAGAGGCCCCGATCTCTGGGTTTGAGCAGTATTTATAGGATTATAGGCAGCTGGCAAACTTAGATTGGTTGCTGGCGTTACTCGTTAACTGCTCATTGGTCAGTTTTTCACGGGCACGGGCTTTCTTGAAGAATTTCCATCTTTGTCTCTATAGGCCACCCATAGGCTACTAGGCTTACAATGATTGGCTGAGCGGTGCACGCACGAATTTTTAGCCTGGCACAATAGTAACTACCCTCAGGAAGTGACAAAAGTAAACCACCCATCCATTTCTTGCTTACCCCAAGACAACATTGAAGTGATCCGCTGGGGGAAAAAAAATGTGATACATTGGCATGTACACTCCACAAGAGTCACGTTTTCTGGATTCTTTTTCCACCTAATGCAGAATGTCTACCACAAGCCTTGCCCTCCAGCAGCTGGTCACCTGGTTTTTGCAGACTCAGCCTACTCCAGATCCCTTTAAATCCCTCAGTAAAACCTAGAGCACAACTCAAAGCTCTCTCTCCTTGAGAAAACAGGTTTATTTTGTTTGTTTGTTTGTTTGTTTTTTAGAAAACAATGTTTGGTAACACATTAAAAATCTTGTGCTCCTTGCCTTGGATTCAAGGACCTGCACCAGAGGATGGGAAGCCTCCCCTTCCAACAAAATATTTCTCCACTCCATTCAGGACCAGAGCCTTCACTGGACCCTGTGTCCTCATTGGTATCATTCAGTTGCTAAGTCATATCTGTCTCTTTGTGCTTACATGTTTGGCAACAAAACAGGCTTCCCTGTCTTTCACTACTTCGTGTAGTTTCCTCCACTCATGTTCTTTGAGTAGGTGATGCCATCTAACAATCTCATCCTCTTATTCCCTCTCCTTCTGCCCACAATCTTTCCCAGCATCAGAGTCTCTTCCAATGAGCTGAGTCTTCACATCATTGGCCTAAGTGTTGGAGCTTCATCTTCATCATCAGTCCTTACATTGAATATTGCTCTACCACTTCCAAAACAAAATTATGTTTCCAATCACCTGACAATAATGAACACTGATAAAGTTTAATAGAAGAGGGATCTAGTGCTCTGAGAAATCCCACCCTGCCTCTCTCTTAACATTTTCTCCACCTGATGTAGAATTGCTTCCCTACAGCTTCTCCAGCTTGAAGAGGCCTGCTGACTCAAAATTGTTCACCTGTCCAGGAATTGTTCTTTCCTCCTTCCTTAAAGACTTCTGCCTTTTCCCTGATTGTCCTCTGTACATCAGTTCAGTTCAATCTCTCAGTCATGTTCAACTCTTTGCTATATCATGGGGTGCAGAGTGCTAGGTTTCCCTGTCCATCACCAGATCCCAAAGCTTTCTCAAACTCATATTCATCAAGTTGATAATGCCACCCAACAATTTCATCTTCTGTCTTCCCCGGAGCCTTTAATCTTTCCCAGCATCAGGGTCTTTTGTAATGAGTCAGTTTTACCCATCAATTGGCCAAAGTAATGGAGGTTCAACTTCAGCATCAGTCCTTCCAATGAATATTCAAAACTGATTTCCTTTAGGGTGGACTGGTTGGGTCTCTTTACAGTCCAAGGACTATCAAGAGTTGTCCAACACCATAGTTCAAATGCATCAATTCTTTGGTGCTCAGCTTTCTTTATGGTCCAACTCTGACATCCACTTACGACTTGTGGAAAAACCATAGCTTTGACTATGCAGCCATTTGTTGGTAAAGTAAAGTCTCTGGTTTTTAGTATACTGTCAAGGTTTTTCATAACTTTTCTTCCAAGTACCAAGTGTCTTTTTTTTTTTCAAAGCTGCAGTCACTATCTGCAGTGATTTTGGAGCCCAGAGAAATAAAGTATTTCATTGCTTTCATTGTTTCTCCATGTACTTGCCATGAAATGATGGAACAAGATGCAGTGATCTTCGTTTTTTAATATGTACATACATCATCAAGACCATCCCAAAGAAAATAATTGCAAAAAGGCAAAATGGTTGTCTGAGGATGCCTTAGAAATAACTTAGAAAAGAAGAGAAACAAAAGGCAAAAGAAAAGAAACACATACCAATCTGAATGCAGAGTTCCAAAGATAGAAAGAAGATATTTTTAAAAAACCTTCTTAAGTGATCATTGTAAAGATATAGAGGAAAACAATAGAATGAGAAAGATCAGATATCTGCTAAAAAAATTAGAGGTAGGAAAAGATTATTTCATGTAAAATGGGCCAAATAAAAAGCAGAAATGGCATGGACCTAAGAGAAGTAGAATATATTAAGAAGAGGTTGAAAGAATATACAAAAGAACTATACAGAAAGGACATTAATGACCCAGATAACCACGATGGTGTGATCACTCGCCCAGAGCTAGACATCCTGAAAGGTGAAGTCAAGAAAACGTTAAGAAGCATCACTATGAGTAAAGCGAGTGGAGGTGATGGAATTGCAGTTATACTATTTCAAACCCTAAAAAGATGATGCTGTTAAAGTGCTGCACTTAACGTTAGCAAATGTGGAAAACTCAGCAGTAGCCACAGGATTGGAAAGATCGTTTTGATTGCAATTCCAGAAAAAGATGATTTCAAAGAATATTCAACTACCACACACTTGCACTCATCTCACATGCTCCCAAAGTAATTTCTCCAAGCAAGTCTTCAACAGTACATGAACTGTGAAATTCCATATGTTCAAGCTGGATTTAGAAAAGGCAGAGGAACCAGAGATCAAATTGCCATCATTCGTTGGATCAGAGAAAAAGGAAGAGAATTCCAGAAATATACTTACTTCTACTTTATTGACCATGCAAAAGACTTTCACAATGTGGATCACAACAGACTGTGGAAAACTTACAGAGATGGGAATACCAGACCATCTTACCTGCCTTCTGAGAAATCTGTCTGCAGGTCAAGAAACAATGGTTAGAACTGAACTTGGAAGAGCAGACTGGTTCAAAATCAGGAAAGGAGTACATAAGGCTGTATATTGTCACCCTGCTTATTTAAATTCTATGCTGAGTATATCATGTGAAATGACCAACTGGATGAAGCACAAATTGAAATCATGGTTTCTGGGAGAATATCAATAACCACAAATATGCAGATGACACCACCCTCATGGAAGAAAGTGAAGAGGAACTAAAGAGATACTTGATGAAAGTGAAAGAGGAGAGTAAAACATTTGGTTTAAACTCCACATTCAGAAAATGAAGATCATGGCATTTGGTCGCATCACTTCATGGCAAATAGATGGGGAAACAATGGAAATAGTGAGAGACTTTATTTTTGGAGGCTCCAAAATCACTGAAGATGATGACTGCAGCCATGAATCAAAAGATGCTTGCTTGTTTGAAGAAAAGCTATGACAAGCCTAGCAGTATTTTTAAAGGCAGAGACATTACTTTGCTGACAAAGTTCAGTATAATCAAAGCTATTATTTTTCCAGTTGTCATATATGGATGTGACAGTCGGAGCATAAAGAACGGTCAGTAATGAAGAATTGAAAGTTTTGAACTGTCATGTTGGACAAGTCTCTTGAAAGTCCTTTGGACTACAAGGAGATCCAATAAGTCCATGCTAAAAGAAATCAAAGCCGAATATTCATTGGAAGGACATATGCTGAAGCTGAAACTTCAATACTTTGGCCAACTGCTGTGAACAACTTACGTATTAGAAAAGCTCCTATTACTGGGAAAGATTAAAGGCAGGAGGAGAAGAGGATGACAGAGGATGAGATAGTTAGATGGCATCACTGACTCGATGACATGAGTTTGATCATGATCCAGGAGTTGGTGAAGGACAGAGAAGCCTGGTGTGCTACAGTCCATGAGGTTGCAAAGAGTCAGACATGACTGAGTGACTGAACTGGACTGAACATACCCCATAGCACATGCTATTTGTAATTGTCATGTTTCTCCAGCAAGACAGGGCTCCCCAAAGCCCCAATACATATCCCTAGTTAGTCTGTACCCATGCATAGAAGTCACTGCCTAACATTCACAAGGCATTCAGTGAGTTCTGTGGGCAGGGGGACCTCCATTTTGGTAGACATAGAGGAACAAAGGACACATGTATCCTCCTGTCTCAAACAACTTGAAAGTGAAGACATAAATGAAAAAACAGCTTTTTGCATCAAATGTCAGGCAGCAGAGAATGGATTCCTGAGGCAGGGAGCAAGCAAAGTGAGTTCTACAACTTTCCCAACTCTAGAAATTGTTTCCAACACATACATGGAAGGACTATCTAGGCAGAGACAAATCGTCTCCCCAGGAAGACAGATTTGAGACTCTAGATAGAGTTCATAGGAGAGAGCTACACACAGAGAACTGTGTGAGTGTACAGGTGATACCTTTCCAGTTTTCAGCAGAGAGTTGATAGTACTGGTCAGGATTATAGGGAACAATCCTTGAGTCTCGAATTGCACCAAGTCTAACGGTGTCCCCACCCGCCTACGTGGAAATTACTAATTATTCCCATGATATCAGTATGGCCCTGAAGACAATATTGCCTTACTAGTGGGGAATAGTAAACCTGGTTTAAAGGCTGGTCTTATATCAGGTAAAAAGCCTGAACAGCAAGCCTTCAAAAAATACAGCAATAAAGCATGTCAGCCTCTTGGGTCACTACAGCTGGGGCTCCCCTACTGTGCCTGGAACCCAGAAGAAACAGCCTGCAGGATTGCTTTCCTGCTGCTACAAGAAGGAAGGTCTGCTGATAAAATCAGAACCAGGCTTGAGGGGCAACATGAAAGGAATTTCCACCCTGGTGCCTGCAGATATCTGAGAGCTGCCCATCAGTGGATGCAATTGAGTTTTCTCTCATCTTTTCCTTCCTGGAAGTCTTCTGGTCTGAGAACCAGAGTTCCTGGGTCCCAATTCTTCACTAACTTACTTGCAGCTTTAGAGTGAGTCATACAACCCAGGGTCAGTTTCCCATCTCTTGGATGAGGGAGACTCGACTTGCTCCAGAACACTTGTTCTCGACTGAAGCTCAGTGCCAGTTAGTGAGCAAGAGGCTCAGAGGAGCGTTTTGCTGAGGATGCTGAGGCTGCCTCTGATGGGCAGGGGGCTGTAACTGGTGATGTTCATGGGTCCTGGGATCAGAACTAGGAGTGGTAGACCACTGACACACAGCTGCTGTAACACCGAGGACCTTAGAGGCCTTGCCCACTGGAACTTACCATCATTTGGGTTCTGTGAGATGAGATCAGGTAGTTATAAGTGAGAAGTTACCCATGGGGAAGTCTGTAAATTTCTCAGCAGAAACCCAAATTAGGCTGATGAATCATCTCTGCTAAAAAACTCAGGGAACTAGATATGCCAGGAATCTTAGACAAATATTGTAGTATTTTAAATATTAAAGTAGATCATCTTTCTTTTCTTTTTTTATTTTTATTTTTGTTTTATTATTTATTTATTTATTTATTTTACTTTACAATATTGTATTGGTTTTGCCATGCATGACCTGCCATTTGCTCTCTGGCTTGTGATGATACCCACAGTTAGATTGGAATCAAAGGGCTATGGGGGAGGCTGCCTCTCTCCCTGTGACTCAGTAGGAGTGAGTACAGCTCTTTCCCCTCCACTTCTGGAGCAAGAATTCCACCAGGAAGGACGTGACCACCAAGATTAACCAGAAGACTCAGGTAGGTCTGGCCCTCAGGTAGGCACTATTCTTTTCCCAATGCTTCTTCCTTCCTGCCTGGGTCCTGTGCAACCTGCCCACCTCCTGGTTCCTGGGTTCTGAATTCCTCCTCCCTTCTCTTGCAAATACCCATGCAATACCACTTGCGGCTTCCTCTTTACCCAGGCCAACCCCTCACATGAAGATGGCAATAAAGAAGGGAAAACCAAGGATGGCTGTCCCCAGTTCATTCTTTTTAAAACTGTCCTCATTCTTTCTGCTTCCAGACCCTGTCCTGAATCATTAACATCTCCAGCGAAATGACTCAGCCTAGCAGGGTAATGGAGATGCAGATAGGGGGGTGCAGTAAGGTTGTCAGGTGTGGGGGATAGTTTTCAGACTACAAGAGATGAGTTGGAATAAGGAGCATGTTGTCCTGCAACCACTCATTCATTGGGGACCTGCCTGAATCTGCTATCTTGGGCTCCTCAGGGTATCTCTAAGACAGAAATTTCAAAATGGCTTGCTATAAATTTTTTACTACAAACGATTTCAAACATAACAAATATAATAAAGAAGAGTGTTATAAACCATATATTTTATCATTTGGCATCAATAACTACAAAACTAACCTCAGTCCCAAGGGTTGTCATACACTGGTGACTATGCCACATCAAGGTGATGGCCAATTGAATTCCCGGTGAAGACATTCTTGACTTGCATCAGTCTTTCTCTTCTTGCTATCTTCTCACATGTGGTGGTTGAAGGAAAGGAGGAAGAGGGAGAATAAGAGAGAAAAAAAGGGAGAAGATAATCCCATCATGAGGGACTACCATCAAAACCCCATGTTAACTTGGGTACATCCCAAAGGCCCTACTTCCTAATACCATCACATTGGGAGTCAAAGGTGGACACAATTCAATCTATAGCAGCTATGCAGATCTGTTTTGAAATCAAGACAGACCATCATTTCATTCTCTCTTTTACTTCTTATTCATTTTTCCTAAAGTATTTTAGGGACAAGATGAACAAATCACAAAATGTACATAATGAGTATTTGGGGTAAAATAATGGGATGTTAAAAAATTGCTCTTTGTCCCCAATAAAATGAGCATTTAATATCCAGTCCATGTGCAAATTTCCCTGATTCTCAAAAAATAGATGTCTTTTCACAGTTTATTGAAAGAATGCATTCATATGTTGCAGTTGGTTATTCTCCTTTAAGATGAAATAACTGTTCCTCTCACAATTTTAATGTCATTCATTTGTTCAGAAACTGGGAGGAAGCAGGGTGGTTTATCCTACAGAATG
The DNA here is from genome assembly GCA_006408695.1 of Aepyceros melampus. Lineage (NCBI taxonomy): Eukaryota > Metazoa > Chordata > Mammalia > Artiodactyla > Bovidae > Aepyceros > Aepyceros melampus. The sequence goes on along the minus strand of SJXQ01004430.1, from coordinate 5,343 downwards.
TCCCACTATTGGATTCAGAACAGGAGTACACAATACCAGCATGTGGGTCAGGACCAGTACCAGTACTTGGTCTATTAGGAACCAGACCTCCACAGCAGGAGCTGAGCTGCAGGCCAGTGAGTGAGGCTTCATCTGTATTATAGCTGCTCCCCAACACTCTTTCATCACCCCTAGAAGAGTCAGTCTAGCTTGCTTTCCTGGAACTGTTTGTAGTTACATAACCTGTTCTTAATGAAACAAAAATAGCTTAAATATTGATGATTATTTTCCTTTCTAACTGCTCAGAATTGTGAGTGGGTGCCCTTGCAATCTATCACAGTGACAAATAAGATGTTGTCTCTTAACATTTGGCCAAATTTGGTCAGCCTAAAATTAAATATTAGAAAACTAAGATCATGGGATCCAACCCCATTCTTCGTGGCAAATAGAAGGAGAAAAGGTGGAAGCAGTGACAGATTTCTTCATCTGAGTCTCTCAATCCACTGTGGATGGTACCTGCAGCCATGAAATCAGAGGACGCTTGCTTCCTGGCAGGAAAGCTATGAGAAACATAAACAGTGTTTTGAGAAGCAGAAACATCATTCTGCCCAACAAACTGGTAGATGTTTGGCTTCTTCATTTGGATTGCTAAACTTTCTCTCCAGTCCCCATTGGTCTTTGAAGTCCCTTAGCTTTCCGGTCCTTCACGATTCACAAGATTATTTTGTGCATTTCTTTACTCAGTCCTGAAATCAGCCATCTCTTTAAGAATCCATGTACCATCTGATGGGAAATATATTTAGAAGCTACATGTTAGACCTCCGAATAGTCATTGTTACCAAGTTGTCATTGCTTGTAGGCTTTACTTCGGTCAGATTAGGAAATACACATTTTCCTTAAAAAAAAAAAAAATAAATAAAATAAAAAGGAATATAATTAGTTTGTACAAACATGCTTTCAGTTCAATATTTAAGACAGTAAGGTTTGAATTAAACTTCTTTATGTTACGTGTGAGCCTCTTTTTCTAGCCACTGAAAGGCTTACTTCATCACATTAGTTTTAATTACTCTTTTGATTTTACCTCTTAACATATATATGATTCTGTCATGATAATAGAAGCAATATGAGGATCAATAAGTTGTTGAATATAGTTTCAGATTTCTTTCCTGTATATGTTTTGATTTTCTTTTTTTTTTTTTTTTGGATGGGCAGTATTTTTGTTTTGCCTTAGAAGATATTCCACTCTGAATGCAGTCATAATTCTGAATTTTAAAGCACTTAAGTGATGAGTGGTTGTGGGCAGCTAGTCACCAACGTGATGCAATTCAATTTATCAGTCTTTGTTCTCAATTTGTACAGTTCAGCTCAGTTCTTCAGTTGTGTTGGTCTCTTTGCAACGCCATTGACTGCAGCATGCCAGGCTTCCCTATCCATCACCAACTCTCGGAGCTTACTCAAGCTCATGTCCATCGACTCGGTGATGCCATCCAACCATCTCATCCTGTCTTCCCCTTCTCGTCCTGTCCTCAGTCTTTCCTAACCTCCAGGGTGTTTTCCAATGAGTCAGTTCTTCCCATCCAGTGGGCAAATAATTGGAGTTTCAGCTTCCACATCAGTCCTTCCAGTGAATATTCAGGACTGATTTTTTTAGGATGGACTGGTTGGATCTCCTTGCAGTCCAAGGGACTCTCAAGAGTCTTCTCCAACACCATAATTCAAAGGGCATATATGTGTCTCATTTGTCAGTGACATCCTCTTCCTATTGTTGAGATTTAACCATCAGAACTTAATTTAAACAGTGTGCAAAAATAATTGTTAAGACACAGTGCCCAATCTATACACATCTGGTGACTAGGAGAGCCTCTTGTTGTATTCAAGCGACTGTCATTGGTAGATTTCATACAGGAACAGGCCCTGGGAGTCCTGGGTGAGTCATTAAACATGATTGTCTTTACTTTGGCTGCCACAGTTGTTTTGTCTTCGATTGGGAAGACATTTCAAAATTGTGTTTTTGGAGGCTTGGTTTGGCACACAAAATTTTTCATGGCATAGGCACTATGCGGAAATTATATCAGAAATATATCCATTTATCTTCAGTAGTTATATTCGTTGGTTTTTATGTCCATAGTGATATTTCTTTATAAATAGAAAGGAAACACACATGTTCAATGTGCATTAAGTCTCTTTGTAAATCAACCAACACGAATTAAATTCCTCTCTGTCCCCACTGCACTCCCAACTCTAGGTGAGAAATAAAAACCTGCAGAAACTGAAGGCTGATTCCAGCACATTGCTGTAAGTTTTCATTCCCACTGTACTCTTTTCTGGGGAAAAAAAAAGGTTGCTAGCATTAAAATCAGTAGATTGTGCATAAATATCCAAACCTTCTCTTGAAAACATGGGCAACTGGCCTACTTTCCAGCATGGGTGAAGTGGAGGCAAGGCTGCTCCCAGTGGTAAGGCTTGTGCTGCCAGGGTCCAAAATGGCAACCTAGTCCTAGTAATGTTTCTGTTGCCTCCTGGGGCCATGAGTTTGTGAGAACTATACTGCTAGCTATCTTAAGATAAAGACTATTTTTGTCTTGATCAACTTTGACTTTGAAGCCTTTAACCCAGAACCCAAAACACACTTCTTCCTTGTATGTATTTTGGATGATATAAAATATCTTGTCGATGCCTATGACATTTCCTCCAAGACTGAAACCATGCAATTGAGGTACTACTCTTCCCTAAATCTTTGATGCAGAGTGGAATGATAGGTTCCCCTGATATCTGCCATTAGACCAACTACCTAAAGCCAGTTGCATGTCCCTGGGCTGTCCCTGAAGTCTTCACTTTGCCATTTGACAACTTATCTTCCTAGCAATCTCCTCTGCAATGAAGACAGCAATGCATTCCTCATGAAGTGGCTAGGAAGATGACATGAAACCAAGAATGTTGAGCGTGGCCCTTAGTGTTCATTTTTATGATGTTCTGAGCAGTTTTTTTTTTTTTTCTCCAAGTATGCAAGGTTCTGCATCTTCTTAGATGTCCATACAGATCACCTTGATTTTCCAACCAAGCTTCAAGGAAGAGATTACAGTTCAATTCTCTGTATTCTGAGAAGCTTTGAAGTCCACTCGCCAAGGACACTGATGAAGGTAAACATTTTATCGAGAACTTTTTTTTTAAGACCTATTATTGGCTTAAAGGGCTAAACTAGGGCGTGTCAGAGCATATATAACTAGGTGCTCTCGGTCACCACTACACGTAAAGAACCTAAACTTCCCTAAGTACTTTGAGCCAGGAAAGAAGAATGAAGTGGCTTGTGCTCCTCGACCAATGGCCTTCCCAGATTGCAGAGTCATGTAAGTATAGAGACTGTAGGCCACATCATCTTTCTTTCTGTGATTTTTCTTTTCATCTTATTATTCTATTCATCAGGTTTAGAGGGAATGGAATATTTCCCTGAAAATCTTAAAGTTCATCCTTTACTCATTGATGAGTACGTTGCTATAGGAACTGTGGGTCCCAAGGGACTTGGTGTAGATTTCCATAGCTGCACAACTCTTGGGGTCCAGTCATGTCATGACCTATTGAAATTGGAACCCCTTGCAGTTGTTCAGAGCACAGTTGGTGCAGGTGTAGGTGGGGTCCTGGGGAATAGCACTTTTCTACTGTTTATTTAGCATGTCCTCTTTGTTCCCTCTCTACTTCAGTGTGCATACGTCTATGTCTGCATCTCTGTATCACTGGCATTTATCTCTCCATCTCTTTAGAAGGCCCTGAGTGTATTTCTCTCTGTGCTGTTTTCTTTTAATTTTTCATTTGACTCATCCTTCCTTCTTGAGCCTCTGCATTTCCGTAACTTGTTCCCTATCTCCTGGATTCTTTTTTCAACTATCTCTTCTCTTGCAAACTGGAGAAAGATTGGGAGAGCTCCTTATACACTGTTTTATATCTGACAAGCAGTGTGACCACAGCCAATTCACAAGCCTCTTGCATTTCTAATTCCTCCCTTGTAAAAGAGGACAGCAATCCCCCTTCTACCTCCTTCCCTGAGCTTCTATGAGAAGGATACAGTGGGGTGTCAACAGCAATGCTAGTGGCTGTCATGTTGAGACTTCCTATTTATTAGGTGCCTTTTATCCATCACTTCATTATCCCCAAGATATCCTATTTGGAGGGTTTGAATTCCTCCAAATTCCACCATTTTACCGAAGGGGACACTGAGACCCCACATGGTCATATGGCTTACCCAACATTACAGAACAGAATCTTTATTCAAATCTATGTCTTTTCCACAGAATATGCATACAATTCTTATATAAGGTGACTCATAAAAAATGATTATCAAATACACGTGTCATTACAATGACAGTTATACCTCAACACTGACAACGAATTTTAGCATCATCTTTGTTTTCTTTGTCAAACGTTCAGTGAAAGAATATTTCTAAGGAAAATGAAGATGATGAGAAATACCCTCAGTGAAAACAATATGCTGAACAATTTCCTGAAGGAACATGCTTACAGACTGTCTCAGATTTCTTCTTGTGGCTCCAATATAACTATTCACCCCCTGAGGAACATCATGGATGTGAGTGTTTTGGGAGGATAATGCTCCACAAAGCCCTCTGGTGCTCTAACCTAGCGCTAGGGCTCACTTGGAGGTGCCACGTGGGATGCTGGGGCTGTGGCTCCTACAGGAGGCAGAAACACTGGGCTAAAGTTGCCCCATGCAGAGGAGAAGGCACTATCATTCTCAACTCTTATCTTGGTGACTGGGCCCAGAAATTACCAGGTGGCAGGTAAACATCCATTTCTGTGGCAAAGATGTGTCATTAGTTTGAGGGAGATTGTTCCTTCTGAGCAGAAGGCAATGATGATACACTACAGTCCTCTTGCTTTGAATAACCCAAGGATGAAGAGGCCTGGTTGGCTGCAGTCCATGGGGTTGCTAAAAGTCGGACACGACTGACTGACTTCACTTTCATTTTTCACTTTTCTGAATTGGAGAAGGAAATGGAAGGCCACTCCAGTGATCTTGCCTGGAGAATCCTGGGGACAAGGGAGCCTGGTGGCCTGCTCCCTATGGGGTTGCACAGAATCAGACATGACTGAAGTGACTTAGCAGCAGCAGCAGCAGCAGATCCTTCTGAACTAAGCCAGGAGCAGCAGCTGAGAGGAACCACCCACGCCCGAGGCCAGGGCTGGCGGCCAGGAGGAGCAACCTGAAGAGTGGTGGCTGGGCAAGCACAGGAGGGCCTAAAGGAGCTATCCTACATTGAAGGTAAGGAACGGTGGCAGTAAGGAGATACCCCTCGTTCAAGGTAACATGCAGTGGCTGTGCTTTGCTGGAGCAGCCGTGAAGAGATACCCCTC
>SJXQ01004429.1:23177-130216 GCA_006408695.1 Aepyceros melampus | reverse complement strand
TTCAGTCCCCTATAATGAAAAGGACATCTTTTTTGGGTGTCAGTTCTAAAAGGTCTTGTAAGTCTTCATAGAACTGTTCAACTTCAGCTTCTTCCGAATTGCTGGTTGGGGTATAGTGTTGGATTGCTGTGATATTGAATGATTTGCCTTGGAAATGAACAGAGATCATTCTGTCATTTTTGAGATTGCATCCAAGTGCTACCTATCAGACTCTTTCATTGACCATGATAGCTACTCCATTTCTTCTAAGGGATTCCTGCCCATGGTAGTAGATATAATGGCCATCTGAGTTAAATTCACCCATTCCAGAACATTTTAGTTCTCTGATTCCTAGAATGTCAACAATCACTCTTGCCATCTCCTGTTTGTCCAGTTCCAATTTGCCTTGATTCATGGACCAAACTTTCCAGTTTCCTATGCAATATTGCTCTTTACAGCATCAGACCTTGCTTCTATCACCAGTCACATCCACAGCTAAGTATTGCTTTTGCTTTGGCTCCATCCCTTCATTCTTTTTGGAGTAACTTCTCCACTGATCTCAGTAGCACATTGGGCACCTACCGACCTGGGGAGTTCCTCTTTCAGTATCCTATCATTTTGCCTTTTCATACTGTTCATTGTATTCTCAAGGCAAGAATACTGAAGTGGTTTGCCCTTCCCTTCTCCAGTGGACCACATTTTGTCGGACCTCTCCACCATGACCCTCCCGTCTTGGGTGGCCCCACATGGCATGGCTTAGTTTCATTGAGTTAGACAAGGCTGTGGTCCATGTGATCAGATTGAATAGTTTTTGTGATTATGGTTTCAGTGTGTCTGCCCTCTGATGCCCTCTTGCAACACCTACTGTCTTACTCGGCTTTCTCTGTTTCTCTCTCTCTCTCTCATAAATATAATATGTTTATCATTAAATATCTTTCAGTCTTCTCCAGTGGACCACATTTTGTCAGACCTCTCCACCATGACCCTCCCGTCTTGGGTGGCCCCACATGGCATGGCTTAGTTTCATTGAGTTAGACAAGGCTGTGGTCCATGTGATCAGATTGAATAGTTTTTGTGATTATGGTTTCAGTGTGTCTGCCCTCTGATGCCCTCTTGCAACACCTACTGTCTTACTCGGCTTTCTCTGTTTCTCTCTCTCTCTCTCATAAATATAATATGTTTATCATTAAATATCTTTCAGCCATAAAAGAATAATTAAATCTTGCCTATGTAAAAGGATGGACCTTGAGAACAGTATGCTAAGATAAATTAGTGAGACAGAATAAGACCAATTCCACATGATCTCTTTTATATTCTGAGTTAAAAAAAAATCCAAGTTCATAGATACAGGAATAGATTGTTGGTTGCTGGGGTGGCAGATATAGAAAAATAGGTGAAAATATATGAGTTAATATTTTCAAAAAAGAAGGCATGCTAGACAGCACATGTTGCATGGTGCATTTCATAAGAAAGAAGCAAAAATTAGACAATAAATATATATCGTGCTATGGCAATTTATAATAAGAAACATTTATATTTTATCTTTATTCCCAGTCCCCTACATAAGGCTCTTAAAACCTTGTAAATTCCTAAGTGTTAGAGCAATAGGGGCATTTTTTGTTTTAATGAGGTGACTCTGGAAAGGCTCTTGGAAAGCTTCTAGATGGGGGATGATCAAAATAAAGCCCAAGTCAGGATTAGAAGCATGGGATCTTCCCCCACAACTTCTCTAGGGAGGAAAAAGGGGCTGGAAATAGAGTTAATAACTGATCACAATAGATAAATAAATAAATATTGAGTGAATATGTTTACAACTTACAGATTCATAAAATCCTACATGTGGATACAGAATAGATTCTGGAAAGCCAGGAAAAAAAAAAAATCTTACATGACTGCAATTGAGGCACCTCAAAGAAATAATGGCTGGATCCCCATTTTTAGTCTTTGCTTTTCACTCTCAAAAAATAATACTTAGGTTTCATTCACCAGAGATTATTTGATAATCTTCTACTTTAAAAATCATACCAATTTCCACATATAATAGACCAGAGGTGAAAGGAACTGGCACCTGCCCTTTAACTGCAACCTTTTTAGGGTATTTGGTAAAATTTTGAATTAAAATTAATTTCCAATGGTAATTTATTAAGTCAGGAAGCATTTGAAGAGCAGCATGTTTTCTATGTCCTGGAATGGAGGTAAAGGAGCTGCTATCCTTCCCATATCACATCAGTGAAAATCAGGGGTTATTTATTTATTTATTTATTTCAATTTAAAAATAAAGACTGAATCCTCTTTGTTTTCAAAACTTAGAGTGAAAAAAAGCCTCTTTCTTTGACTAGGCTCATGTAGTATATGGGGGAATCTAAACATCAGTATACTATGGATTACTATAAGTTTTTATTTGATACAGAGGTTAAAGCCTCTGCCTGCAATGCTGGAGACTGGGTTCGATCCCTGCGTCAGGAAGATCCCCTGGAGAAGGAAATGGCAATCCACTCCAGTATTCTTGCCTGGAGAATCCCACGGACGGAGAAGCCTGGTGGGCTACAGTCCACAGGGTCGCAAAGAGTCGGACACGACTGAGCGACTTCACTTCACTTCAAACATCTTTTAAATAGGTTTTAAGATATTTTAAATATCAATTTGCATATTCCAAATTTATACATGAGGCTCTAAAATAATCCATATGCAATTTATTTTGCTGTTGTATGATTATTTATAACCCCTATCATGTTATTTCTAAAATAATTTTCACTAAGCTATTGACACTAAATAAATATCTTAACAGAAACTTCTATAGGTTATTTATAAAATGAAAAAGGAGTAAGTAAACACAAATTTCAAGTCTATAATTGTTTTCATTTGTCATGCATTTCTAAGGTAAACTGAATTATCACTGATTTGTCAGATGTATTACATAATATAGATTATAAAATGCATATCACCAGGGAAATGTATTTATCACACATTAAATTAGACTTTCTCTCATTGTCTTAATAAAGCACTGCTGCTGCTGCTGCTAAGTCGCTTCAGTCGTGTCCGATTCTGTGCCACCCCATAGATGGCAGCCTGCCAGGCTCCCTCATCCCTGAGATTCTCCAAGCAAGAATACTGGAGTGGGTTGCCATTTCCTTCTCCAATACATGAAAGTGAAAAGTGAAAGTGAAGTCACTCAGTCGTGTCCAACTTTTAGTGACCCCATGGACTGCAGCCCACCAGGCTCCTCCATCCATGGGATTTTCCAGGCAAGAGTACTGGAGTGGGATGCCATTGCCTTCTCCATAATAAAACACTAGATGGAATAATTTATAGAAAATATCTGTAGAAAATATGTAACAATACATACAGGATTAAGTCTACCAGTCAAATCACTATATTATGTTGTATTATATTTTTGAAACTATGTTGTTGCAGCTCTCTCAATAGGGAAATCTCATATCGTGAAGATCATTAAGCATGAGGCGGTCTGCGGTACTGTACAGTACAAATACCATTTAGACATGTTCAAAATATTTAGATGTGCTTCTTAGGTTGGTGAAACTGAATGTATTGGGAGTCTATCCCTCTGCAAGGTATATGTTCATCTAGCAAAGTTTTCTATCAGGATGTGTTTAACTATGTCACATGAGCCCTAACAGTCAGGAATTTAGCTCCAGCCTTGCATTCATTAAACTAGGTAAGTAGGTTGGTTTAGTCACCAAGCCATGTCTGACTCTTACAACCTCATGGACTATAGCCTGCCAGGCTCCTCTGTCCATGGGGTTTCCCAGGCAAGAATACTGGAGTGGTTTGCCATTTCCTTCTCCAGGGGATTTTCCTGACCCAGGGATCAAACTCTGGTCTCCTGCATTGCAGGTAGATTCTGTATGGATTGAGCCACCAGGAAACTAGAGACACCAGGAAATGGCAGCCCCTCCCCCTAGGGGAGACAGTGGAAGGAGAGCTTCTGTCTAGCATCTATGACAAAAAACTGAGCTGTTTCTGCCCAGCAACAAAAGTCATGGATTAGAAAACCGCTTCTCCCATGTGATTTGAGTATAATCTCTGGTTGTATCAACTTCAGAAATTGTTCTCCATTTCTTTCTGACATATCAAATCTTATTTACTACATTAGTATACTCTCTAAACCAGGTTTTTGTTGTTATTTTTTTAAATTACCACACAGTGAAATAAAACAGTGTTAAACTAGGTTTAGAACAGTATTTTTCAAGCTGACAGCTCATGAAATCAATTTATTAAGTCATGGCCAAGATTTATTTTTAATCAACAGAAATATCATAGTTTTATGACATAAACTGTATGTAACATTATAGCTTCACAAAACATTTGTTTCATGCATGCCAGTTCAGGTATAATATACATATGTATATATATATATATATGTATGTGCTAAGTCACTTCAGTCATGTTCAACTCTTTGGGACCCCATGAACTGTAGCCCACCAGGCTCTAGTGACCATGGGATTTTCCAGGCAAGAATACTGGATGGGTTGCCTTTTCCTTCTACAATGTATATGTGTGTGTTGGTATTCATAAATACATGCATACATATATTAATGTATTTGTGTATACACACATACACACACACACATTATATATGTCCTGTGTGTGTGTGCTGGTCGCTCAGTCATGTCCGACTCTGTGTGACCTCATGGGCTGTAGCCCTCCAGGCTGCTCTGCCCATAGGATTCTCCAAGCAAGAATACTGGAGTAGGTTGCCTTTTCTTTCTCCAGTATATATATTGGATCCCGCGTAAAACAGTTTTTACTGAAGTTGGGAGGAAAAATGGCCACTGGTTAAATGGACTTTGCTTGAGTATTTTGGGTATATAGCACACTTTTTAAAGAAACTCTGAGATGAAGTATTATATAATTGGTATATACTAATTAGTCACCAGATGAAGCTTTTATACCTCCACCCTACTCCCAACCAGTATTGAACTATACATAAATTATAGAGCAAAACAAAACATTCCAGAAAACAACACTCCCCATACCCAAATAATTCAGGCTATCTCTTGTTTTAATGACTTTTCCCCTTTCCAGTAGGATCTAAAAATATGTAATTGTGCTCCTTTTTGAAAACATGATTTCATCCCCTGGTATGATCTCGGCTGTTACTTTATCTTAGAGATAGAAAGCTTTTAGAATTTTCTCTTAGAATGATAAGAAACTATTGTACACCTTTGTATAAAAATATCAAGAGATTCCTTCAGTAGAAAGGTCATATCCGACTTGTTTGAGCTATTTCATTTTATAGAATTCAATAGTTTATTTCCTTTGTTGAATTCTGTGGTTCTTTCTGTTTGTGAGAAATCTCTTGACAATGATGAATACATGACAATATTTCTGGGCAGACAAAGTGCCAAAGATCTTCATAGCTAGGGAAGATAATGTCTGGTGGGATGTGAATACAGGTTAATAGCATCAAAATAATAATAGCAACCACTGCAGAAAAATAAAAACAAATTAAACTTCCACTAACTCACTCAGTCTAAGTGGAACATTATGTATGTTGAAATATAATTTGTCTTAATATGTTGATTTGTGTTTTAGACTAAGAAGTTAGAAGCTAGAAGTGCATTTGCAGTGAGGGAGATCAGTATTGTTGATTTTGACTTTTTGGGGATGATTTTATTTGTATAAAGGGAGAAAAAACTAGCTTACAGAAAAAAGAAATTGAAATTGAAATGTGTTATTGGTTCACATTTATTTATTTCCTTGCCATTCCTGTCACGCTTCATTTGGGAATATTTTCTCTGCCCCACTGACTTTGGATTTGGTCAAATAACTTGATTTGCTCAATGGAATGTGGACGTACATGACATAAGTCACATTCTAATTAGAGCTGTAAATGCCCCAGTGTTGTTCAAATCTGTTCCCCCCATTTCCCCTTCAGGCTTCTGCCATCAATCAGAATAGTTTGCTCAATGTAGAAACTGCTCCTTCATCTAGGGTCCTAGAAAGAGAAGACACAAAAACCTTGGCCCAGTCTTACACATAGCTGCAGATTAAGGATTTCTCTCACTTTATATAAGTAAGAGTGTAATGAAATCTACTGAGTTTCCAAGGTAGTTTATTGTTGAATCAAAAGCTTATTAATATAGTACATAGAGCAGTGAAGATGTTCTTAAATGTTTGTCTTGTCTGTAAAATAAAAGTTTTAAAAATATAATTCATAAGAAAGAAAATAAATTAAAAAAATTAAAACATCTTTAATAATTGGGAGCCACTGTTGAATTGGTGTTTTGCTGCATATAAAACAAAATATCTCTATTTTTTTTAGAAATATAGAGACACGTGTTATCCAGATAAAGAAAAATATCTTAATGAATTTTGCTCTTCCAAAGTTTTTTTGACCCATGAAATGGCATGATTGCCCTAACTACCACTTTGATGTTAACCGTTTATGCTATAAATAAAAGGCATAGGGCAATCAGTTTAATCTGTATCCTGAAAGAAATAAATAACTTCAAAATTTTAGTCTCCTTATCTTAAACTGGTAAATTGGAAAAATACTATCAGTCTAGAATTTCTTTTAGTTTAGGATCAAATGAGAAAATGCACATGAAACAAGGTTGTATTAGTACATTTATGACCATTGTTCTATGTTTTGGTTGTGGTATAGAAAAGTATTAATAATATTTGGTAGAGAGCATTTGAGATGCTGAATTATTCCCTGATTTCTAGACTCATATGTTTAACACCTTCCTTAATACCTATAGATAAGTACACAATCTGAATTTCAAACATTACAGGTTCCCTATGACTCATACCCAGGAAGCCTGCCCCTACAATCTGTAACATCTCAACTACTGCTTACCACAATACTCTAATTGCTGAAGCCACAGATCTTGGTTTATCCTTAACCCTTTACTTTCTCACGTGTGTCAAGTTTTCAGTGAAGCAGGTGATTTTACCTTTAAAACATACCCCAAAGTTGACAACATCTCATCAACTCCATCATCACCATCCTGGTACATGTTGCTACATCATCATTCAACAAGAGTCTAATAACTCTTCTCCCTCTTCTGGCCCTTGTCCTTTACACAGTAGTCCCAACACAGAAATTATAGCGACCATATTAAAGCATAAAAAAAATCCTTTCCATCTTTTGCTCAAAATATTCCAGAGGCCTTTGTCTCACTCAGGGTAAAAACCGAAGAGTCTTTCTTGGAGCCTATACTAGTGGCATAGGTACCTCTTCCCCCTCACCACGTTACTTCTCTCCACCTTTCTAACTCATCACATTCTACTCCATCAGTGTTGGCTCCTGCAAAGTTCCTTGAACATCCAAGGATGTTCTTACCTCACTTTGAACTTGATGATTATCCTGTCTGGAAAATCTTCTCCCATATCACTCAGACCCATCTTCTCTCCTTGTTGGGTCACAAGTAGTCAAAAATAATGCTCTCAGAATAGAGGCCTGCCTTGGACAACCCTATCTGAAATTTCAACTCTACCCACCCATGCAAATACACTTCATATCTTCTTTCCTGCTTACTTTCCCTCCTCAGAACTTATCACATTGCACACTAGATATTTAGTTTTATTTTTGTCTTTTCTAGTTCAAAGAGGGGAGATTTAGTTTAGTTTTTTTTTGTTTGTTTGTTTGTTTGTTTTTCCTCCTGAAATATATTCCCAGTGCCCAGAGTTATCAGGCACTCAGTAAAATTTATTGTCTAAGGAATGAGCCTATATAGGACTTGCCAAGAAGTGTGAAAAACTAGCATTGTCTCTCTTATCCCATTGTGATAACAAAAATAAATAAGGAACAAGAAGCTTAAAGAGAGAAGAAGATGGTTTGGGGGGAGGGGCTCTATCAGTGAGTTGTATCAGAAGGACTACTGGTAGAAGGGGGACTGTAAATACTCAAGCTTGGGGAAAAAAAAAAAAAAAAACTTTCTTATCCAGAGGTTATTAGTGGAAATCTTGGGAGATGAGAGGTCTGAGGAAGCCACAAAAGGGTCTAAGAAAGAAAGAACCAGCTATAATTACCTGCCAAGCCAACATCAGCTCCTACATGACCTGCCATATAAAAATGTGTAAATTCTTTGAATGCACCATCCATGAACCCAACACTTGGGGAGGTAGGAACACTGGTAAATATGTGTGTGTGTGTGGGCCTGTGTGTGTCTGTGTGTCTGTGTGTGTCTGTGTGTGGTTATTTTTATTTCGGATGTGGGTGTTGCTAAGGCTAGCAGACTTAAGATGGAGGTCAGTAGCTGACCACGCCCACTGTTTCATTTCCACCAAAGAAAGTGAAAGTGAAAGGACTTCCCTCATAGCTCAGTTGGTAAAGAATCCGCCTTCAATGCAGGAGACCTCAGTTCAATTCCTGGATCAGGAAGATTTCCTGGAAAAAGGATAGGCTACCCATTCCAGTATTCCTGGGCTTCCCCTGTGGCTCAGCTTGTAAAGAATCCGCCTGCAATGTGGGAGACCTCGGTTCGATCCGTGGGTTGTGAAGATCCCCTAGCAAAGAGAAAGGCTAACCACTCCAGTATTCCATCCTGGAAAATTACTTGGACTATATAATCCATGGGGTTGCAAAGGGTCCGACAAGACTGAGCACTTTCACATTCAGCCTAGGCTAAAACAGTAGCTAGCTATGGGAAATAATCTGAAATCTGACTCAGAGCAGGTGCTTAGTTCTATTTCTCCCAGAGTCATTAATAACAGTGAGAATATAGATTCTGTCTCAAAAGGAGTGGTACAATCAATATGTACTATAGTTGAGGGAGGAAAAAAAAAAAAAGAACACACATATCATCATTAAACACCTACAGAATGAAAGAGGTTTAATGGAGAAAGGGACAATGTCGCTGATACCTAGAGAGAGGTCTAGGTTTGGGGGGAGAAAATAGGGATTGAGAGGACTGGACAGTTGTTGTACAGAGTACAGGCACAAAAGGATGAAAAATGTGTTTGTGGTGTATCAAGAACTTGATGCATTTGCTCTGAATTTCTGACAACTATATTCAACTGCCTCATAAATTGGAAATACAAGTGCTTGTAGTTATCACATTTGAAACAAATAAAGAAAAAAAAAAGTAAATCAATGTTAAATTTACAACTTCAACAATGGACGGTGATGCTGGTAAAAATAGTCTGTTGATTTATAAAGTGATCTGTGTACTGAGACTGACATTGTTATATGCATTTTATGTTGGACTTTTAATGTGTAAAAATTATGATTTAATCTCAATTTACTCATCAATAGCAATAAAACTTGTTTTAAATAACAGTTCCAGTTCCAGTTCAGTCACTCAGTCGTGTCCAATGCTTTACAACCCCAAGAATCACAGCATGCCAGGCCTCCCTGTCCGTCACCAACTCCTGGAGTCCACTCAAACTCATGTCCATCAAGTCAGTGATGCCATCCAGCCATCTCATCCTCTGTCGTCCCCTTCTCCTCTTGCCCCCAATCCCTCCCAGCATTGGAGTCTCTTCCAATGAGTCAACTCTTCACATGCGGTGGCCAAAATACCAGAGTTTCAGCTTTAGCATCTGTCCTTCCAATGAACACCCAGGACTGATCACCTTTAGAATGTACTGCTTGGATCTCCTTGCAGTCCAAGGGACTCTAAAGAGTTTCTCCAACAGCACAGTTCAAAAGCATCAATTCTTCGGAGCTCAGCTTTCTTCACAGTCCAACTCTCAAATCTACACATGACCTCTGGAAAAACCATAGCCTTGACTAGATGGACCGTCATTGGCAAAGTAATGTCTCTGCTTTTAAATATGCTATCTAGGTTGGTCATAACTTACCTTCTAAGGAGTAACTTTCTTTTAATTTCATGGCTGCAATCACCATCTGCAGTGATTTTGCAGCCCAGAAAATTAAAGTTTGACACTGTTTTCACTGTTTCCCCATCTGTTTGCCATGAAGTGATGGGACCAGATGCCATGATCTTCATTTTCTGAATGTTGAGCTTTAAGCCAACATTTTCACTCTCCTCTTTCACTTTCATCAAAGGCTTTTTCGTTTATCTTCACTTTCTGACTTAAGGATGGTGTCATCTGCATATCTGAGGTTATTGATATTTCTCCCAGCAATCTTGATACCAGCTTGTGCTTCTTCCAGCCCAACTTTTCTCTTGATGTACTCTGCATATAAGTTAAGTAAGCAGACAATATAGAAGCTTGAAGTACTCCTTTTCCTATTTGGAACCAGTGTGTTGTTCCATGTCCAGTTCTAACTGTTGCTTCCTGACCTGCATACAGGTTTCTCAAGAGGCAGGTCAGGTGGTCTGGTATTCCCATCTCTTTCAGAATTTTCTACAGTTTATTGTGATCCATACAGTCAAAGGCTTTGGCATAGTCAATAAAGTAGAAGTAGATGTTTTCCTAGAACTCTCTTGCTTTTTCCATGATCCAGCAGATGTTGGAATTTTTATCTCTGGTTCCTTTGCATTTTCTAAAACCAGCTTGAACATCTGGAAGTTCATGGTTCACATGTTGCTGAAGTCTGGCTTGGAGAATTTTGAGCATTACTCTACTAGAGTGTGAGCTGAGTGCAATTGTGTGGTATTTTTAGCATTCTTTGGCATTATCTTTCTTTGAGATTGGAATGAAAACTGACCTTTTCCAGTCCTGTGGCCACTACTGACTTTTCAAATTTGCTGGCATATTGAGTAAAGCCCTTTCACAGCATCATCTTCCAGGATTTGAAATAGCTCAACTGGAATTCCGTCACCTCCACTAGCTTTGTTTGTAGTGATGCTTTCTAAGGCCCACTTGACTTCACATTCCAGGATGTCTGGCTCTAGATGAATGATCACACCATCATGATTATCTGGATTGTGAAGATCTGTTTTGTACAGTTCTTCTGAGTATTCTCACCACCTCTTCCTAATATCTTCTGCTTCTGTTAGGTCTATATCATTTCTGTCCTTTATCAAGCCCATCTTTGCATGCAATGTTCCTTTGGTATCTCTAATTTTCTTGAAGAGATCTCTAGTCTTTTAATAACAGGAATTATCTTAATGCTTTTTTTTTTTTTTTTTGGCTTATAAAACTAGCCTCTGAGTTGAAGCATTAAAAGAAATCTCTGAATATCATTAACCCATACATTGGAACTAGAATATAAAGTCAGTTATGATAATTCACAAAACAATCCATTTATCAAGAATGTTTTCTTTTTTATGCTTTTATGTAGCATTATATGCCATAATGTAACTAATCTCTGTATATTTACCCATAAAACAGTTTACTATAAAGATTAGGAATAATTTCTACTTAATATATGAGAAAATAAGTATTTCTAATTAGAAATATATTAAATCTCTAGTTTCATATTTTCATTAAAAATCCTACAATACTATCCCATTTTAAAGTGCTAATAATTGGAAAACTCATCTTGCAGAACAACAAAACAAGAGCTAGTTTCCTAACTTTATGAAGCTTGCCTTAAATAAATTACTAATGTACCCTGAAATAGGTTGAACACATTTATATGTATGTTTATGATAAAATGCCCTTTTGCAATTATTATTTATTGCTATGGGTTGTTAAGCACATATTGTACACAAATAATCCTGATAAAATGTTTGAAGATAAACTTATATCATGTGCAGGTGATTGAACAGAAAGATGGCTGCTTCAGTTATGTCCTATAAGAACAGTTTTAGCTATGCAGGGAAGAAGCCTTGAAAGTGTATTATTTTACCTGCAGAAAATTGCTCTCACATCTATATATTAATAATAAAATGTAGAAACACTATGACGGCAGTTGTTCATATTCTCTCTACAGTTGCATCTCTGAGGAATACACATAAATTCTCCTGTTTATACTAAGAGCAATGAGTTACTTTCTGTACCCAACTCTTGTCGGTCCACCTGACAGCAGGTAGATGATGAAGCTCAGATGCGAGTCTTGACTCTCAAGGAGAAAGCACATGTCTATGGCCATTGCTGAATCTGACAAGAATTTTCATTAAAAAAACAGAAAACAAAACAAACAAACAAACAAGCAAAAAACACACAACATTTTGGATTTTTTTCTGCATTTAGTTTTGGGAGGCAGAAGAGGCAACAACACCGAGATTATTACTTTCCTCCATAAATTAACCATCCTTAAATTGATCCTTTCATGCTTATACAATAGACTTGTACATCCTTGGGAAATGTATCATTGATCTCATTTCTAACAATCTAAATACTATCTTAAAATGTTGAGTGTCATTTATCTATTACAAAGATAGTACATATTCTGCTTGGAATTTTTTTTAAGAGAGTATGTTAACTTGATTAAGTCAGTTAAAATTAAGTTTAACTAATTCTTAGAAACTAGTACTGCTGATAGTGATTATGTTAGAATTTTAACATATGAGACATATCTTTGTGACTGGAGGGAACTAATTTTTGAAGACTTACTTAGTCAAAAATAAGATTTTAAAGTTTTTGAAATAATCTTCCTGACAATATTCAGCTATGAAATTCTTTTCTTAATGAAGAAGATGCAAAGGTGCCTAGTTTTTTAAGACTCAATATTTTACAATGCATCTACCATTGTGTCTCAAACAACTAAGAACAATTCAAATTCTTTCAATTTAAAAATCTAACACCATACACAAAAACAAACTCAGAATGGATTAAAGATCTAAACGTAAGACAAGAAACTATAAAACTCTTAGAGGAGAACATAGGCAAAACACTCTGACATAAATCACAGTAGGATCCTCTATGATCCACCTCCCAGAATACTGGAAATAAAAGCAAAAATAAACAAATGGGATCTAATTAAAATTAAAACCTTCTGCACAACAAAGGAAACTATAAGCAAGGTGAAAAGACAGCCTTCTGAATGGGAGAAAATAATAGCAAATGAAGCAACTGACAAACAACTAATCTCAAAAATATACAAGCANTTAAAATTAAAAGCTTCTGCACAACAAAGGAAACTATAAGCAAGGTGAAAAGACAGCCTTCTGAATGGGAGAAAATAATAGCAAATAAAGCAACTGACAAACAACTAATCTCAAAAATATCCAAGCAGCTTATGCAGCTCAACTCCAGAAAAATAAATGACCCTGGAAGGTTTTAAGCAGAGCTTACCATTTAATGGAGAGAATGCTGGTAGCTATGAGGATTTGAGGGTGGCCAGACCCGTTCCAGATATCATTTAGAAGTCTGTGATGATAATCCAGGTGAGGGATGTTAAAAGCCTGCATTATAGCACTGTGCTAGGGATGAGAGGAGTTAAAGAAACCAAGTCAGTAGAACCTTAAGACTGCCTTGACATGGGTAAAGGAAAGGTTGTGGTCAAGGGTGGCTCCCAGATCCTGCATGGGAAACGGGTACTTCTACCATGGGAACCAGAGAACAACGCAGGAGTGAATTTAGGGCAGAAGGATGACTCACATTTAGATTTGTTGCATTTGTGTTGCATTTAAGAAATCAAGCAGTTGAATTTAGAAGTATGAAGCTCAGAAAGGAAGATTAAGCTGGATGTGTTAATTTTTGGAGTCATACTGGGGCTGTATTAAAACAGAAGACATAGACCTTCCCTCAAGTAATGAAGAGATGAATGTGATCCTTGGAAAGATCATGTTAGCATATTAAAAAGTGAACAGTTAGCTGTTAAACTAGAAATAACTATAAGTACAGTCGGAATTCAAAGAAAATAGGAATTAATGTAGCCAATGTTAGTTAACAAAAGAATCTAAAGTAAGAAATTGCAAAGTATCCTCACATATCAAAATGTCCATTAGTATAAAATACACCATTTTTTTTACTTTGAATATTTTTTTAGATGTTTGTATTTAAAGACTTGCTTTTTGTTTTATCCGTTTTAAAATTTTTCTCAATTTATTTTGATTCTAGATGGCAAGATCTTTCAGGAAAAAGTACAGTCAATCATGTACTTGAGGCATTCTAGCAGTGGAGGAAAGTCTGTTACTAGCCCTGGATTTATGATAATAAGCCCATCAGTTTTACTGCTTCACCACCTGAAGGTAAACAAACAAACAAAAGTGACCTTTCCTCTTTAGTTCTGAATATAGACGCATGTTTGCACAACCTGATAGACTAAATAAATGGAAGCTAAACTTTAAAATTACAGAATATATTTAGGGATTCCATTTATTACTTTCTAATATTAGTAACTCACAGTCAGTATAGCAAGTAATTCTCGGGAGAACTCAGAAGATAGATGAGGCTCATGTTATTTTATTCTGGAATTCTTTGTCCCCCTTTATCAGTCTTTCATTAAGCTTCTATTTATTTTCTCATTTTCTTCAAAAACTTTGTTTGGCTTGCTGTCTCCTTTCCGTCTGAACTCACTCTGGACAGTCTCACTTGTCATGTGAGTGGCCATCCATGCTTGCAGCCTCACGGAGCTCCTGGCCCTGGGCCCTTCCCTCTACTTTACCTTCCAGTCTGCTGTGTCCCTCTTGAACATCATCAGAGAACACTTCCCACCTCTGAAATTCCAGTCTCCCACTCTCTATGACAACTTCCTATCTTGCTGGTTTCTTTTTCATCATCCCCAAGTTTTCTCTGCCTGTTTTCCTCTTTCAGCATAGATTTCATTAGTCAATGAAAGACTGGGTCCCACCTCCAGCTCTGATACAAATTATTAAATAGGCCAGCAAGATAGAGACATGGATAGTAGGTAAAGGTATCTGGGTATTAAGCTCCAATTTTCTTTCTCTCCCAAAGAGTTTCGGTTATTCCCTAGCACATCTTATGGCCTTGTATTATAATATTTTAAGGCTGTGTTTTAATTAGTTTTATTTGGAATTTTATAGGATGTGTCTATTTTTAAATCATTGAGCATCATTCTGAAACTTTTTGTAGTACAATCATGCCCCCATTTTCTCCAGGTCATTTGAGTAGACCCTTTTGGCAGCCTTATTCCTCCAGCCAAAATCCAGAAATAACTAGGAAGAACTTCTGAACTATGAAGCTATTCTATTGCCACAGAGCCTGAGCGCTAAGCAGTTCATTCAGTCTTATTTACTGTATATCAGCACTTTTCAAGCTTTAGATGCTGAAAAATCACCTGGAAAGCTTGTTAAAACACAGATCCCTGGCCCCTGCCTTCTACTTTCTGATTCAGTAGGTCTGGGATGAAGCGTGAGAATGTACATTTCCAGCAGTCACACAGCAGTGCTGATACCCGTGCTCTTGGCCCAGACGACACCTTTGGAAACACTCATTTATATCCCATACACCAAGGATGAGAGTGATTTTCCTCCTCTCCTTCTGTGTAGAATATGAGGAGCAGAAAATTGGAGAGCTGTGGCAAGAAGAGAAATATTATTATTTCTTAATAATAGCAGCAAATAGTGACTGCAGAAATGAGGAGTGAGAAAACAGTCTAGGGACATTTAGCCTGGTAATAATAACACCAAGTATGGCTATCACTGCTATTTATTCAGCACCTATTTATTATGTGCTTATTTTACCTTTGAAGAAATAAACACTCCTATAATTAAATAATTAAATTATTTACCTAGGGCCACCTAACTAACAGAACTGTCTCATCAAAAAGCCAACAGTCTTTCCACTGTGTTAAACTGTATCCTCGGGACTTCCCTGGTGGTCCAGTGGTTAAGACTCCACCTTTCAGTGCAGGGGACGCAGGTTCAATCCCTGGTCAAGGAGCTAAGATCCTGCATGCCTTGTGGCCAAAAAAAAGAAAAACATAAGACAGAAACATTTTGCTAACAAATTCAAAAAAGATTTTTAAAAAAAGGTCCACATTAAAAAAAAAAAAAAAGCCTAAAACAAACTGCATCCTAGTGACTATTAGCCTGAGGTAAATGGATTTTCACTTAATTCACTTAATTTCACTTCATTAGGACCATTCATCCCAATAACTGTGAATCATTCAGTCAATATTGTATTTTATTAAGGAAACAAGAGATAGATATTTTGGGAAATTTTTAATTAAAAGTAGTTGAAACAAAAAATAGTTTTAACACAAGTTTTAAGCATTAGTCACTACAGTCATTATCCTGTATGTATTCACAACATCACTGGATAAATGGGTTATTACTGTGGTTGGGACTGACAGTACAAGAGAGAAGTGATCCCACTAAGCTGACTTTTCAGTGCTGTTTTCCTGTCTACTCTTACCAGGAAACAATTCTTCCAGTGCTGTTCCAAAGCAGGTCACTGCCAGTATGCTGCGTTCTAGAAGCCTCCCAGCATTTCCTACTTCTTCACCTCACATAAAGCCACGAAAACTGACTGGAAGTTTGGGTTGTAGTATTGACAAGTTACAGAGTTTTGTAGATGATGGCGTTGCTTCCCAGCCAGAGAAATGGAGCCCTCTGAGGAGTTCCGAGACACTGGTAAAAAGCAAACAAGATGCCTTCATCAGTAGCTGTGAGTCTGCAAAAACAGTTTGTGAAACGGAAGCTGCCCTTTCGGCCCAAGCCTCTGTCAGTGGTGTCCCAAAAGGAGCCTTGGAACTTCTGGCGGTCAGCATAGATCAGAAAGACTTTGGAGCAGAGCCCAGATCAGACGACGACAGTCCTGGGGACGAGTCCTGCCCACGCCGACCTCTTTACCTAAAGGGACTGGCCTCGTTCCAACGTAGCCACAGCACCATTGCCAGCCTGGGGCTAGCTTTCCCTTCCCAGAACGGCTCTGCAGCTGTGGGCCGGTGGCCAAGTCTTGTTGACAGGAACACTGACGACTGGGAAAACTTTGCTCTTCCTCTCAGTTATGAGCCACACCACAGCCGAACTACAGGTGCTCACAGGTACATGTGTTTTTGTATGACAACCACTTCTTCCCTTTTTTAAAATTGTTCTTTGAAGAATTTCTGTACTTGTAGAAATCTCTTTATTCTGTGACCTCTTTTTTCTGTAACATAGTACAACGTGTATGTTAACAACAAGCAAAGATTCCTTTCTCCTTACTTTAATACTAGGTGATAATTCCATATTTAACTAAAGGCTAACCCATAAATAATTCTTGAAGAAAAGATTATCGTATGGTTAATTTAATTCCATATAGAGAAAAACTCTTCAGTTTAGGAAAATTTACGGTTTATTATTGTTCCCCAAATCAGCGCCATCAGTGAGACTTTCCACAGTGATGGAATGTTCACCGGTGCTGTCCACTGCAGAAGACACATGCTCGCTTGAAGTGTGGCCAGTGCAGCTGAGCAACTGAATTTTTAAATAGTTTAAACAGCACAAGTGGCAGTTGGAAATCACAGAGGTAGAGCAGACTAGTGTTTAGTACACTATATATCTGAAAACTACTGGTGATTAAAAAGTGATGGCAAATTTGTTCATCACAGTTAAATCAGGAAACATTTTTAAACGTTATGAACTTATGTTTCACATGTGAAAATTACTGCTATTCATCACTGTTCTTAGGTAGTCATGATGCGCTACTTTTTCCCCTGATACTGTGTTTATGACCCTTTGTGGTCTCTGTTTTAGTGTAACTGAAGACTGCTTGGTACCTATATGCTGTGGGTTGTATGAACTCTTAAGTGGAGTTCTTCTCATCCTGCCTGATGTTATGCTGGAAGATGTGATGGACAGGCTCATTCAAGCAGATACACTTTTAGTCCTCGTCAACCATCCATCACCTGCTGTACAACAAGAAGTTATTAAAGTAAGGGCAAATACTAAGTATGTTGCTTTAATTTGGAAAAATAAATATATGTGTACTTTAAAGTTTGAATATATGTATTCAAATAGACCTGAAATCTTATTTTATTCTTAAGCATCATAAGCTGATATAATTTGTTACTGCTTATCCCAGTTTTTATATGTATTATCATCCAACTTTAAGCCTTCCTCCATATATTGCTTTGTATCAGTGTGTTTTTTAAATCTACTACTTACAAGGAATGCATAGATCATTTCATTGGAGGTCTCTCCTGAGTATATTATCGTCAAATGGTAGACACTTAACTTCAGGCTTAAGCTCAGATGTCACCTTCTCAGAGAGACTTTCCCTAATCACCTTCTGTCTAGCCCTACTCCTCATTTGTTTTATAATAGCATCCTAGATATATCTTATAATTACCTTTTTAATTTGTTTATGTATTTTTATTACTCTTCCACACTGAAATATAAGCTCCATGAGGGTAGGCCTCTTGTGTTTGATATATAAAAGTTCCTAAGTACATTATTGTGTGAATAAAGGTTTGATATGAATGGTTCCCATTAGGAAACAACCCTTTGAAATGGTCTTCAAAGAATCCCACTGTTTTAATTTGATGTGGGACATTGTGTAAGCAGTCTCAGTTCAACCCAGTATTTACTTAGCTTCCATCTCATGTGTAAAACACTGGGCTAGTTGCTCTGTGGGATATAAAAGAATTTATAGACCAGTGTGGGAGAGAGACATATACACAACTAAGTAAAATGTAAGAACTTCTGTGATGGGTGCTTCAGTGGTAGTCTTAATAAAGAAGAATGGGAGCATAGGAAAAACAAATAATTCTGATAGGGGAACAAGGGCAGGATTCATGCAAAAGGTGTATTTTGTATTATGCTGTAAACTTAGAAAGATTTTTAAGTAGGGCAGTAAAAAGATGTGTGTTTTAGGAAAGAATAGTCTTATCACCACTGTGAGGGAGTGATTGCAGGGGAAAGAGGTGGGAGCACTTATGTTCGCAGGCTCACACTGTGATCCAGGGAAGAAATGATGAGCCCCTGATCTGGGGAAGTTGGGAAGTCAAAGGACTGACAGATTTGAGAAACATTCCCTGGAATAGAGGAGAGAGACTTTGCTAATTACACGTGGGCAATCAGAATGAGAAAAGCCCAAAGTGAGATCAGCCTTAAAGTCTAGGAGGATGGTGCTTCTGTGCTCTAAGACCAGAACCATGAAAGAAGTAAGTTTGGAAGGAAAAATAATTACTTTGATTGTATATATGTTACATTTAAGACGCTGGGAAAAATTTAGGCCTATGCTTAGAATAAATAAAATGTCAGGTAGTCTAGGAAAATAGAGGTTTAGGATATATATTTTTGTTCTTTGAGAGAAAGCATTGTACAGTGTTGACTAATCTTTCTTTTTTCAGAATTAGGCACAGATGTTCTACTTATATTCAACTAAGGCTCCCAAGACCTCTAAGACAGAGAGCATCATTAGCATTCTATAATAGAGAGAAAGTTTTAGGTTTGTTTATTTTGCTGAAGAGGTGGCCCTGTTTTTTGAGCTTTGTATGTTCTATACACGTGAAGTTAAACAACTTACAACTACAGGTATAGTACACTGTGATTTGTAATGTTATATAAAATTTTAATATATTATCTAAATTGTCTTAATTTTTTTCCTTAGCTATTAGATGCATATTTTAATAGAGCATCCAAGGAACAAAAAGATAAATTTCTGAAGAATCGTGGGTTTTCTTTACTAGCCAACCAGTTGTATCTTCATCGGGGAACTCAGGAATTATTAGAATGCTTCATTGAAATGTTCTTTGGCCGACGTATTGGCCTTGATGAAGAGTAAGTGGGTTCTTCCCTTCACCAGAATTGGGGATCTTTTGTCTTAAATGTAAAATTTATTAAATTGACTCTTAAAATTATTCTATCACTTTTAGAAAAAATCTGCTAGAAGTCATTTTCCAGGTGAACCAATTTTTTATTTTCCATGTGGTATTCTTATTATAACTTCTTTCCTTGCATTTCATTCACTAGCTAGGCACTGAAAAGAAAGAAACGCTGCATCAAATAAAAGAAAGTGATTTAAGATTTGGCATACAGTGTTAGCCTGAGAGGAAGGTGGCCCCCATAGTCTCGGCAGCAGATTACATGAGGATCCGTAGACAAGCTCCTCACTCCCCTCAGGGATGCTGCTTATTTGAGAGAAGGGTAAACCGGCATATCGACTCCTGATCTTTGACCCTGGTGTAATGCTCATGGATTAATGAATAAGTGCAAAACTTAAAGAATATCTTTCTCCCAAGCCAAAAGTTTGGCAGAAATGTTAAGCTGTTATTTCTATATCTGATAAAGTAGAGAGAACTGTGTCTTTTTGTTAAGTGTCTGCTACTTGTTTGCAAGTAGGCCAGTTCAAACATCAAGGAATTGACCTACTAATTGTAGCATTGACAATATTGCTTTTCATTTGCATAAGTTTTGGCTTCTTCAAAGCAATTCTGCATTATCTCATTTGATTCTCACAACAGCCTTGAGAAGAAAGTAGAGCAGATATCATCACACACATTTGACAGATAAGGAAAATGAGGTGTAAAACACATCAATAACTTCCCTCCATCAGTTCAGTTCAGTTCAGTTGCTCAGTCATGTCCAACTTTTTGCGACCCCATGAACCGCAGCACGCCAGGCCTCCCTGTCCATCACCAACTCCTGGAGTTCACCCAAACCCATGTCCATTGTGTTGGTGATGCCATCCAACCATCTCATCCTCTGTCGTCCCCTTCTCCTCCTGCACTCAATCTTTCCCAACATCAGGCTGTTTTCAAATGAGTCAGCTCTTCACATCAGGTGGCCAAAGTATTGGAGTTTCAGCTTCAACATCAGTCCTACCAATGAACACCCAGGACTGATCTCCTTTAGGATGGACTGGTTGGATCTCCTTGCAGTCCAAGGGACTCTCAAGAGTCTTCTCCAACACCACAGTTCAAAAGCATCAGTTCTTCAGCACTCAGCTTTCTTTATAGTCCAACTCTCACATCCATACATGACCACTGGACAAACCATAACCTCCATCACAGAGGCAAATAGTATACAGGAACTCAAAATCAGATCAACAAAATGGGCAATTTTGCAATCATTTTTTCCTTATTTCATGGTTAGTTGCTTCTAACATGCTCTTGTGTATTATTTATTATAGATTTGATCTGGAAGATGTGAAAAATATGGGACTTTTTCAGAAGTGGTCTGTCATTCCTATACTGGGACTAATAGAGACCTCCTTATACGACAATGTGCTCTTGCATAATGCTCTCTTACTTCTTCTCCAAATATTAAATTCTTGTTCTAAGGTAGCAGATATGTTGTTGGATAATGGTCTACTCTACGTGTTATGTAATACAGTAGCAACCCTGAATGGATTAGAAGAGATGTAAGTTTAAATCATTTTTTTAAACTACCTCTGATTAATAACTTTGGAAAGGAAAAAACTTTAGTAGCAGGTACTTTAAAGCATCTGATATTCCATAATATTTTCAAAGAATTTCTTTCCTTCAGATCTGATTAGATTAGATTTGAGAGGGTATATTTTCCATCATTTTCACTAAAGTTTCTTTTTTTTAAAAAAAAAGGTATTTACATGACCTACATTTAGGTATTTAGAACCTGAAAACAAGGAACAGATCTGTGTGTGTACCCAGTCGCTTCTGCCATGTCCAGCTCTGTGACCTCTCTGCCCATGGGATTTCCCAGGCAAGGATACTGGAATGGGCTACCGTTTCCTTCTCTGAGGAATCTTCCTGACCCAGGGATCGAACCTGCACCTCCTGCATTGGCAGTCAGATTCTTACCATGGAAGCCACCTAGGAAGCCCCTGAACAAATTTACCTGTCCTCAGATATATTTACCAACCTTCCACTATGGTCTTATAGAAAGTATTACTCCCCTCTGGAATAGGAAATTGGAGAATTTGAGAGTTATAATAACTTGTTACAGATCATATAGCTAGTAAATAGAGAACTTGAGGCTGAATCTTCTCACTTCAAAAGTCTCTGCTTTACAGTCAACATACTCTCCCACTTTTCCTACTACTGTTTTCTCCCACTGTTAAATACCATACTGAATTTCTTTTTTTAATTTATTTATTTTTAATTGGAAAATAATTGCTTTACAATGTTGTGTTGGTTTCTGTCATGTATCAACTGAGTCAGCCAGAAATATACATATGTCTCCTCAGTCAGAAGAACATTGGCAAATGGTTGCCCACCAGATTGATTAATAATTTTGAAGAATATGTTAGGAGGTTATATTTTTATTTGGGTTTTGTGCCTTTGGTGTCCTCATTTAGGATATACAGAATAACATTTTTATTAGCATAATATTAATGTTACAAATCTTCAGAAACACCATCTTACTGGATGTTAAAGCATTAAATATTAATATACTTTTGCAGAGAAAACAGAGCATATCCTCGGTGATTCTCTAGGCCTGGGAGACTCACTAGGCCAGGGAGACTGTCTTGTACAGAGAGGATTCATAGTCAGCTTAATTCAGTTTTCACTGGGAACCTATCTTATTTAGGATCTGTGTCTTGGGCAGATGAGAAATACAACCTATTTCCTCAAAACGTCTAGTCTTGATTACAGTACAGTACATGAGATTGGTATAACTTGGAAAGAGTACCAGCAGGCTCCTTCTAAGAGCTGTTTGTTACTGCTGTTGTTTTAAATAAATTGTGCTTACAGAATGTCCCTACATGCTATTGATTGGCCTCAAAAGTTACCATTTCTAACTCTTGCTTGATTTTGAAAACGTGGAGTGGGGAAGTTTAATGTCACACACTGAGGTGGATGATCAAGGTTAAAAATTGAGGGACAGAAGTAACTAATTCATATTTATTAGGTACTTATAAGCGGTTAATGTGGCCTTCCCCAGTGGCTCAGTGGTAAAGAATCTGCCTGCAGTGCAGGAGACGTAGGAGACACAGGTTCAATCCCTGAGTCAGGAAGATGCCCTGGAGGAGGGCATGGAAACCCCCTCCAGTATTCTTGCTTGGAGAATTCCATGGGCAGAGGAGCCTGGCAGGCTATAGTTCATAGGGTAGCAAAGAGTCGGACATGACGGAAGCAGCTGAGCTCGCATGCAAGTGATTAATATATGTTCAAATCCTTGTCTCTTTTAACCCTTAAAATGACCATACTTTGTGTAAGTGGGATTCAGAGAGGTCAATTAATTTATTCAGAGTCACCATCTTTGAGAAGCCTCAGAAGATACCTCTTCATGCCCATAGAACCTCTGGTGGCTGGGAGCCTAGTGGTGCATGCCCACAGGATCTTGTGTTAGTCTCTGTTGTTACACTTGCACCATTTACTGGTTATAATTGTCTGTTCACTTGTCTGGTCCTCTGCAAGCTGAATTTTGACAGGAGTCAAAGTCTATCTTTTTATCTGTCCCTAGCCTGTAGTTCCTATGACCTGCCATAGAGTAAGCATGGATAAATATCAAATGAATGCATGAATGAGTGCATGCTAACAAAACGGGAATTTAACCAATTCTTTTTGCCTTAAATTATTTATTCTTTTTCTTTAGCATTCCTTTGAATGAATACAGATTACTTGCTTGTGATATACAGCAACTTTTCATAGCAGTTACAATTCATGCTTGCAGTTCCTCAGGCTCACAGTATTTTAGAGTTATTGAAGATCTTATTGTACTGCTTGGATATCTTCAAAATAGCAAAAACAGGAGGACCCAAAGTAAGATTTAATTTTTATGGATTGTGGGGAGCAGTTGTATAATAGCCAAAACTGTTATTAGAACCTCATCTCTTTCTGTGGCTTCTATGGAGAGAGTGGGTTAGAGGAGAGGAAACTGTTTTACTAATGTTCACCCTTAACTTTGTTTACTGGCTTTAAAAAGAAGCCTTTTTAAGTGGCAAAAATTACAAGTGATATCCTGATGTAATTAGTAGCTGGCAACATATCATTAAAAGAAGCTGCTGATTTTTCTTGCCAAGTAGAATTAAAAGGTTTATGTTGACTAATAATACCCTTTAATTTTCTTTGGTGGCAAATATGAAAGTGAATATGGGGCAGAAAAATGTGAGAATTTCACATTTTAAACTTTTGGTTAAACTTTTGCCTTCTATGTTAAAAAGCCTATTCTTTTAAGACAATTGCATGAAATGAAATACATTTGTGAGCTAGTATTTTTCCATTGAATTTTTTATAGTGATCCTTTGGAAATTTGCTTTAAAGTTGATTTTAAAGACAGTTCAAAAATGTTTAGTACCATCAAGAACACATGATCAAAATTTTAAAATTTGTGTCTATTAAAACATTATCGACACTTTTGATATTGCATTAGTATTAATATAAAAGTCAACTCAATTACAATCACATAGCTTGAAAACATTCTAGTATCTTCTGTTTTTAGATATGGCTGTTGCTCTACAGTTTAGAGTTCTCCAGGCTGCTATGGAATTTATAAGGACCACTGCAAATCATGACTCTGAAAACCTTACAGATTCACTTCAGTCGCCTTCTGCTCCCCATCATACAATGTTTCAGAGCGAAAGAGCATTGCTGGTGAGTATTTAAATAATATTTTACTAATTATACATAGAAGGTAGTTTGACTCTCCTATATTCTTATATCACTCACATTTTAAAACATTGCTTTGTTTCAGAAGTTAAACTGTAGTGTTTGAGAAGGTTTTCCTCCCAGAGGAAATTATTCTCTAGCTTTCTCTTCAGTGCTGTTCTCATTCAGTTATCCCCTGAGCTCCTACCATGTGCCAAGCACTGTGTTAAATGTTAAAGATGCAAGGATTAAGAAAGACACAGATCCTACCTTTCTACCATAAAATGGTAGAGAAATACAGAGGATAGAAATAGAGACCATACAGAGCAGGGCAACCTGATTTACACGTAGGGTTAGGGAAGTCTCTCAGGAAGTAAGGTTTCAATACAAGGGATGAGAAAGGAGTTAGAGAAGTCAGTGAGTGTTACAGGCAGAATGAACAGCTGATGTGCAGGTGCCGAGGTAGCAAAAAGCTAAGCTTGTTCAGAGAACTGAAAGACAGCCATGTAGCTGGAGTGTAGTCCTTGATGAGATGGTGCCACCAGGTGAGGGTGCTACAGGATGGCGAGGACCAGTTCTTATGGGCCATGTTAAGGACTTTTGATTTTATCCTAATGTTCAGTTCAGTTCAGTTCAGTTGTGTCCGACTCTTTGCGACCCCATGGACCAACTACAGCGTGCCAGGTCTCCCTGTCCATTGTGTCGGTGATGCCATCCAACCATCTCATCCTCTGTCATCCCCTTCTCCTCCTGCCCTCAATCTTTCCCAGCATCAGGCTCTTTTCAAATGAGTCAGCTCTCCACATCAGGTGGCCAAAGTACTGGAGTTTCAGGTTCAGCGTCAGTCCCTCCAGTGAACACCCAGGACTGATCTCCTTTAGGATGGACTGGTTGAATCTCCTTGCAGTCCAAGAGACTCTCAAGAGTCTTCTCCAATACCACAGTTCAAAAGCGTCAATTCTTCGGTGCTCAGCTTTCTTCACAGTCCAACTCTCACATCCATACATGACCCTGGAAAAACCATAACCTTGACTAGACGGACCTTTGTTGGCAAAGTAGTGTCTCTGCTTTTTAATGTGCTGTCTAGGTTGGTCATATCTTTCCTTCCAAGGAGGAAGTGTCTTTTAATTTCATGGCTACATGATTGCATTCACAGTGATTTTGGAGCCCCCCAAAATAAAGTCTGACACTGTTTCCACTGTTTTCTCATCTATTTCCCATGAATTGATGGGACCAGATGCCATGATCCTCATTTTCTGAATGTTGAGCTTTAAGCCAACTTTTTCACTCTCCTCTTTCACTTTCATCAAGAGGCTCTTTAGTTCTTACTTTCTGCCATAAGGGTGGTGTCACCTGCGTATCTGAGGTGATTGATATTTCTCCCAGCAATCTTGATTCCAGCATATGCTTCCTCCAGCCCAGCATTTCTCATGATGTACTCTGCATAGAAGTTAAATTAGCAGGATGTCAATATACAGCCTTGACATACTCCTTTTTCTATTTGTAACCAGTCTGTTGTTCCATGTCCAGTTCTAACTGTTGCTTCCTGACCTGCATACAGATTTCTCAAGAGGCAGGTTAGGTGGTCTGATATTCCCATCTCTTTCAGGATTTTCTACAGTTTATTGTGATCCACACAGTCAAAGGCAGAAATAGATGTTTTTCTAGA
The DNA here is from genome assembly GCA_006408695.1 of Aepyceros melampus. Taxonomy (NCBI): domain Eukaryota; kingdom Metazoa; phylum Chordata; class Mammalia; order Artiodactyla; family Bovidae; genus Aepyceros; species Aepyceros melampus. The sequence continues at coordinate 104,402 of SJXQ01004429.1, read as the reverse complement.
ACTCTCTTGCTTTTTCCATGATCCAACGGATGTTGGCAATTTGATCTCTGGTTCCTCTGCCTTTTCTAAAACCAGCTTGAATATCTGGAAGTTCACAGTTCACGTATTGCTGAAGTCTGGCTTGGAGAATTTTGAGCATTACTTTGCTAGCGTGTGAGATGAGTGCAATTGTGCAGTAGTTTGAGCATTCTTTGGCATTGCCTTTCTTTGGGATTGGAATGAAAACTGACCTTTTCCAGTCCTGTGGCCACTGCTGAGTCTTCGAAATTTGCTGGCATATTGAGTGCAGCACTTTCACAGCATCATCTTTCAGGATTTGAAATAGCTCAACTGGAATTCCATCATCTCCACTAGCTTTGTTCGTGTGATGCTTCTTAAGGCCCAGTTGACTTCACATTCCAACCACATATATGAGACTTATAGTATTTTTAACTTGATGAAAGACCTTGAAAGTTATCCAGTCCAGCTTCCTTGTGTTACAGATCCACCAAGGCCTAGAATTAGAAACTGCTGGATGGAGGCCCCACACCCGTCTCTTTGTGTCCTTTCACACCCACTTCTTCCAGGTCTGTTGTATCAGAGATTAGGGTGACTTGCTTAAACTAACGTAATCTGATAATATTATCCTTGAATATATCCCAGATATGAATTTTTCTTTATATTTGCTCCATTTTTGTCTCAAAGGTAACTCTGCGCACCAAGCTGTATTAACTGATAAAAATACTGATTACCTAAAATACTGGACAATCTAAAATGCTAGTAAAATATTTCAATATCTTGCAGGATGAGTCATTAAATCCTATTGTAAGTAATGTTTTTAGAGGCTATTTGTGGACTTTGATATATGCTTTCATAATTTAAAAAAAGGTTCAATTCCAATGAAGGATTCCATTATTCCTCACCCTCCAAGACGTCATTTTGGTTCCTATGGTCATCTTCCGATGCCCTTCTCCTTCAATCCACTAAATCAAGACTCAGTTACCTCCTTTTCTCCTGGATCCACTCCCTGTGGGGTGCCTCTTGGAGCAGGTGCAGTAATGGTGCAGGAAACCACTCCTGCCTCTTCAGTCTGAGGAAACCTTTCTCAGGAAATGCTTTTTGTAGCACTGAATCACATGTGATGCATGTTTCAAATCATTTTAATAATAAATTACTGAAATTACACTCTCCTTTCTGAGTTCTTCACTGTATTTGACTGATTTCTACTATGTCACTGTATACACGTCTCAAAAATAATTTATAAAATTCAGCAATGTTACTGCTGCTGCTAAGTCACATCCGACTCTGTGCGGCCCCATAGACGGCAGCCCACCAGGCTCCGCCGTCCGTGGGATTCTCCAGGCAAGAACACTGGAGTGGGTTGCCATTTCCTTCTCCAATGCAAGAAGTGAAAAGTGAAAGTGAAGTCGCTCAGTCGTGTCTGACTCTTTGAGACCGCATGGACTGCAGCCTACCAGGCTCCTCCGTCCATGGGATTTTCCAGGCAAGAGTACTGGAGTGGGTTGCCATTTCAGTGATGTTAATTACCCAAAAATAGTAATGTTCTTGCTAAAACATGATATGCTTTAAAAAAAAATCTATTGATTATTTTGGAATACAAAGAAGTGAAACGGTATTTGAAAATGTTTGAATATATACACCCTTCTGATTGAGTTTTTCAGAGGACTAAAATTTTTCCAGAGGATATCCATCCTACTAAGTTATATCACAAGCTATAACATTGTTATTTAGGACTTTGAAATCAGAGTGTACTGTTGCACTTCTTCAAAGAGGGAGAAATCACTTTCTCTTAATCACTCTCTTTCCTTGTATAAATTACCTTTGAATTAAATAAAGTTCTTTTCATTGTCTGATAATCAAAAAGTTATAGCAGAAATGATTTCTTTGATCCTTGTTAACTCCAGCACTTGACGTTTTAATTTATATACTTAAAGGTCCTCGAAAATTTCTCCTTGCTCAAACTGACTCTCTTCTGATGAAAATGCGTTCAGTAGCAAGTGATGAGCTTCATGTGATGATGCAGCGGAGAATGAGCCAAGAGAACCCTGTTCAGGCGACTGAAACAGAGCTTGCACAGAGGTTGCAGAGGCTCACCGTTTTTGCAGTTAACAGGATTGTTTATCAAGGTAGGACTAGAGAATAAATGTGTTCTTGCTCAGATATTGAAATGAGCATAATTTAAGAGAGGGGCTTCCCTGGTGGCTCAGACGGTAAAAAGAACTGACTAAATTTCAGATTTTTTAACAGCATTAAAAAATTTTTAGTATCCACATACTAGTAAAAGAATTTATTTGGACCCAGTATCCTTGAATAAAATTCTACTTTTTTAATATGTTAAATGCTGGCCTAGACTGACCATTGAAATTTAAAATAGTATAGCACCTCCAATATATTTTTTAAACTTTTCTTGAAATAGTCATAGATTCACATGCAATTGTTAGGAAATACTACAGAGAGATCCTTTGTGCCCTTTACCCAGTTCCCCCCCGCCATGGATCTTGTAAAACTATAGTTCAGTATCAATACCCAGATATTGACATCACTGCACTCAAGAAAAAGAACACTTCCATCCCTATAAGAATAAGAATATGTTGCCTTTCAGAGCCACATCCACTTTCCTCCCACACCCGCCCCATCGTTAATCGCTGGCAACTATCAATCTGTTCTCCATTTCTGTATTTTCATCATTTCAAGAATGTTAAATAAATGGAATCATACAGCACATAACCGCACAGTATGTGTAAGATTGACTTTTTTCACTCAGCATAATTCTCTGGAGAGTCATCCTGGATGTTACATGTATCAATAATCTGTTCCCTTTTTGTTTTTGGTAAGTAATATTCCATAGTATGGATGTACAGTTTAATCATTTACCTGTTGAAAGACGATCTGGGTACTTTCCGGTTTGGGGCTATTACAAACAGCTAGCTGCAATAAAGATGTGTGTGAAAGTTTTTGTGTGAACTCAGGTCTTTGCTTTTCTGGGATAAATATCCAAGAGTGCAATTTCTAGGTAGTGTGATAGTTGTGTGTTTTGTTCTTGCTAAGGAACTGCCAGACTTTTGTAGAGTGGCAGTATAATTTTATATTCCTACCAGCAATGTATGAGTGATCCAGTTTTCTACATGTCTTCACCAGCATTAGAAGTTTCACTGTTTTCAGTTTTAGCCCTTCTGATACATAATGTTGGGCTATAACTTTGTGATTTCAAGGTATACTTCTACAGGAGCTAATGGTTTATATGTTTATGTATGAACTTTAATGCCTATAACAAACACTAAAAAAGCTATGCAAAGAAATATACTCAAAAACAAGACAAATAAGCCAAAATTCTAAAAAATTTCAAGTGACACACATTTTTTTTAACTTTTCTAATTTATATTTGGTACAACCAGCCTGTAGAGTAAACTGTGAAATTGAACTGTTATCAATGCACAGCATTTAATGGGATAGCATGTCTGGTTAAACAGGTCTGCACGTCTGTCTAATGTATATATCACATGGTCTATTGTACAAGAACCTTCATGACTTTAATAATTTTGTAGTTTAATTCGTCTTCATTAGTAAAGTAAAGCTTTAATTTAGGATTACATGACTCATGTATGCTTAAATTTCTGCATTGTTTTAGGTGAATTCACTTTCTTTAGTATATTGTATTTTTTACATCAAATGCAGCTATTACACTTTATATTGTGACAACTGAATTAGTAATTACATAGAATATTTTTGCCACTATCATTTGTAATGGCTCAGTATTAGTGATTTGACTAATTTTTTATTCTTCTTTTAATTCAAAGAATTTAATCCAGATATTATTGACATTTTGAGTACTCCAGAAAGTACAACTCAAAGCAGGACCTCAGCTTCCCAGACTGAAATTTCTGAAGAAAATATTCATCATGATCAGCCTTCTGTTTTCAATCCATTTCAGAAAGAAATGTTCTTGTATCTGGTAGAAGGATTCAAAGTATCTAGTGTGAGTAAATTAGTTACATGGGAAATGTTCATTCACAAAGAAGTAGAGGTTTTATGTGTCTGTATTCAGTTCAGTTCAGTTGCTCAGTGGTGTACAACTCTGCGACCCCATGGACTGCATCACACCAGGCTTCCCTATCCATCACCAACTCCTGGAGCTTGCTCAGACTCATGTCCGTTGAGTTGGTGATGCCATCCATCTCACCCTCTGTCGTCCCCTTCTCTCTCAGGAGTAGAAGTGTCTGTATTACATGTTTGCAAAATCTTATTCTTACACTTTCACAGACTTTTCTGAAACTCAGACAACTTGGATTTTAATAATGAAGTAAAATGTATTGCTAATTTGCCTTTTTCAGAACTACTCACTTCATGCAGCATTGGTTTTCAAGTCTATAACCCAAAAGCTATTTTCTAATATTATAATTTATTAAATAAAATCAGCATCAGAAAAAAATAGGAATTTGATGATTACTATGAAGCTTAAACTAATAACCTGTTTTTAAAGGACTTTATTTATAGCTGCTTACTCTAGAGTTATTATTATGGATAATTATGAAGTGCAGATATTGGCTTAAACAGGTCTAATATCTTCAAAATTATGTAGAGAATACTGAGAAGCATCAGGCTCCATTTATCATCAACTCACTTAGGTTTTTGTGGGTCATTTGTAGTTGAACATAGGGGAAAAATTGGTCAGTACACTCATAGATAGCAAAGGCTAATCTAATTCTAGCAGAACTCATAAATCATGATTCTGCCAGTATAACTACATTTGGTTGTCTGCAGATTCCACTTAGAACTGAGTCATTCACAAAGAGCCCTTAGGACTAGGAGTAACTGGAGAGCCATTTCCAAAACTCACAATAAACTGTAAAATGTACTGATTCCAATTTTTAAACCAGATAAAGGATATTTGATCAGGATTAGGTTAACCCTAGGGACCACCTTCAAAAGCACAGCTTATTTGGTGGTTTGTTAAGGGATACTGATGGTCAATTTATATACAATTCTTAATTTGTGACAGTTTTACTCAATATTTTAGTCTTCCTTGGTGTATCAGTGGTAAAGAATTTGCCTTCCACTACAGGAGGCGAGGGTTCGATCCCTGGGTCAGGAAGATCCTTTGGAGAAGGAAATGGCAACCCACTCTAGTATTCTTGCCTGGAAGATCCCATGGGCAGAGAAACTTAATGGGCTACAGTCTATACGTGCATGCTAAGTTGCTTCAGTTATGTCTGACTCTGCGATCTTATGGAGTGTAGCTCACCAGGCTTCTCTGTCTGTGAGATTCTCCAGGCAGGACTACTGGAGTGGGTTTCCATGCCCTTCTCCAAGGGTTCTTGCAAAGTCAGGGATCAAACCTGGGTCCCTTACATCCCCTGCATTGGCAGGCAGGTTCTTTACCACTAGCACCACCTGGTCCATGGGGTCTTAACAACTTAGCAACTAAACAACAACAGCTAAATATTACTAAAATATTCAATATTTTAGTACTAATTAAGCCTCTATTATGAATCCTTCTCTTTTATATTGCAAAATCCAGGTAGGCTTATTTACTGTTGTTCTTTCATGGTTCTTACAAAATCCAGGTAGGCTTATTTACTGTTGTTCTTTGATGGTTCTTTTTTTTTTTTGCCATTTAAAATTTCCAAATCCTGGGTAATTTTTTTTTTAAGTGTCTTAGGACTTTAGCTTCTTTATCTCTCCCTTTTTAAATTGTGGTAAAATAAGACTTCCCTGATGGCTCAGACGGTAAAGTGTCTGCCTACCATGTGGGAGACCTCGGTTTGATCCCTGGGTTGGGAAGAGCCTCTGGAGAAGGAAATGGCAACCCACTCCAGGACTGTTACCTGGAAAATCCCATGGACAGAGGGGCATGGTAGGCTCCTACAGTCCATGGCGTTGTGAAGAGTCGGACACGACCGAACGACATCACTCACTCACTCGTACATAACATAAATTTTGACATTTTAACAATTTTTCATGGTGGTGGTGAAGTCGCTCAGTCGTGTCCGACTCTTTGCGACCCCGTGGACTGTAACCTACTAGGCTTCTCCGTCCATGGGATTCTCCAGGCAAGAATACTGGAGTGGATTGCCATTTCCTTCTCCAGGGGATCTTCCCGACCCAGGGATCGAACCCAGGTCTCCCGCATTGGAGGCAGACGCTTTAACCTCTGAGCCACCACTTTTTAAATGTGTCCAACTTTCAGCGACTCCATGGACCGCAGCCTACCAGGCTCCTCTGTCCATGGGATTTTCCAGGCAAGAGTCCTGGAGTTTAGATGTACAAATCAGTGATACTAAGTCCATTCACATTGTTGTGCAACTATTACCATTGTCCATCCCTAGGAATTTTTCTGTTATTGGAAACTGAAACTCTGTGTTTATTAAACAGTAATTCCCCATTAGCCTCTCCCCCAGTCCCTGATAAACCACTATTCTGTTGGTATATATTGCACTTGTTTATCCATTCATCCATCAATGGGTATCTGGATTGTTTCTACCTTTAGGCTATTTTGACAATGCCACTATAAACATTGATGCACATCCATCTCTTATAAAACCCTGTTTGTGTGGATGTGTATATCTTCCTAATTTCAACTGTTTGAAAATTCTAGAATGAAACATGTTCCATGAATTTTTAGGGCTGCGTTGGGGTTATTATATTATTGCTTAAAATATTTGATCCTAATTCATTCCTGTTTTGATTTAAGGCTTCAGGTAAAACCAGTAGTTCCAAACAGCAGTGGGCTAAAATCTTATGGTCTTGTAAGGAAACCTTCCGAATGCAACTTGGGAGACTGCTCGTGCATATGTTGTCTCCAGCCCACCCTTCACAAGAGAGAAAGCAAATTTTTGAAATAGTTCGTGAACCAAATCATCAGGAAATATTGCGAGACTGTCTTAGCCCATCCCTGCAAGTAAGTACCCCAATACTTCATAAGTAACAACTATTATAAAACTATACAAATCAAGAACTGAATTTAAACTGTATTTTCCTGCCAAATACCATGAATATAGTTTTCTAACCAAACAAATATTTTCTGAGGTCTTTCTTCAGATGCCATTTACCAGAGTCAATTTGTTTAATCTGTTTAATCCCCCTTCCTTTTTCCAGTGTTTAAGTTCTATACCTGAGTTCTTATAAGATCCTTCATAGTTTGTTACTAAATCTTGAAGTGTTTTCTTTAAGAACTGTTTGGAGACTTTTTAAAGCATTATATTATCCATGAAACATCCATACTGCTCAAAGAACAGTACATATAACATATTTCAAAAATATTTACAGTAAATTAAAATATTTGTTGATCATCTGGAATGGTAAAATCAAAACACTCAAGCTGTTTTGGAATCTATAAATTCTATCACTTAGCAAGCAATAGATGGAGAATTTAAGTGGTGTAACCATTCTGTTTAGCAGTTTCTTATGAAATTAAATATACTCTTAGCCTGTGATGCTAAAATTCCATTTCTAGATATTTACCTCAGAGAAATTAAAGCATCTGTCCATAAAAAGACTAGTAGGAGAATATCTATGACACCTTTTTACTAATAGCCAAAAACTGGAAATAACCCAAGTATCTGTCAGTGGGATACTTGGGTTAGTCAGATGTATAACTAAACTGTGGTATATTTATGCATGAGACTGTTACATAGCAATAAAAATGAACTGACTACTGACGCACCCCTCAATATGGATGAAACTCAAAATCGTCGTGTCACTGAAAGGGACAGCCAAACACCAAAGAGTAGGCATTTTATCATTCCATTCATATGAAGCCCAAGAACAGGCAAAATTAAGATATAGTCAAGGAGCTGTTCTTTCGTCGCTTTATTCTCAGCAAAGCTGCCATCCCTCTGAATCCAACCATGACGTTTCCAGTTCTCTTCTACCAGCTTCACTTCTCTACTTTTCCGTTTCTGTTGGTGGTGTCCTTACTGCTTTCAGCTTGAAACATTGCAACTGTGGTTGACTTTGTTCTCTCTTGAATCTGTTGTATCACCAAGACCAGTCATTTAGTCCTGTCTTTCCCTATATTCTGCCCACCCTCCACCCCCCCCGTTTAGGCTTTTACCCCTAATGCTTGGATCACTACAATAGCCTCCTCTCCACCTCAAGACCAAATTACTCTATCTGGTAATTTTTTTAAGATTTATTATCCTTCCTGCTAAATCACTTCGGTTGTGTCTGGCTCTGTGGAATCCAAGGGCGGTGGCCCGCCAGGCTCCTCTGTCCGTGGGATTTTTCCAGGCAAGAATACTGGAGTGAGTAGCCATTTCCTTCTCCAGGGGATCTTCCCAACCCAGATTCCACTAGCAAAGCTTTCATGGTTCAGATGGAAGATTTATTATGGCAACATTCAAATAAACTTAAAAGTTGGAAGAAATCAAAAAAAGAACCCCACATGACCATAACCTGACTTTAATTTTTCTTTGTAGTACTTTGAAATAAAGTCAGGTATCAGATTATTTTACCTGTAAATACTTCAGTCTAGATCTCTGCTAATAGGACTTTATTTTAACTTATCACTCCCTATGATAGTAACAGTAATTTCTTCTTCTGTTCAGTCGCTAAGTCGTGTCCAACTCTCTGTGACCCCATGGACTGCACTACACCAGGCTTCCCTATCCTCCGCTATCTCCCAGAGTTTGCTCCAATTCATGTCCATTGAGTTGGTGATGCCATCCAACCATCGCATCATCTGTCGTCCTCTTCTCCTCCTGCCCTCCATCTTTCCAGCATCAGAGTCTTTTCCAGTGAGTCAGCTCACTTACTTATTATCATCTAATACCCAATGTTTAAATTTTCCCAATTTTCTTTTAATTTTTTAGATAGTTCTCTTGATTCTGGATCCAAACAAGGCCCACACAATATTTGATGTGTGCTACATCTTTGCAATCCTGGTAATTACTGTCCCCAATCTTTTTTTTTTTTTTAACTGTCATTATTTGTTGATGAAACGGAGTCATTTGTTCTATAGACTCTCCCACATTCTGGATTTGTTTAGTTGTATCCTTGTGGTTCTAGATCTAGAGGCTTGACTGGATTCCAGTTTTTTTATTTGTCCATTGAGTTGGTGATGCCATCCAACCATCGCATCATCTGTCGTCCTCTTCTCCTCCTGCCCTCCATCTTTCCAGCATCAGAGTCTTTTCCAGTGAGTCAGCTCACTTACTTATTATCATCTAATACCCAATGTTTAAATTTTCCCAATTTTCTTTTAATTTTTTAGATAGTTCTCTTGATTCTGGATCCAAACAAGGCCCACACAATATTTGATGTGTGCTACATCTTTGCAATCCTGGTAATTACTGTCCCCAATCTTTTTTTTTTTTTTAACTGTCATTATTTGTTGATGAAACGGAGTCATTTGTTCTATAGACTCTCCCACATTCTGGATTTGTTTAGTTGTATCCTTGTGATTCTAGATCTAGAGGCTTGACTGGATTCCAGTTTTTTTATTTCCTATTTAGTTTTTTTAAAAAATATTTCATCTTCCATTACATCATGGCAACAAGCAGAAAACATCTGGTTGCTCTGCTTTTTTGAGATGGTAGCAGCCTGATTCATCCATTATAAAGTTCACCCTCAGTCTTTAATTATTTTAGTAACTATTAATGATATTTGCCAAGACCCACTTTTTCATTAGGAGTTGCAAAATAGTGATTTCTCTGTGTTTCTCATTCCACCATCATCTGTTAGCTCTGATTCGTCTATAGGGGAGAATGTTCCCTTGGTAGCTGTTTGGCTCCCCTAAAACATAGTCTCTGTAGGAAAGGCAAGAAAAAGGCTTGTTTCTTTCATCTGTTTGTTTTTAGAATAATAACTTGGTACCCTAGCAAACTCTAACTTTTGTATTTGTTTTTAATATTTGAGATGTTGTCATGAACTCAGGTATTGTTTTATAAATTTTGTAAGTAGTTTCAGATCTTTGCAGTTATTTTTCTCTTTCAGGTTCAAATGAACACATCTGTAGATTCAAGTTGTTGTATACTTTTAACATGGCCTTTTTAATTTTAACAAGTTTATGTGATTAACTTGAGGCTTCCCAGGGGGCACAGTAGTAAAGAATCCACCTGCCAGTGCAAGTGATGCAGGAGATGCAGGTTTGATCCCCTAGAGTAGGAAATGCAACCCGCTGCAGCGTTCATGTCTGGAAAACTCCCTGGACAGAGGAGCCTGGCAGGCTGCAGTGCATGGGGCCCCAAAGAGTCGCACGACTGAGCGACTGCAGCACAGCACAGCTTCACTAACTTCCTTCCATTCTGGAGCGAAGAGTGTCCCGGGCGCATCTTGTGTATTTCCTTCCCTAGACCTGCAACCAGACTTTCCCCAAGAAGCCCGTTTCCTTTTAATGAAATAATAGTATTTAGAAACTACAAATCTAAGGACTAGGTATGTTCATTTCTATTGGATTGTCATTTCTTCTCAGTGTTTTTAGTGGCCAAAGCTCATATCATGTGAAAGTGTTAGTTGCTCAGTCATGTCCAACTCATTGCAACCCCATGGACTGTAGCCTGCCAGGCTCTTCTGTTCATGGGGTTTTCCAGGCAAGGATACTAGAGTTGATTGCCGTTCCCTTCTCCAGGGCATCATCCCAGCCCGGGTATCAAACCCAGGTCTCTCACGTTGTAGGTAGATTCTTTACCATCTGAGCCATCTGTAAAATGTCAACCTGGTTTCAAAATCAAAATTGTGAAATACAGCACAGTTGAAGAGTTTCTAGTTTTTATCTCTATAGCCTTCCCTCATTCTTTCCCTTTCCCTGTAGCTTACCATCCTTATTTGATTTTTATTTGTTTTGGAGATATAAGCAAATTTGTGACACACACATGTGGGCATGTGTATGTATTCTCGCTCTCACTTCTTTATATGAAAAAAGGTAATGAACCATACACATCCTTCTCACTCTACTTTCTTCAGCTAACAACATATCCTGCAATGGTTCCGCAGCAGTATAGAGAGCTCTTCTTATGCCTTTTTTATAACTGCCTACAAGCTCTATTCCATCTGTAGTCTGCCTGATTTTTAAAGCTCCAAGCTTCTCTTCAATTGAATCTGGTTAATTCTCCAGCCAGTCTGTGGCTCCTCATCTTTTCTCTCATAACATCTTCATATCCCTTGTTGTCCTTCTGATAGCTGCTTTTTTCATGTTGTGTCCACAGCATGCAACGCTCTCTCTCCTCCCCTTTGTCTGTCTGTATGCCTGCTGTGTCCATTTAGCCATGCACTCATATCATATGGTACCACCTTCAAAATCTTCATGCCTTCTTTTAGACTACTCAGAACTCTTCCTTCTTGAAACTTCATCGAAAATTTTATTTTTACACATTGTATTATTTTCTAAGAATTTGTGTTTAAATTCAGTTCCTTTAATCAGTTTCCTGAGAGCAGGAAATAAGATTATGTGTGTGTATCTCCAAGAACAACTTTTCTAGTCCCAGAAACTACAGTCAATAAATGATTGATCAGAAGATGTAAGATGAGCTGTTAGAAACAGCTTCAGTGTCTAGGAAAATCATGTTTCTTTGGACTTTCAGAATGAAAAAAAAACATTTCTGATAGTTTTTCAAGATGATTTTTAAATGTCACTGAATACTAAACAAATATTTTTAGAGTTCTATCAGATTATTACCTTTAAGATGCACATATGAAAATATTCTAGTCATTTACCATTCCTCTTTATTTGCCAACTCTTCAGGCCTTTTACTTGCAGAGCATCTGTTCATTTTTCTCTTTTGGTCAGCTAACAGCTGTCTCCTGACTAATTTAAAATGTTGCATTAAAATGAGCTTTGCTATTTTCATCATTACATATGTTCATCTTATGCTTTTGGGAAATGACATGATGTGATTCAGCATATGAATTGAAATATCACCTAAAATGTAATAGTTTCCAAATCCATTTGTTGACTATTCACAGTTTAAAATATCCTAAAGCCAAATATAGTGATATTTGTATGAATGCAAATTGTTAAAAAGTAAAATTATGCATGTTTAACTTGTTGGCAAAGTTAATGTCTAAATAATATATAGTGTACACTTAACAATCAGGTGTAATATCTTTGGCATGAAAGAGCCACTTAACAGAAAAAAGCTTTGATCTGCACAATAAATAAAAAGCACTAAAACTGGCATGTGTGTGCATATCAGTCACTCAGTCATGTCCAAATCTTTGTGACCCCATGGACTGTAGATCGCCAGGCTCCTCTGCCAATTGAATTCTCCGGGCAGGAATACTGGAGTGGGTTGCCATTTTGTTCTCCAGGGGATCTTCCCAACCCAGGGATTGAACCCCAGTCTCCCACATTGCAGGCAAATCTTTACCGTCTGAGCTGCCAGGGAGGCCCATAAAATTGGTATAAACAAAGTTTATCTAAAACTGAAATTTCACATGTTTCCAAAGTCAAATAATCGTCTAAAGCAAAAATGGTAGCCATGTCTTTTGGAATCCCAGCATAGATAATAAAAGTATGCATGTGTGCTCAAAAAAAAAAAAGGACCACTTAAGAAATCATGAATCAAAGTTTGGTTTAGTTTTACCCTAGGAAGGACCATTTTCATTTTCTTAAGTAACATTTTCATTTTCTCTATAGGGCCTATTCATAAAAGACTGACCTAAACCAACCCTTCTCCCAAATATTCACATACTGAATGCTGACATCTTAACTGGTTTTGAAGTTTTTTACTTTTTGTTCTCCCCAGGAAATAGTGACTGCTTACAAATGGAGCCAAAGATACTTTTTTGTTCTGATATTTTTTCCAGTATTTATTCTCCCAAGCAGAAATTAAAGAGACTCTTACCTTGAGGTTTAAAGGAAAGTTTCCCTTCCAGTTCAATATTTCTATGAAAAGAACTAAGAATTATTTTCTTTCATCCCAAGCTTATTTTCTGTATTCCTTTAGCAAACCCTCTCTAAAAATCTTTCCCCAAAAGCTTGTGTGCTTGCTTTTTTCCTTCTTTCCTTTATTACTTCTATTCCTCCTTTCTTCTTTTTTTTCCTCTTTTTCTTCCATTTTTTTATCTTTAACAATAAAAATTTTCAAACATACTAAGAAAAATAGAGACTAGTGAATACTCAATGAATACTATATGACCATCTCATAGGTCTAACTATTGTTAGTATTTTTATCATATATATTATAATTTTTTTCCTGAGGTATTTTAAAGTAAATTATATAAATCACAACATGTTTTCAAAAGACTTTTTTATGTCACCATAACAACATTATTATACCTAATAAAATTAGCATATATTCTAATGCCATCATATACTCAGTGCATAATCATTTGAGAATTTCTTCAGTTGTCCCCCAAATGTCTTTTTAGCTGATTTATTTAAACCAGATTCAGCCAAATAAATGCAGCAATAAAATTTAATTTACTGTTAAAGAATTTAAATGTAAAAATACAAATCCTTTATGGCTTAAAATTTTTTTTAATTAAAAAATTGTTACTTTTTTTTTTTAAAGCATGGAGCCAAATTAGTTTTGTATTTGTCAGAGTTGATACATAATCACAAAATGAGTTGACTGAAGAAGAACTAGACACAGCAGAACTGCTTATGAATGCTCTAAAATTATGTGGTCATAAGTGCATCCCTCCCAGTGCATCAACAAAATCAGACCTTATTAGAGTGATCAAAGAGGTGAGTCAGTGAAACCATAAGAAACAGTTTTCTTAGGAGATCCCATTGACTGTAACTAAAGAATGATTGAGAGATTTTTTTTATTATAGAGTACCACTGATGGTGAATTTCAAATGATAATTTTCTTATACTTTATATTGCTTTTTTATGAGAAAACAAATAATCTTATTTTAAGGAGCATTTTATTCTCTGTGGTCATCCATATTCATTACCACTAGCTTTCAGGGAAGAAAAAGGTTTTAATAATGACAAGCAAGTTGAATCATCAGCCTCAAGTTCTTAGTTCTTTAGTGAAAAAGCAAAATAAGGAAGCAAGCAGCTATGCAAACCCATTGGGTTTGGCAGCCCTAGTTAACTATTCCACCCTAATTTCTGTGGCCCAAAGTGTGTGGAAACAAAGGGGAATTAGAACATTATTTAAGTAACTGACTATTTTAATATTCTGGTCTCCAGGAGACAATTTTTTTTTCCTTTGTTAACTTGGTTTTAAATTTAGTTTGCTGGGTTCTGTGCCAGTGTTAAATGATAAATAATAAGTTTTATATAGTATATTATTATCTAAATCTTTTAGGAACAAAGGAAATATGAAACTGAAGAAGATGTGAATAAAGCCAGCTGGCAGAAAACAGTTAACAGTAATCAGCAAAGGTAGGATTTCATGTGTGCTGAAAGTTATGTCTAGGAGCCCCATTATATTTTGCATGTGCTTTTAGTTTTAATGTACCACGTTTTGAAATACATTTAATGTTCCTATATATATGCTTAACTTACAGGCTTCTTGTCTGTTTAGTCTCTTTCAGCGTTTGGATTCAAAATCAAAGGATATATCTAAAATAGCTGCAGATATCACCCAGGCAGTGTCTCTTTCCCAAGGAATTGAGAGAAAAAAGGTGATCCGCATATCAGAGGAATGTACAAAGTGGATCTGAGTGCCAGCAGACACTGGCAGGAGCTTATTCAGCAGCTGACGCATGACAGGTGGGCAACGTGGGAGGGCTTTCAGTGGTCTTGCACGAATGTTTTATATTGATGTTATTTTCACTCTAGAATAAAGATTCATAATATTATCTCATTAGCTTAAATATTTTTGTTTAATCATTTGTAATTTATTTCCTCTTAAAGAATATGCCTATGAGAATTTTTTTATTCTTGGGAGGGAGAAAAAATAAGGAGAGAGAGAGACATTAACTCTTGTAGAGAGTAATATCTGTTTATTGGCTTTCTTTTTAACATATGATCTTTGCAAAAGAATAGAAAAATCACTGAAACAAGACAGTTGGGAAATACATCTTTTTCTAGTTAAGACTTCAGTAACACAGTTAAAAAGATGCATCACAAATAGTGAAAAGAGAGAAATTAAAATATTATTCTCTGAATTTGGTTAACATAACTGATTAGTATTATGACTTTGAGGAGCTATATACTAAAGCAAATTCCAGGTGAATGAATGAATTAAACTTAAAAAGTGTACAAAGCAGGAGAAAATAGAGTATTTATCAACTCTGATAGATAACTTCCTAAGATCAAACACAATTGAAGAAACTACAAAGAAGAAATGAATGGCTTTAAACCTTAATTTTTTTTCCAGTGTATTTAACCAGCATAGCCACAACAAAACATCAAAATTTATTTTCAGCATGTATTCCAAAGTTAGTATTTTTATTATTTTAAAATTTCATAAAAGTTTGAAAATAAAAATTAAAATCCCAAAAGTTTGAACAAAAGACATGAATTATTTTTCACATTAGATAAGTAGAATTAATAAGCAGATGGGAAAAATTGAATATTGCTAGAGGCTAATTAAGTTTTTTAAAATCTTTAGATACTATATTTTACCTTTTATGTTAAAATAAAAAGTTTTTTTAGGAACTCATCTCCACAGTGGGAATAATGTATCTTAGCTCTTGATCAGAGGTTTGTGGCATGGTATACTTTGACATAATATATCAGGAACCCTATAAACAATTTATTTCTAGTTCCAGTTATTCTATTTTAGTGATTCTGTCCTAAGGGAAATGTTTAAAATATGCAAAATCAATAAAGATTTTCATCTCTGCATTTTTTATGTTAGTGAATGAATTAGAAACAACTAAGTATATACCAGTAGTAATAAATACAGTATGATCTTTTCACTCAATATAATATTAGCCATTTAAAATGGTAATAATAAAAGAGAGCAGAATATAGGAATGTGTATATAAGAAAATATGTGTGTATATGAGTTATAACTGTAATTTTAAAAGATGAAAATCACTAACAATATTTTGGTATGTTTGGGATAGTAGGATTAAGAATAATTTACTTCTGTTATCTATTTCTATAAACTATTTCCTTTCATTTCAAATGCTAATTTATTTTAAAACATTTTTAGAAATATAATTACTACAAAAATGAATAATTTTGTTTGTTACATTAGATAATAGTCAAAATGGGAAATGAAAAAAATTTATTTGGAAATTGATGTTTTTTCTTTAGTTGACCATACTAAGTCTAATATATCACAGAGCATATATTGTAGTCATGCTGTATCTTTTTAAAAATTTAATAGGTACAAGAAACTAGTAGCAGTTTCTTGCTTGCCTTGAGTTTCTCCTTGCCTTGAGGCAAGGAGACTGGACTCCAGAGCAGAGGGATACTTTTTTTGTTGTTATTCTTTTGTGTGTATGCAGTATGTTTGTGCTCGGTCGCTCAGTTGTGTCCAACACTTTGCAACCCCATGGACTGCAGCCTTCCAGGCTCCCCTGTCCATGGGATTCTCTAGGCAAGAATACTGGAGTGGGTTGCCATTTCCTCCTCCAGGGTATATTCCTGACCCAGGGATCGAACTTGGGTCGCCTGAGTCTCCTGCATTGGCAGGCAGATTCTTTACCACTGAGCCACCTGGAAAGCCCTGTGTATGCATATCCCTGTCTAGTTATATGAATAGTTGGGATTTTTCAGTGAATGGATCAGTTTTGACTTACATATTAAATCTTTACATAGTTTTTTTAAGTTATAAGTACTTCAAATTGCCACTTGAACCTTTTCTTTCTACCTGTAGAGCAGTCTGGTATGACCCCATCTACTATCCAACTTCATGGCAGTTGGATCCAACAGAAGGGCCAAATCGAGAGAGGAGACGTTTACAGAGGTGTTACTTAACTATTCCAAATAAGTATCTGCTTAGGGATCGACAGAAATCAGAAGGTAATAGTGATTCTTGACTCAACATATAAATAGCAGATAACTGTGGTCATCACACAAAGATGATGTCATTTCTTTTCCTCAACAGATGTGGTCAAACCACCACTCTCTTACCTGTTTGAAGACAAAACTCATTCTTCTTTCTCTTCTACTGTAAAAGACAAAGCTGCAAGTGAGTCTATAAGGTAAATTTGAATCCATAAGACATCTTCTCTTTTGTTGAATGTGTTAAAGACTTTAATAGTCTATTGCAGTGCTGTTTATTGATGTTTATTTTAGATAAAGCAATGGTTTAAGAAAAGACCTGAACATGGCTCAAGAGAGGACAAGGTTGAATGGCCCAAATCCAAAGAGACCAAACAGTTTTGATAGGGAGTTTTCACTGGACTTCAGTCTTAGTCTGTTACGTGAGGAAGATAAGTCACACCTAACGTGTCATAGCATTGTTGAGGACTGTGGGCCAGTATGGTAACTATTGATAGGATTGTCACTGTGGTTGTAGTGGAGGCTGTGATCAGGCCCATTTTATAGATAAAAAACTGAGAGTCAAGATTAAGTGACTAGACTAAAGAATAGAAGAACTTTTCTTACTCTGAATCCCCTTTTTCTCCTAGAATGCTCCATTTCTTTCCTGGGTTTGTTCAGAGGCACGAGCGAATGTTTGCTTATGTACTGGAAAATATAAAATATTGAAGTCTCTTTTAAATAACTGAGTCCTTGTATTCTGCATAGGGCGTAGGGATTATTCACTTTTTCTAAAAGTTTCTGTTATTCTGCTATATAATGTCAGAAGTGAGATAATATTTTCATGTGGACTCTAATAAGACAGTCTATGCTTTTGCCTGCTCTGCTGAAATCTACTAGATAAAATAAAGCTTTTATTCCCTGAAATTGTTCAAAACATTTAATCACAGTAATTTTAAATATGTTTTGACAGAGTCAATCGAAGGTGTATCAGCGTTGCACCATCTAGAGAGACAGCTGGTGAATTGTTATTAGGTAAGGTACATTTTGAAGATGTTTATACATATTCACTGTGCCTATTTTATTCTTAGATAATTTAAAACATTGTTTTAACAAACTGCCATTAAATGAGATAAACTGTCTCTAATATTGTATAGGTTATTTTGCCTTAACACTGTCTATAACGCATATGACTCATGAATGTGAAGAAATGACAGTCTTAGTTTTTGAAAAGCATATGAATGGCATTTTAATTTTTATAAAGTTAACTTTGTTCATGAGTATACATTTTTAAATTTGTTTCTTTTATTATGTATCAATTTTTAATTCTAAAGTAAAGAATCATTAGTATGTTTATATGCCTACCGTTTTAACAGATATCCCGATACACATGAAATATATCCACCTTGAGATTATTTTTAATTTATATTCTTCACTGTACTTCTGAGAGAAAGGCCAAAACTATCTGTGGGTAGTCACATTTAGTGAGAAATTTTTTCCTCAAGACATGAAGGAATAGCATTAAACCACATAGTCTCTATTTCCTTAAATAACTGATTTGTATGCTGTGGGCCAATTGTTCTCAATCAGGGGCATCCAGATCACATGGGAACATCTAAGAAAAACGAATTCTCAGGCCCCTGCCCAGAGCCACTGAATCTGAAACTCTGTGGATGGGGCCCAGACATTACATTTTTATACACTCTGCAGTGATTCTGTTGCTGCTGCTAAGTTGCTTCAGTCGTGTCCGACTCTGTGCGACCCCATAGACCTCAGCCCACCAGGCCCCCCCGTCCCTGGGATTCTCCAGGCAAGAACACTGGAGTGGGTTGCCATTTCTTCTCCAGTAGTGATTCTGACACACCCTCAAATTGGAGAGTCACTGCAGTAGGCTAAAGCTATATAGCCTCAAAGCCCTAACTTGCAGAGTTTCAAGCTTGCCAGGGCTGAGCCCCACACTCACTAGGATGGAGATGGTGCCCTTCTCTGAGCTGTCCATGCCAGAGCTCAGGGTGACCAGCATCCAGTGCAGAGCTCCAGGAAGTCCCCACCGTTTGGATATGCGATGCAGGGATGTGCAGGGATGAGCCATCAGGGCTCAGACAGTAAAGAAACTGCCTGCAATGCAGGAGACGCGGGTTCGGTCCCTGAATTAGGAAGGTCCTCTGGAGAAGGGAATGGCTACCCACTCTAGTATTCTTGCCTGAAGAAATCCATGGACAGAGAAGCTTGGCGCGCTATAGCCAACGGGGTCGCAAAGAGTCGAACATGACTGAGCGACTAACACGTTACTTTTCTTCCCTATTGAGTGTTTAAGTCAGCAAAATAATTAAGGATTCCTCTTTTGCTAGAAAATTTAGTTTATAACTTGAATTTAGTTAATGTGTACAAAATAAAAGTAATATGCTAGTAACCTAAGAAGAATACTGGTAATAAACAGCCAACACTTTTTAGCACTAAGCACCAGACACTGTTAATAAACATTTTACATATATTCTATATAATTCCCACAGTGACCCTATGAAATAGAGTCTTCTCCCTATCCCATTCTTTTTATAAGGAAACTAAAGCACAGTGGGGTTAGGCAGCTTGCCCAGGATCTCATGGACATTATTCAAAATGAAAGTGAAAGTGAAGTCGTTCAGTCGTGTCCAACTCTTTGTGACCCCATGGACTGTATAGCCCACCAGGCTCCTCCATCCATGGGATTCTCTGGGCAAGAATACTGGAGTGGGTTGCCATTTCCTTCTCCAGAGGATTTTCCCGACCCAGGGATCGAACCCAGGTCTCTTGCATTGCAGGCAGACGCTTTAACCTCTGAGCCATACTTACTGAGTATAAAGAACTCCTTCTGGGTTCTGGATTCAAATTCGGTCCAACTGACTCGAGAGGTGCTTTTAACTATATAAGATAATAGTGCACAGATGTTTTTAAACTCACAGCCAATTATTTTCTGCAGGTAAA
Source organism: Aepyceros melampus (assembly GCA_006408695.1). Lineage (NCBI taxonomy): Eukaryota > Metazoa > Chordata > Mammalia > Artiodactyla > Bovidae > Aepyceros > Aepyceros melampus. The sequence goes on along the minus strand of SJXQ01004429.1, from coordinate 84,664 downwards.
TGTGGAATGTATTTTGTGGAAGATAACGCTTCTGATACAGTTGAGAGTTCTGTGAGTAGCAGTTTAAATTTGTGTTTATATGAATCTACACAAATTCCCACATGTATAAGTTTAATACAGCCAGGAAGCAGATAGAACTGTTAAGAATTCATTTCTTGTCACACTCTGTGTAAATTTGTCTGAATTCCAGTTTTTAAGATAATTTTAAAAAGAAGACCATGCCATCCCCTCTGACTCATGTTCTGAGTCTCATAGCAGCAAGTATTATGGGTCAGATTCTGAAGCATTCATATTATTTCTCACTCATTAGTTTATGTCCATTCTTTCTCACTACTATCCTCTGTAGCATCAAAATTCTTGCCATTCCCTGTTTATTGTCACATACATTTGCCTTAAAAAAGAAAGAAAAATATTGTCTGATTTAATAACTTAAGTATGCCTAATGTTCACATAGCTTAGTAGTCATAATTTTTATTCTTCTGGAAATACTTATATTAATCTGAAAATAACAAAAAGGACTCAATTCACATTTTGGTACAGTAAACATTTTATTTATTTGAATTCATTTACATGCCATTAAAATACTGCTTTGAGAGTCCTGTAACAGGAGAAATAAGGCTTCTTGTTTCAGAAGTTCTAAAGCCAGGAATTCACAAGGATACATTTAAATAAGGTTATGTATGATTTACTGCTTTATACATATTTGATTCAAAGAAATTAGGGAGTGAAAACATAAAATATTATTGTAAAGTAAATCATGTTAAAAAATCATTAAAGTGTTTCATGTAATCCCCCAAAATTGAATAGGCATTATTTTGTGATTTGCATAACAATTACTACAGTATTTATCCCAGCTAGCAAAAGTATAGTTATGTTATTTTTTAAAATGTATCTTTTTAGAACAAAAGAGTTTAATAATGATACATAAATCAGCTTTTTTTCTGGGTGGGTCCAAAAGATGACCTTTTCCACCTAAATGAAAGCTCTAAAAAGACCCTTGCTTTTTAATAAATTGAAGGATCCTTCCTTTCTTTGTATTTTTGTAGCATTTGTACTTACCAAAGCATGTGTAAATATCCTGTGCCCCCTTTTTATCACGTATAGATTTATTTCATGCAGAGCACTTACAAGCACCTTGCCTGTAATGCTTAATTAATGTTGGTTAAATTGAAAGTATGTTGAATGTTGAAGCTAACCAGGGAGGAATTTGGTTTTAAGAATGAGAATATTACCTTTTCATTAAAACATTTTGCTTTCCTTGTAATATATTTCCTGCCTCCATTTCTAAAAATTAGTTGAGACACAGTAAGACACACACAGAGCAGACCAAAGTGTCACTTCCTCCTTACTGTTGTTTTTCAATTTTCTCTTTATTTTTGACTCCTAGAGATTTCATTTTCCTTTACTTTCTTGCAAGCTCAGCTATACATTTAAAAGAATATTTGCTTACTAAAAGAAATCAGTCTGAAAAGTCTACATACTTTATGATTCCAACCATATGACTTTCCAGAAAAAGGAAAACAAGTAGAGGCTACAAAAAGATCAGCAGTGCTGGGTGGAGCAGAAGGGAATTTCACAGCAGTGAGACTATTCTATATGATACTGTAATGGTGGACACATGTTATTAAACATTTGTCAAAACCCATTTGACCTATACAACACCAAGATTAAACTATGGGCTTTAGTTAAGAATAATCTATTCAATAGTGGCTCATCAGTTGTAACATATGTACTACACTGATTACAAGATGTTCACTGTAGCGAAACTGAGTGCAGAAAAGCTGTATGTGGGAACCCCATACTATTGTAACACATGTACTACATTGAGTACAAGATGTTCACTGTAGTGAAACTGAGTGCAGAAAAGCTGTATGTGGGAACTCCATACTATCTGCTCAGTTTTATACACGTAAAACCTCTCTGGAAAATACAGACTATTATAAAGTTTAAATGAAATTTATTAACTCAGGTGTTTTTTTTAGATTTTATCCAGCATTTTGAAGTGTTTAGTAACAGGAGGATTTTTAGAGAATCTTATCTGCCACTTTGCCACAAAAGGAAGGCTTTGTATTGCATTTTGATAGTGTTTTAAAATGTAAAATTAAAATGATTCTATTTCATGTAGAGCAGATGCTTTCATGTTATTTCCTTTGACTTTAGAGCCTTCAAGGAGAATTGGAACCAGCATCGTTTTCCTGGACATATGAAGAAATTAAAGAAGTTCACAAGCGTTGGTGGCAGTTGAGGGATAATGCTGTAGAAATATTTTTAACAAATGGCAGAACACTCCTGTTAGCATTTGATAACACCAAGGTAAATTTGCCTATATTGACAGATAAACTCTTTCAAAAAGATCATGGAATCAGTTTAATTACACTCATACTGACTAAAATGAAGTTTTAACTTATTTAAACTTTATTTCTGAAGTCAAATGAAAATTACCCTATTTCTTAGTACTGATTAAAGTAAATCTTTGACTATTTTTGTCCTCCAGAACTGTATTAAATTTTTATTCCCCAGAGTGACTGTATCTGTAATAAGTAAGTAAATGTATGTATAACCAACCTGAAGTAGTTTAACCTTGATAGTAGATCTCATTTTTGACAAACCCTTTCTTGACTGCCACATTGCTTCAGCTACCATGTGTCTGCTTGTCTTGATAGAAAACCTCTTGGAAGAAATTGTGTATGCTTGCTGCTTCCAATTCCTCTCCTCAGATTCTCTTTTGAAATGCTCCAGTCAGATTTTTTTCCTTACCGCCCCACCGTAACCTCTGGTCAGCATCACCAGTGACCTGAATGTTGCTAAACCCTACAGTTGTATTTCTTAGTCTTCATGTTACTTGACTTAGCAGCAGCATTTGACACATCTGATTATTCTTTCTTTAAAGAAAGTGGGGGGAAAACCTTCCTCACTGGACTTCTGCATTAAAGTCTAATTGGCATCTCAAATTTAACATGGAAAAACTGAACTTCTAATTTTCCCTCTAAAATCTCCAGTTTTCCCCAGCTCCATAAATGGCAACTCCAACCTTGCTGGTTGGCCAGTTCAAAAACCTCGGGGTTATCCTTGACTCCTCTTATTCTGTCATCCCACTTATTCTGACTCCTCTTAATCATCTGCTCTTTTCAGTAAATTCAGTTGGTTCGCCCCTCAAAGTATACCTAGAATCTGAGTGTTTCCACTGCTGCCATCCTGGTCTAAGGCACTGTCAGCTCTTGCATAAATCATTGCACTAGCCTCCTCACTGGCCTCCCTGCTTCCGCACTCCCTCTTCTTTCAGACTGCTCCCAACACAGCAGTTAAAATGGGTCAGATTGTGCCATTTCTCTCCTCAGAGCCCTCTGACCACTTTCTTTGTCACTCTATTAAAAGCCAGGACCTTACAGTGTTGAATAACCTAGCACTTCCTTATTCTTTCTGACCTTATCTTCTGCCGTTCTACCCTTCACTGTCTCTAGTCCATCTGTGGAGACTTCCTTTTCCTTGACTATCTATAGCAGGCACACTGATGCCTGAAAACCTCTGCACTTACAACTCCCTAAAATCCCGCCTGAAATGCTTTTCCCCTTAGAAATCTACATGACTCACGCCCTTACTTTTTTCAGGTTCCCTGATCAAGTGCCCTCTTATCAGAGAGACTTCCCTGATTATGTATTTCAAACAGCAACCCCTTTTTCACTCCTACCCCCAGGAATCCCTTTGTCTCCTTGACTTTTCTCTCTTTTCTCTAGAGCACTTCATAGCAACCAACAGTGTCTGCCCAACAGAATGTAAAGACTGTTTTGTTAAGTGCTACAGCTGTAGCATGGTATATAGGTGCTCAGTCGATATTTGTTGAATGAATAAATGTTTCCTTTTCCTTGCAAAGTGTAGTATGCAAACTGTCATAAATTCTCTCCCACCAATCTTAGCTTCAGCATCTGGCAACCTTCAGATTTAGGCTGTAGGTTTAGGTTTTTATTTTTGCCTTGAACTTTTTTTTTAATTCTGATTAAAAAAAAATAGCATAGTAGTTGCCATCTTAACCATTTTCATGCATACAGTTTAGTAGTGTTAAGTATATTAACATTGTTGTGAAACAGACCTCCAGGTTTAGGTTCTTAAATACCCTGTGATCTTATGCCTGTTCCATAACTAAGCTCATTCTTCTCATTCACTTTTAGTCTCATCTCTAATTATCCACATCTTTAGCTCATCTTCCTATGCCTGAAGCATATACACATTTAAGAGGAGTAATTCAAATTTGTTTTTAGAAAGGCCTGGTTCCTCTATTTTTTTCCATTTATTACCAATTATCATTTAATTGCTTTAGAAGAAATCAGAACACCCTTTTTCTGTGACAGAACTTTTCTGAATCTCAAAAAAAAAGAGTTCATATATTAGTTTTCCATCAGTAGTGAAAATGAGGTATCATGTTTTTATGTAGGATATTTTATTTCATTCTCATGAAATAAATCTTACTATCCTCATATTTGGAGAAGACAATGGCACCCCACTCCAATACTCTTGCCTGGAAAATCCCATGGACGGAGGAGCCTGGTAGGCTGCAGTCCCTGAGTTCGCTAAGAGTCGCACACGACTGAGCGACTTCACTTTCGCTTTTCACTTTCATGCATTGGAGAAGGAAATGGCAACCCACTCCAGTGTTCTTGCCTGGAGAATCCCAGGGACAGAGGAGCCTGATAGGAGACCGTCTATGGGGTCACACAGAGTCAGACATGACTGAAGTGACTTAGCAGCAGCAGCATCCCCGTATTACAGCATGGGAACTACAGCGCGAAGGGTTTAAGCAAGAAAAAAGACCTGGTCTGTCTAATTCAGAAAACCGTGCTCTTTCTACTACAGCGTGTTTCATTTATATAGGTGAAGACTCTCCATTTTCTTTTATTGACTTTTTTTTCCCTTAGGGTTTGTATGTAAGTGATTTTTCTGTATAAACTTCTTAGTTTCTTACTGATTTCTCCAGCTGCAAAACATAGTGGTTAAGAGCCAAAAGTAAATGATGTAACAAAACAGAAACAGATTCAAATATGAGAACAAACTAGTGGTATGAGTGGGGAGAGAACAGGCAGAGGGGATTACAAAGTACAAACTACTATGTAGAAAATAAACTATAAGGATATACTGTACAGCACAAGGACTATAGTCAATATTTTATAACATTTAAATGGAGTATAATTTATAAAAATATTGAATCACTATGTTGTACACCTGAAGCTAAAATAATATTGTACTTCAATAAATAAATATGTATAGCACAGCCTTTAGAGGAAGACCTAGATTTGAATCTTAATTCCCCACCAGTCAGTGTTATTGGGCAAGAAGTGTTTTCTTGAAGGACTTGAGATTAGTAACATGCCTGTGATATCATAGATTCTTTGGAGGAAAGTGTCAAGACTAAAAATAAAATCTGGGCTGTTTTTTTTCTCCTCCCGTTCTAGGTTCGCGATGATGTATACCACAGTATACTAACAAATAACCTGCCTAATCTTCTGGAATATGGTAACATCACCGCTCTGACAAATTTGTGGTATACTGGGCAAATTACTAATTTTGAGTATTTGACTCACTTAAACAAACATGCCGGCCGATCTTTCAATGATCTCATGCAGTATCCTGTGTTCCCATTCATACTGGCGGACTATGTTAGTGAGACCCTTGACCTCAGCGACCCATCAGTCTACAGGTAACGAAGACATCACCTATTGGCTTTGTCAACGTGCTGAATTTATGTGATTAAAGTTCTTCTCATGAAAACTTTCAAACATGCAAAAAACAGAATGAATGTGTAATAAACCCCCATATGATCATCACCCCAACTCAATAATTACGAAAATTTTTGCCAAACTTGCATCATCTTTTTTTCCTCAAGAGAAATCACACACGTTTATGTCACTCGTGTGTTCTATAGTATACATCTCTTAAGAAAAAAGTAAAACATTTTGTTACATAACTTCAGTGCCGTTATCATATCAAAGAAAATAAAAACAATTAATTTCATAGTATCATCTAATATCCAGCCTATTTTAAATGTCCCTTGATTATATCAAAGATGTCTTTTTATAGATGATTTGCTTGAATCAGGTTCAGTATCACCTTTGGTTGCTTTGTCTCTAAAGACAAATCTTAGAACAGACCTTATTTTTATGTATATATTTTTCTCTTTATTCCTAACGTTGCCTTGTTTAAGGAAAAAAAGGTCATTTATCTTGTATAATGTCCCCCGTACCACATTAACATTTCGCTTTTTCCTCTAGCCCCCTGTATTTCCTAGGGACTGGAAATTACTTCTAAAGGCTTACTTAGACTTAGGTTCAACTTTTTTTTAAGCAAGAACTCTCTAAAGGTGGTGGTATGAACTTTTTCTTGCCCCATATCAGGAGGCATATGATATCCCAGTGTTAAGGATGCTCAGGCTGATCTGTGGGTTCAGCCTCCCATTGAACTTGTTTGTTTAATTGATGATTATTTCTTGAGTCTGTGATTTCACTGGGGGTTACCAAATGGTGATTTCCTGTTTTCTCATTTCTTGTACATTTATTAGAAGAAAGCGCATAAGATGAGCCTGGGACATTTTGTTGTGTCAGAGAGCAAGAAAATTAATATAGTCTTGTCAAAAGAGTGGGAGCCATATTTGCACACCCATGTTCATTGCAGCTTTATTCACAGTAGCCAAGAGGTGGAGGCAGCCCAGATGTCTATCTGTGGATAAATAGTTGTGGCAAACTTGGTATATATGTAATATGGAACATTATTTAACATTAAGAAGGAGGGAAGTCCTGTCACATGGAAGAACTTTGGGGATATTGTGCTAAATGGAATACGTCAGCCACAAGAAAACAAACACCATGTGATTCCACTTACTTAGGTTGTTTAGAGTAGTCAGAGAGTTAAATGGTGTTTGTTGGGGGGGTGAGGGAGGAGGGCGGATGGGGACATAGGGAGTTGTTGCTCAGTAGGTGTAGAGTTTCAGTTTTACAAAGTGAGAAAGCTTTAAAGATCTATTGCACAACAGTGTAAATTAGTTAACACTGTTGAGCTAGGTACGGAGGGTGGCTAGGATGGTAAGTTCAGTGATGCGTATTTTTTTACTATAATTATAAAAAAATAAAGGACTTAGGAGCCAACTGAAGTGGCTCTCACTACCCAGGATAGGACAGTCAGAGCATCAAAAGGTATAAAGGCCATAACTGATTGAAACACATGTAAGCAAAAGGAAAATACTTAAGTTAATAGTGATACTCTTTACAGGCCCCCAGAACAAAGCAAAAACTAAACTCATTTGTTGCTGTTGGATGGGGCAACAGTTTTCTACTTTTGAGATTTGACAGCTAAGGAAAAGAATTAAGCTTTTATGCTGCCTTTCCTGAGAGAGTTGCATTTTAGAGTAACCAAATAGCCATAGTTGATGAGGAAATATTCTGTTTCTTTAGTTTTAAATAACATTCTCTGACTATTATCAAAAAGTCAAGAAATAGCAACTCTTGGCAAGGACGTGGAGAAAAGAGACCCTGTACACTGTTCCTGCGGAGAAGGCAATGGCACCCCATTCCAGCACTCTTGCCTCGAAAATCCCATGGACGGAGGAGCCTGGTAGGCTGCAGTCCATGGATCGCTAAGAGTCGGACACGACTGAGCGACTTCACTTTCACTTTTCACTTTCATGCATTGGAGAAGGACATGGCAACCCACTCCAATGTTCTTGCCTGGAGAATCCCAGGGACGGTGGGCTGCCGTCTTTGGGGTCGCACAGAGTCAGAGACGACTGAAGCAACTTAGCAGCAGCAGCAGCACACTGTTCCTGGGAATGTAAACTGGTACAACCACTGTGGAAAACATTATGGAGGCTCCTCAAATATTAAAACTATCCTATGATCCAGCCATTCTACATCTGGATATTTAATCCAGAGAAAATTAAAACACTAACTCTGAAAGATACCTGCACCCTCATGTTTACTGCAGCATTATTTATAGTGGCCAAGATACAGAGACACCCTAAGCGTTCATCAGTGAATGAGCAGAAAAAGAAAATGCCACACAGACACATACACACACACAAGAATACTATTAGTGTTAAAAAAAAAGAATGAAATCTTGTGACTACATGAATGGCCCTGAGGGCATTATGCTAAGTGAAAAAGTCAGACAAAGACAAATACCATACAGATAAGTAAGGAGAAAAGGAAAGATATACCCATTTGAATGCAGAGTTCCAAAGAATAGCAAGGAGAGATAAGAAAGCCTTCCTCAGTGATCAGTGCAAAGAAATAGAGGAAAACAATAAAATGGGAAAGACTAGAGATCTCTTTAAGAAAATTAGAGATACCAAGGGAACATTTCATGCAAAGATAGGCTTGATAAAGGACAGAAATGATACGGACCTAACAGAAGCATAAGATATTAAGAAGAGGTGTCAAGAATACACAGAAGAACTATACAAAAAAGATCTTCACAACCCAGATAATCACGATGGTATGATTACTCACCTAGAGCCAGACATCCTGGAATGTGAACTCAAGTGGGCCTTATGAAGCATCACTACAAACAAAGCTAATGAGGTGATGGAATTCCAGTTGAGCTATTTCAAATCCTGAAAGATGATGCTGTGATAGTGCTGTACTCAATATGCCAGCAAATTCAGAAAACTCAGCAGTGACCACAGGACTGGAAAAAGTTTTCATTGCAATCTCAAAGAAAGGCAATGCCAAAGAATGCTCAAACTACTGCACAACTGCACTCATCTCACACACTAGCAAAGTAATGCTCAAAATTCTCCAAGCCAGGCTTCAACAGTACATGAATCGTGAACTTCCGAATAATCAAGCTGGTTTTAGAAAAGGCAGAGGAACCAGAGATCAAATTGCCAACATCTGTTGAATTATCAAAAAAGCAAGAGAGTTCTAGAAAAACATCTATTTCTGCTTTGTTGACTATGCCAAAGCCTTTGACTGTGTGGATCACCACAAACTTTGGAAAATTCTTCGAGAGATAGGAATGCCAGACCACCTGACCTGCCTCTTGAGAAATCTGTATGCAGGTCAGGAAGCAACAGTTAGAACTGGACATGGAACAACACACTGGTTCCAAGTAGCAGAAGGAGTACATCAAGGCTGTATATTGTCACCCTGTTTATTTAACTTCTTTGCAGAGAACATCATGAGAAATGCTGGGCTGGATGAAGCACAATCTGAAATCAAGATTGCTGGGAGAAATATCAATAACCTCAGATATGCAGATGACACCATCCTTATGGCAGAAAGCAAAGAACTAAAGAGCTTCTTGATGAAAGTGAAAGAAGAGAGTGAAAAAGTTGGCTTAAAGCTCAACATTCAGAAAACTAAGATCATGGCATCTGGTCCCATCATTTCGTGGCAAATAGATGGGGAAACAGAGACTTTATTTTTGGGGCCTCCAAAATCATTGCAGATTGTGACTGTAGCCATGAAATTAAAAGACGCTTACTACTTAGAAGGAAAGTTATGACCAATCTAACCATATTAAAAAGCAGAGACATTACTTTGTCAACAACGGTCCGTCTAGTCAAGGCTATGGTTTTTCCAGTAGTCATGTGTGGATGGGAGAGTTAAACTATAAAGAAAGCTGAGCGCTGAAAATTGATGCTTTTAAACTGTGGTGTTGGAGAAGACTCTTGAGAGTCCCTTGGACTGCAAGGAGATCCAACTAGTCCATCCCCGAAGGAAGTCAGTCCTGAGTGTTCATTGGAAGGACGATGTTGAAGCTGAAACTCCAATACTTTAGCCACCTGATGTGAAGAACTGACTCATTTGAAAAGACTCTGATGCTGGAAAAGATTGACGGCAGGAGGAGAAGGGGACAACAGAGGATGAGATGGTTGGATGGCATCACCGACTCAATGGACATGAGTTTGGATAAACTCTGGGAGTTGATGATGGGCAGGGAGGCCTGGCGTGCTATGGTCCGTGGGGTCACAAAGAGTCAGATGTGACTGAGCAACTGAACTGAAATATGATCTCTAATTATTTATACGGTCCATGGGGTCACAAAGAGTCAGATGTGACTGAGCAACTGAACTGAAATATGATCTCTAATTATTTATATAATTATATAAATATAATTATATATGAACTCTAAAAGTGAAAACAAAACACACAAAACAAAAAGCTAAGCTTATTGATACAGAGGACAGATTGGTGGTTGCCAGAAGCATTGAGGGGTGGGGATGAGAGGAGTTGTGGCAAAATGGGTAAAGGGAGTCAAATAGTACAAACCTCTTGTTATGAAATAAACAAGTTATGGGGATGTGATGTAGAGCATGGTGACTATAGTTAATAATATGCCAAGAGAGTAAATCTTAAAAGTTCTCTAACACAGCACAAAAATTTTGTAAGTATATATGGTGGCAGATGTTACTAGACTTACTGTGATGATCATTTTGTAATTTTGAATATACAGATATTGAGTCATTATGTTGGATACCTGAAACCAATATAGTGTTATATGTCAATTATACTTCTCTTAGTTTAAAAAAAAGTTGATTGCAAATATACTACTTAGTATATTAGAATATTTTAATTATAACTTCAAGAAACCAGATTCAGTTTAATGTGTCAATTTAAAAAGAGTAGATGGCACATTATTTCTCTTTTAGACATTTTTATACACTACTAATGTACATGTAAATTTATACACTACTGATATAAAGAGATGCAGTCTTTCGGAAAGACAGTTTGACTGTATATAACCAAAGAACTCTTTAGAAATTGCATACTCTGTTTCAGCAACTTAACTTCTAGGACTTTTTTCTTAGGAAATATTTTCTTAGAGTATTTTCTTAGGAAATACTTTAGGATATGTGCTTGACCAGAAGGGTTATGCCTGGAAGTGAACTTCATGAGTGCAGGAGCCAGTTTATTGCTAATAACATTGCCTGGCACTTCAAGCAAATATTTAGCCATAAGATAGTCCTCACATCATTTTTTAAAGTAACTGAAATTTAGAATCAACCTAAATGTACAATACTGGGTTTGAGTAAATTGTTCTATATTGTAGTCATTAAAAATGATACTGTGAAATATATATTATGGGGAGTTCTTTTTATTTTAAAGTGATATACAAATAAGGAGGAAAACATATACCTTTCCAGATATGCTGTAGTGATATATTGTGGTTGATTTTTGGTTTATTCTATTTGCCTCATCAATAACTTCTGATTTTCCATCCACAACAACATTACTTGTGTTCACAAAGAACTATTTATACTGTTTAGAAAAGTTGCATGCCAGGATCATGATTTCTTCTATATTGAGATATGACTTTTTATCTATTCTATTGATATAAAACTGTTTTTACTTTTTAACAAAGTTTTTAGGATTATGAAAGTTTCAAAAATGAAATTAATGTGTTTGCTAATTGCTAATTTTAATATCCCTAGAAATAATTTTCCTCCAAAATAGATATTTCCACCCTGGCTCAGCAGACCTGGTTTAGCATACTGAAATGTGAACAAATCTTCATGTTGATCTAGTTGTCGCGCCAGACGTTGAACCTCCAGATGGCTCCATCCCGGTGCCAGACCAGAGGGCACCTCAGCCAGGGGAGCATGTCCATCTTTGTTGGATCTTGTTCTCTTGCTCTTTCATGGGCCACACAGACATGCTGCTTGACTCTGTAGCTTTTAAAAGTGGAGATTCATCCAGTTTTCTTGCCTCCCTGATACAGTGTAAACACCAGCACAGACATACACATGCTTACACACATTCTCTCCACCAAACACATAGCGTCACTCACTATCCATGAATTAGATAAAATGTTTATTTCACACTTGCGCTCCACATCTCAACATAGTCATTGTGAGCATGTGTTGTGTTTTTTTTCAGTTTTCACTAACCTAATAGTTTCATAACATCTGCTCACGATCATACTCCTTTCCAAACTGCCCTTCACTCTTCATTGCCTAACTGGGTGTAGGGTCAGGAAATGGGACAGAAACTTCCAGGGAATCATCTGCCATGGGCAGCATCAGTTATGATTTGAGGAAGTAGAGGAACCAGGGAGATGAGGAAGAAGCTCTTCTTGGTTACTTGTAAGTCAAAAATTCATAATACTGATGTGCATCTGTTTTGAAAAATTCTGTCTTCATAGTTTATGTAATTATAATTGTGAATGGTGACTGTTAGTGGCGAAGCAACATGTGTAAGCACTAAACCAAGGGCCAAGTATCTTGTTGATCACTTATTTACTTGTAAACATCTGAGGCAACTTAGTCCTAACAGTATTAACATACTTCCAATGCTTTCCATCATCTCTTCCTTTATAGAAATCTCTCCAAGCCCATAGCTGTGCAATATAAAGAAAAAGAAGACCGTTATGTGGACACATACAAGGTAGGTTCAGTTTTTCCTTGTGTATTTTGATAAGTTAAAACTGGATTTTTGGTTTTTGGACTTGTGTTTACCTAATTTTCAATGTATAGTATTGATTTTCCTGTTTCCCACTTCTGTGTGCAACTGACAGGCAAATGGAAATCATTATGTGATTTTAAATATTCTTTTCTGTCTTAATTCTCTGAAAACACTTTGCCCCCCCCAAAATAAATACACTTATTGTTGTATAAATTGGAAGCTCATAATCCACTGTTACCTTCAAATGTATGAAATAACTATATTCCTTATAAAAATCACAAAAATGTCCAGGGACCTGTTTATGTTCCCTAGTGTTATATATAATAATATCAATATATTTGTAATTTGCCATAACCCCTTGTTATTCATCTCAGTAAATTGTGCACAGGTTTGTTAACAAAAAATACTGGATTTTAAAGTTTAAAATAGAAGTTAATTATCTATTTCTGTGAAATTAATGTTAATGGAATTCTGTTGGAAATTCAAAAAAACTCATTAGGCATATGTTGTATTCTTCACACAGTATAAAGATAGGAGCAGCTGAAGCAGTTTTCTCATATTCACCATGTTATCTTATGTCAAAATTTCAGAAACATCCCTCCAGGAATCTTATAGCTGTCACTGCTTGATTCTTCTGTAGCTAAAAATGGGACAGTGCTATGGAAATCTGGAGAAGGCAATGGCACCCGACTCCAGTACTCTTGCCTGGAAAATCCCATGGGTGGAGGAGCCTGCTAGGCTGCAGTCCATGGGGTCGCTAAGAGTCGGACACGACTGAGCGACTTCACTTTTACTTCTCACTTTCATGCATTGGAGAAGGAAATGGCAGCCCACTCCAGTGTTCTTGCCTGGAGAATCCCAGGGACGGGGGAGCCTGGTGGGCTGCCGTCTATGGGGTCACACAGAGTCGGACACGACTGAAGCGACTTAGCAGCAGCAGCAGCAGCTATGGAAATCAAAAAGAAATGACTCCAGAAAATTCACTGTCACCTGACTTTACTAGAGACAGAAACTATGGGAGATGAGAATAGTGACAGATATTAAAACTTTGGTTGAGCTTCTTACTTTATGATGGGAAGATAAGAGTAGTTGAAGGATCACCAAATTCTTTTTAATTTCTGTGTAAGTCTACTGCAAAACAGCTATAAATGTTATATTAAAGAATTTCAGTAATGTGATACAGTTTTTACATTTCTCTTGCATTTCCTCTGTGAGAGAAGCATTTCTCTAAAGAACATAGCATTACATCTTGAAACCCTCTTAAAATGCAGACATCACTGGTGAAAGTGGCAGTTCTTATTTGTTGATCAGTTTAAACATTATGAGCCATTAGTGGGGAACCAGAGGGCTGAGAACTAACATGCAGAACAGGTGGGTTTTCTATGAGGGACTAAGAGGGTAAACGTGCAGACGGTGAGATGCTTCTCGAGTGGTCAGCCCTCACTGGGACACCAAGGAGCAGGCCCCCAGACACTCCAGAAGGCTCAGGGCAAGCTATGGAGGATGGCACCTAAGGGGCAGTAGGGAAGGATGGCAAAGAAGATGAGTGAGGCTTCTCCAGCTCTACGTGGAGCTCACTGTCACCGATCTGGTCCCCGTGTCCTTCAGTACCTGGAGGAGGAGTACCGCAAAGGAGCCCGGGAAGACGACCCTATGCCCCCGGTGCAGCCCTACCACTACGGCTCCCACTACTCCAACAGCGGCACTGTGCTTCACTTCCTGGTCAGAATGCCTCCTTTCACAAAGATGTTTTTAGCTTATCAAGGTAAGGGTGGTTTTCTAACTGCCTCAAAGGTCAGATTGGTCATCAGGGGAAAACCAGTTTGCTGACGTCCTGAGGATGTATTAAAACTAATCAAACCACAGGAAAAAGAATTCTGCTTAGTCTCTGAACAAAAGTCTCTTTAAGATACCTGCTGGGACTTCCCTGGTGGTCCGGTGGCTAAGACTCTGCATTCCTAATGCAGGAGGCTGAGTTCAGTCCCTGGTCAGGGAACTAACTAGATCCCACATGCCTCAACTAAAAGATTCTGCATACCACAATGAAGATCGAAAATCCCACGTGCAGTCCAATAAATTTAATTTTTTTAAAAGAGAAACCTGCAGTAAGCCAAATCATCTCGATAATGTCTCAGATTTCAGCCTTAAATTGAACTTTTCTACATTTATAAAAATGCAATTCACTTTTTAAAAGTTAAGATGTCACTCACATAGGAAAAACTTTACCCTCCCTTTTAAAGTTATGAATTCACTTTTTAAAAATGTTCAACTTAATGATTTCAGATAACCTGTTATCTTTGGCCCCTAAAGGGGAATTTTAAGTTGTTATCAGTAAGTGGCTGTTAGGAGACCTGCACTGCCACCTTCACCATAGTAACTACCTAGGGAATAATCTTCAGTGGCAGCCCACACACCTGAAGATGGCTTCAATACAGGTGAATTTATTGCTTTGTATGCAAGTAGGTTTCTAGTGAGAAATCCTGTCAGTTTCTAGTGAGTCAGTGGAACTAGCCCTGTGGTTGTTCCTCCTGGAACAGAATCCTTTGTGGAATCATTATCCATTGAATTGCTCAACTCTTCCTGAACTTCTTTATATATTTACACTCATACGCATGCAACCTCTTGGAGGAAAGATTTTGTATTCTGTAGACCACTTGGTCTGTGAAAGGGGTTTTCTTGTATTTGTCCCTCTTCTATTTGTCAGTACACAAAACAAATGTTGCATATGACAGCTGTTCAAATATTTGAATATTACTACCCTGTCCGCCTCCTCCTCTCACTCTTGTTTATCCCTAGGCTAATTATGCTTAGTTAAGAGCCTCCTATATACAAGGCCTGCTGCAAGGAATGCAGAAATAAATAAGACAGCTTTGTACTTATTTAAGCGATGTTTACTCTGGTTTCCAAACCTGTCACTGTTCTGCTCGTCTTTCTTGATGTGTTCTGATTTGTGAATGCTATTATTAAAAAGTAGCAGTCAGAATAAAAAAGGAATTTCAGGAATTCCCTGGCAGTCCTAGTGGTTAGGACTCCACACTTTCACTGGTGAGGGCACAGATTCAATCCCTTGTCAGGGAGCTAAGATCCTGCAAGTCAGGTGGTACAGCCAAAATAATAATAATAATAAAAATGAAAGAATATTTCAGATGTGGTGTGGGACAACGGCAGTATATAACAGAACTGTTATTGCCCTTCATTTCTTTTCATGTCGTCCAAGAATCTATTAATATAAAACTCTCAATCAACTCTTATGCTAGGTTTCCCTCACTGTGTATTTAAGAATGATTTTTTAAAAAGACAACAGGGACTAGCTCAGTCCCCATTCTATCCTTCTGATTAATTTAAAATGGTTTGTGATGGCATTTTAATTTATTTCTAGACTTCTCGTTTACTCCAGGGTTTCTCACTTTGGCACTCTAGTCATTCTGAGCTACCTAGTCCTCTATAATGGAGACTGACCTTTGCACTCTGGGACACTTAGCAGCATCCCTGGCCTTGACCTACTAGATGCCCAAGGCATCCCTCACCAGCCATGAGAACCAAAAATGTCCCCTGGGGAACGAAAGTGCTAAGTTAACAACTGCCACTTGAGTATCATACATGTTCTAGATTATAGGAATTTGTAGTATTACTTATTTAAAAAGTTAAGAAACTACAGAGAATTTAAAAATTCAAATGGAAGCTTCAGTGTGTTTCTCCTTTTCCACAGCTCTATAGTCTCTAAGTGTTGTGATTCCACCATAGCCTCACAGAATTGCCTTTAATTTTTCTGGATTCCATTTAGATTAATAACTGTTTATCCTGAGTGAGTTTTTTTTTTTTCATGCTTGATATTCACATCAAATTTGTCCATCAAGGATTTAAATGCCAATAATTAGTTGAAAACAGTTCTCTCAAGCAAAGGTCTGAAAACCAAGTAAAAACCTAAATAGAAATGGTATGTAATGATCTTTACCAGTGCTCTCCACGTAAGACCACAATTGAGTAGATCCAGAACTGACTTCTTTGCAGACAAAGGATAAAACACTAACACTTTCTCCTAACTTCAAGTGATGACATGACAGTGCACCCACTGATTTGCTAGAAATAAAGAATGGTAGCTGGACACAAACCCAAAGATCAAATTTGTGAAAGAGATTACATCACTATTTTAAAATTGTTTAAAATAACACAGAAACTCCCATCACATAAAGTATGTATGGCAATGACTTTCACTGGCCAGTAAGCACTCTAGCATTTATGTATTACTTTATATACATACACATTCCACTTCTTACAATGCTTTTAATAATATTTTTAGTCTATTCCCCTAGATCTCAAAATGTAGTTGTGACCCACTAAATTCATTTCATTCTTCACTAACTATCTGTGACACAGTTTGAAAATCACTAAGCTACTGGACAAAACAATCTCAAAGATCAAATTTGTGAAAGAGATTACATCACTATTTTAAAATTGTTTAAAATAACACAGAAACTCCCATCACATAAAGTATGTATGGCAATGACTTTCACTGGCCAGTAAGCACTCTAGCATTTATGTATTACTTTATATACTACACATTCCACTTCTTACAATGCTTTTAATAATATTTTTAGTCTATTCCCCTAGATCTCAAAATGTAGTTGTGACCCACTAAATTCATTTCATTCTTCACTAACTATCTGTGACACAGTTTGAAAATCACTAAGCTACTGGACAAAACAATCAAAGGAAAAAACCACCCTGGAGCTAGTGAAAGAAGTTGTCTTTTCATAATCATTTCCTTTGCGGGCACACTTGCAGCCATCTGGAAAAATTAAAAGACAGAAGGGAGCAGGGCAAAATGATTATAAATATTGGAACTGGGCGTGAAATCAAACCTGTGGCCACTTGGGAAATGTCAGTGACTGCATCACGACTTAAACAGTTGTCAGCTTCGGCTGCTGTTTCACAACCTCAAGACAGTGTTTGAAGGTCTGGACACGTCTGCAAAGCCACCATGGAGTGTTATGCAGGCCCTCTGCAGGACTGTCTGAATTTAACAGCAATCTTGGGAGATGATAGCAGAGGTATGTTTCCCCTTTCCCTTCTGGTCTTTTTAGAATGCTTACATAAAGCTACAGGTCAATCATTAGCCATATTAAGAAACAGGATAGATGTTCCATGACTTCACTTTGAAAAGTCTCCAATGTTAACCTATTTTCTTACAAAATCTGCTTTGGGCTGCTGTATGAAAATGGTTTGTTTTCAGAAGTAATTCTAGAACCACAGAAAAGTTTAAGAGAAAACAACAAAGCAACACAATGCATAATACTTTCAGGAAGGACATTCTTCCAACTGCCCTTGCATCATTTTTTTTTTTTTTTTTTTTGTAGAATATAGAATTTAAGACTGAGAAAGGAAGAAATTTTTTGGACTATTCTAGATGCGCCGAGTAAATGATTTATGAAATTTCACACACCCTAGAATGAGATTCCAGTGATGAGTATTCTATTCTGACTCTGCCTCTGAAATTAGCTTTGTAATCTTAGTCTTCCCTGGTGGCTCAGATGGTAAAGAGCCTCCTTGCAATGCAGGAGAAAGAAAGTGAAAGTCGTCAGCCATGTCTGACTCTTTGCGACCCCATGGACTGTACAGTCCATGGGATTCTCCAGTCAGGATACTGGAGTGAGTAGCCGTTTCCTTCTCTAGGGGATCTTTCCAACCCAGGATTTGAACCCAGATCTCCCACACTGCAGGTGGATTGTTTACCTGCTAAGCCCCCAGGGAAGCCCCGGGTTCAATCCTTGGGTCGGGAAGATCCCCTGGAGAAGTAGATGGCAATCCACTCCAGTATTCTTGCCTGGAAAATCCCACAGATGGAGAAGCCTGGCAGGCTACAGTCCAAGGGGTTGGACATGACTGAGTGACTAACACACACAGAATCTTAGGCAAATAGATTAATCTGTTAACATATACAAAATATTTAGCATAGTGCCCACAATAATTAGTAGGGGTTATATAAATATTCCTTGAAAATGTCAGATTTCAAGCTCTTGAAATCCTGAAGTGATACAGTACATAATAATGTTTAACTGAATACACCAACTGCTATTATATCATGCTTCAACATTATATGCAGATAAAGAAAACAGATACTTAACAGCTTTTTACATAATATAAGCCCCTAACTGGTTGTGAGTGGAATGAAGTGAGTTTCAGTTATTCATAATGATTCCTTGTGATGTATACTAAAACAGCTTTGGCTTCATTGTATGAACAAGTTTTACTGAATAAACACTGCAGTTCAATGTGGCAGAAGAATGATTCTTACTAAAGGAATAAAACAAAAATAGGCTCTCTGTCCAAACCTAATAGCCATATTACAACCATAAAACCAAATTGAGATAGCAGGAAATACTTTAAATTACTCTGTTTTCCATTTTTTAAAACATCATTTTGAAGTTAAAAGGAGTTGCTTTCTCTGCTGTAATCAACTTTGATAAAGTCCTATGAGAGATGATTCTCTTTTGCAGGGCAATCATAGAAATAAAAAACTTGGGACTTCCTTGTTGGTCCAGTGGTTAAGAATCCACCCTGTAATGAAGGGACATGGGTTCAACCCTTGGTCAGGGAACTAGATCCCACAGGTCACAACTAAGACCCAATGCAACCAAAAAAAAAAAAAAGAAATAAAAAATTTTCTGGAAACCTGGGGTGCATTTTGGATTTCTGGAGACACTGACCTACCATTTCTCACACACTGCTTGTGGAAAAACACCACCAACATTTTGTTATCACAATCTTTTTAGCACACTTATGATGTTAACTTGGGCTTCCTAGGTGATGTGAGTGGTAAAGAACCTGCTTGCCAATGCAGGACACGTAAGAGACATGAGTTCAGTCCCTAGAGTAAGGCATGGCAACTCAGTCCATTATTTTTGCCTGGAGAATCCCACAGAGAGAGGAGCCTGGTGGGCTACAGTCCACAGCATCACAAAGAGTCTAACATGACTGAAGTGACTTAGCATACAGATACAAGATGTTAACTTAGTGACAAATGCTGGATGTGTCTTTAGTTTGTGAGGATGAAACCGATCAAACTAAAATAAAATGTTACTAAGGTAGTAAAAATTAAGGTATTTTTTAGATAACTCTGCCATTCATTTAGGGAGCACTCAAATTAATTATATGCAGTGACCAAAATCTTAGACCAACTGTGTGTTTTATTAGGTTGCTGCTACTGCTGCTAAGTTACTTCAGTTGTGTCTGACTCTGTATGACCCCCATAGATGGCAGCCCACCAGGCAGTTCTGTCCCTGGGATTCTCCAGGCAAGAATACTGGAGTGGGTTGCCATTGCCTTCTCCAATGCATGCATGCATGCTAAGTTATTTCAGTTGTGTCTGACTCTGTGAGACCCTATGGACAGCGGCCCACCAGGCTCCTCTGTCTATGGGATTCTCTAGGCAAGAATACTGGAGTGGATAATTGCAGTTTCAGACTATGAATTTTAAATTATTATAACTAGGCTCAAATATATCTTTATTAATCAAAGTAGGAACTATTACAATCAACATACTTTTGCCAATGAGAAATAAGTTTGTTTATTCCTGAAGCATAAAAATCTGTGCTTTGGGATTTGATGAACTCTTGGAAAGCTTTTCTGAACCCTACTGGTTGTAGAAACATTTTTCCTGCAAAAAGTTGTCAAGATGCTTGAAGAAGTGAAAGTTGGTTGGTGAGATGTCAGGTGAATTTGGAAGGTGAGACAAAACTTCAGAGCTCAATTTATTCAACTTTTGAAGCACTGGTTGTACAACATGTGGTCAGGAATTGTCATGGAGAAGAATTAGGCCCTTTCTGTGGACCAGTGTCATCTGTGGGCACTGCAGTTTTAGGAGCATCTCATCGATCTGCTGAGCATACTTCTCAGATGTAATGGTTTTGCCAGGATTCAAAAAGCTGTTGTGGATCAGACTGGTTCAGTTCAGTCGCTCAGTTGTGTCTGACTCTTTGTGACCCCATGGACTGCAGCATACCAGGCCTCCCTGTCCATCACCAACTCCCAGAGTTTACTCAAACTCATGTCCATCAAGTCGGTGATGCCATCCAACCACCTCATCCTCAGTCCTCCCCTTCTCCTTTCGCCTTCAATCTTTCCCAGTATCAGGGTCTTTTCCAATGAGTCATGTCCATTTCTTTGTGACTCTGTGGACTGCAGCATGCCAGGCTCTTCTGTCTTTCACTATCTCCCGGAGTTTGCTCACATTTGTGTCCATTGAGCTGGTGATGCTAGCTAACTAATTTATCCTCTGCCACCCCCTTCTCCTCCTTCCCTCAATCTCTCCTAGCATATGGGTCTTCTCCAACGAGTTGGCTCTTCACATCAGGTGGCCAAAGCATTGGCGCTTCAGTTGCAGCAACAGTCCTCCCAATGAATATTCAGGACTGATTTCCTTTAGGATTGACTAGTTTGATCTCTTTGCAGTCCAAGGGACTCTCAAAAGTCTTCTCCAGCACCACAATTCAAAAGCATCAATTCTTTGACACTCAGCCTTCTTAATGGTCCAAATATCACATTGGTACACGACTCCTGGAAAATCCATAGCTTGGACTATATGGACATTTGTCAGCAAGTGATGTCTTTCTTTTTTAATATGCTGTCTAGGTTTGTCATATCTTCCTTCCAAGAATCAAGCATGTTTTAAATTTCATGTCTGTAGTCACTGTCGGCAGTGATCTTTCATTATTAGCATATAGGAATGCAAGAGATTTCTGTGTGTTAATTTTGTAACTTGCAACTTTACCAAATTCATTGATGAGGTCTGGTTTTCTGGAAGCATCATTAGGATTTTCTATGTATAGTATCATGTCTTGGAGCCCATGAAAATAAAATCTGTCACTGTTTCCATTTTTTCTTCATCTATCCGCCATGAAATGATGGGACCAGATGTCCTGATCCTGGTTTTCTGAATGTTGAGTTTCAAGCCAGCTTTTTCACTTTCCTCTTTCACCTTCATCAAAAGGCTCTTTAGTTTCTCTTCATTTTCTGCTATTTGAGTGGTATCATACTACATATCTGAGGCTGTTGATATTTCTCCCAGCAATTTTGACTCCAGCTTGTGATTCATCGAGCCCAGTATTTCACATGTATACACACTTGCCCTTATTTATGTTATACATACATGATCTTTCAAAGGTGATCCTCGTTATTCATGGATTCTGTATTTGTGAAGTTGCCAACTCAATAAAATTATTTTAATTCCAAAATAAATAACTGCAGTGCTTTTGTAGCTACTCACAGATGTATGCAGAACATTGGAAAGTCTGAGTCACCAGACACATGTTTCTGGTTAAGGCTGAATACAGTGTGGCTCTGCTTTATTCCAAGTCTCATACCATACAAGTGTCTTTTTCTCAGTCTACTGGGATGCAGTTTGGCATCTTTTTACTTCCTTCTTTTCTGGTAATCTCTCTTTTTAAACAGTCCACAAGCATGGAGGTGCAGAGCTATCTAGTGCCCTAAACCTGAGGATGCTATGGTGTGCCTTATGGAGAAAATACATGTGTTGGGTAAGCTTCACTCAAGGGATGTCAGACTTGGCTGTGAGTTTGATATTAATAAATTAGCAGTATAGTAAAGAAGGTGTATTCAAACATGAACACACATAAAGCAAGATTGTACTTTGGTTGGTTGATGAAATGAGACCAAAATGTGACCAGAGGCTTGAAGAACTGTATTTACTGCTAGGAACAGTGGTCTAGTACTCACTAATTCAGTGCTTGCAGCAACCTTGTAGAACATAATTATGGCAAATAATGAGACTATATTTATCTTGTTTTATAAATGAAATGAATATAAAATCTGAAAAATTATATGTATGTGTGCATACATATGTACATAAATATGCTATGTTTCTATTATATATAAAATAAGTTATATGTAATATAACGTATCTAAAAATACATATAGGAATATTTTTAAATTTCATAATAAAAATTAAAAAGGAAAAGAAGTAAAATGTCACTGTTTGCAGATGACATGATACTATACACAGAAAATGCTAATGATGTTGCCAGAAAACCAGAGCTCATCAATGAATCTGGTAAAGTTGCAGGCTACAAAATTAAAACACGGAAATCTCTTGCATTCCTATACACTAATAGTGAAAGATCAGAAAGAGAAATTAAGGAAACAATCTCATTTACCATCACTTCAAAAAGAATAAAATACCTAGAAACAAATATACTCAAGGATGTAAAAGACTTGTACTTCAAAAACTACAAGATACTGATGAAAGAAATCAAAGATGACACAAACAGATGGAGAGATATACCATGCTCCTGGATTGGAAGAATCAATGTTGTCAAAATGACCATACCACCCAAGTAATCTACAGATTCAATACAATCCCTATGAAACTATAGCATTTTTCACAGAATTAGAAGAAAAGAATTTACGATTTGTATAGAAGCATGAAAGACTCCAAACAGCCAGAGAAATCTTGAGAAAGAAAAATGGAGCTGGAGGAATCAGGCTCCCTGACATTAGACTATACTACAAAGCTACAGTCATCAAAACAGGTTGGTATTGGCACAGAAACAGAAATATAGATCAATGGAATAGGATAGAAAGTGGAGATAAACCCATACAACTATGGTTACCTAATCTATGACAAAAGAGGCAAGAACATACAATGAAAAAAAGACGGTCTCTTCTATAGGTGGTGCTAGGAAAACTGGACAGCTACATGTAAAATAATGAAATCAGAATACTCCCTAATACCATACACAAAAATAAACTCAAAATGGATCAAAGACCTAGATGTAAGACTGGACAGTATAAAACTCTTAAAGGTAAACATAGGCAGAACCTCTCTGACATAAATCACAGTAAGATCTTTTTTGATCCACCTCCTAGAGCAATGAAAATAGAAACAAAAATAAACAAATGCAAGCTAATTAAACTTCAGAGCTTTTGCACAGCAAAGGCAACCATAAATAAAACAAAAAGGCAATCCACAGAATGGGAGAAAATATTGAAAATGAAGTGACTGACAATGGATTAATCTCCAAAATATACAAGCAGCTCACACAGCTCAATGTAAAAGAAAACAAACAACCCAACTCCAAAATGGCAAAAGATCTAAATAGATATTTCTTTAAAAAAGACACACAGATGGTCAAGAGGCACCTGAAAAGATGCTCAACAGTGCTCATTATTTAAAAAAAAAATGCAAATCTAAACTACAATAAGGTACCACCTCACACCAGTCAGAACAGCCATTATCTAAAAGACTACAAACAATAAATGCTAGTGAAGGTGTGGAGAAAAGGAAACCTTCCCACACTGTTAGTGGGAATGTAAATGGGTACAGCCACTTGGAGAACAGTGTGGAGGTTCCTTTAAAAACTAAAACTAGGGCTACCATATGGTTGCAAATATATCTGAAAAAAACACATATTCAAAAAGATGCATGCACCCCAATGTTCACTGCAGCACTATTTACAAAAGCCAGGACATGAAAGCAACCTAAATGCCCATCAATAGATGAATGGATTAAGGAGAAGTGGTGTGTGTATATATGTATACACAATGGAATACTACTCAGCAATAAAGAGAATGAAATAATGCCATTTGTGGTGAAGCAAATCTGACAAAGACAAATATCATACATTACCACTTATACGTGGACTCTAAAATAAATGATACAAATGAACCTAGTTACAAAATAGAAACAGAGTCACAGATATAGAAAACAAACAAAAAAATTCATGGCTACCAGGAGGAATGGGAAGTGTTAGCTGCTCAGTCAGATCTGATTCTTTGTGACCCCCATGGACTGTACCCCACCATGCTCCTCTGTCCATGAAATTCTCCAGGCAAGAATATTGGAGTGGGTTGACATTCCCTTCTCCAGAGGATCTTCCTGACCCAGGGATCAAACCCGGGGTGGAAAAATCTGCAGGCAGATTTTTTACCATCTGAGCCACGAAGGAAGTCCAGAAGAATGGGGAGGAGGGATAAATTGGGAGACTGGGATTGACATATGCATGCTACGATAGACAGCCACCAAACAGGTAACCAATAAACAGAAACCAACAAATAGGTAACCAAAAAGACATTCTGTACAGCACAGAGAACTCAATGCAGTACTCTGTAATGACCTATTGGGAGAGAAATCTAAAAAAGAGTAGATATATGTATAACTGATTCACTGAGCTGTATAGCAGAAACTAAAATAACATCAGAAATCAACCGTACTTAAAGCTGCATAAACAAAGTTTAAAAAAAACAAATGATGCATAAGCATCTGGAGATTACCAATTAGTTTTCTAACAATGCACAAAAATAAAATTATCACATATGTTGGTATATATCAGAGGAAGCTAATTGCAGTGACTTCGATTAAACAGTAAGCCAAATGCTCATGTATCACTTATACTTGTCCAACAATAACTTTTAAAGTCACTGCAGAGTTGCACTCTATTTTCTCACTTCCCTTCAATGTAAAAACCTCTGGGAACTGGTTTAGGCCTATACCAATTCAAGAGAAATGTTTCATTCAGGAGCATGTACCACTATTATCATTCCCCTCTTCTGAACTATCCCTCACTCTGGTTTCCCTTACAACAGCTTCTCTCATGTTCTTTCCACCTGTCTGACTACTAACACCTGTTGGGGATTCTCCTGTTCATCCTGTATTCTCCAGAATTCTACCCTAGAATCTATTTTCTTATCTTCCTAGGAGATCACATGCACTAAATAATCACTTGGCCTGTGATGTGCAATCCTGCATCTCGGCTCCTCTCCCACATCTACTGCATTCAGGACACCTGCTTAGTGGGAATATTCACCTGTGTGTCCACCTAAGGTGATTATATCATCCATTCAAAATTCTTCCAAGATTTCTTGTCTCTATCTCAGTGACTCACCCAGCCATTAAAACCTGAAATCTGGACACCATCCATCGCCTTTATGTTCATTTGCTCAGCAAGTGATTTCTGTTCTATGTTATTAATATCCCTCAAATATATCCTGTCTCCAGCACCGGGACTATCCCCTCATAACCTGTTACAGGCCCCCTTGCCTTTCTAACAGTGTAACCAATCTTCAAAGTGGCCTTCTGCCTCCAAGTCTGGGCAGGCTCCACTTAGATGGTCCCTAATCTTCAGTGTACCCTCTCTTAAATCTTTAAGTCTCTGCTCCCCCAAATTCAAGGCAAAGTCCAAGGTCCTCAGCCAGGTTTGCAGATGCAGTGATGGGTGGGTGTGGGAGAAGCTTTATAACAGAGTCTGTTTTTTCACCAGAGTATGTTGTGGTTCAGTTGCTAAATCATGTCTGACTCTTTGCGAACCCAAGAACTGGTATCTCCTGGAGTTTGCTCAGACTCATGTCCATTGAGTGGGTGATGCCATCCAACTATCTCATCTTCTGTTGCCTCCTTCTCCTGCCCTTGATCCTTATGGTCTTTACTCTGCCATCATTATGGTCCAACTCTCACATGTGTACATGACTACTGGAAAAACCATAGTTTAGACTATGGGACCTTTGTTGGCAAAGTGATGTCTCAGTTTTCTAATACGATGTCTCCGTTCAGCTCAGCCAGTCATATCTGGCTCTTTGCAACCCCATGTACTGCAGTATGCCAGGCCTCCCTGTCCATCACCAACTCCCAGAGCCTACTCAAACTCTCATCTCATCTTCTGTCGTCCCCTTCTCCTCCCACCTTCAATCTTTCCCAGCATCAGGGTCCTTTCCAATGAGTTAGTTCTTCACATCATGTGGCTAAAGTATTGGAGCTTCAGCTTAAGCATCAGTCCTTCCAATGGATATTCAGGACTGATTTCCTTTAGGACTGACTGGTTGGATCTCCTTGCAGTCCAAGGGACTCTTGAGTCTTCTCCACCACCACAGTCCAAAAGTATCAATTCTTTGGTGCCCAGTTTTTTTTTATTTTTTATGGTCCAACTCTCACATCCATACATGAATATTGCAAAAACTACAGCTCAGACTAGACAGACCTTTGTTGGCAAAGTAATGTCTCTGCTTTTTAATATGCTGTCTAAGTTCATCATAGCCAAGCATCGTTTAATTTCATGGCTGCAGTCAAAATCAGCAGTGATTTTGAAGCCCAAGAAAATGAAGTCTCACTATTTCCATTGTTTCCCTATCTATTTGCCATGAAGTGATGGACCAGATGCCATGATCTTCGGTTTTTGAATGTTGAGTTTTAAGCCAGCTTTTTCACTCTCCTCTTTCAACTTTCATCAATAGGCTCTTCAGTTTCTCTTCACTTTCTGCTATAAGGGTGGTGTCATCTGCACATCAGATGTTATTGATATTTCTTCCGGCAATCTTGATTCCAGCTTCTGCTTCAGCCACCTCAGGATTTCACATGACGTATTCTGTGTATAAGTTAAATAAGCAGGGTGACAACATAGCCTTGACGTACTCCTTTCCCAATCTGGAACCAGTCCGTTTTTCCTTGTCTGGTGGATGTCTAGGTTTGTCATAAACTTTTTTTCCCAAGGAGCAAGTGTATTTTAATTTTGTGGCTGCAGTTACCATCTGCAGTGATTTTGGAGCCCAGGAAAAAAAAAAAGCTGTCACTCTTTCCATTTTTTCCCCATCTATTTGCCATGAAGTGATGGAACTGAATGCCATGATCTTAGTTTTTTGAATGTTGATGAAATGAGATTATCATTAGAGCAATAGGTAAGTGAACAGGAAGACTGTGGCAGTTCAAGAGGAGAAGACAGAAACAAATCTCAGAAGCTGGGAAAACTAACTTTGCAAGGGAAATATTATAGTACTGCTGAGAAGTGAATTCCAGCAACAGGTCTCTGGCATAACTTAGGTGACAGCAGTCAGTGTTGTATAAAGACACTGTCAAGAAACAAACATTGAGCTACCCTGGTGTGCATATAGGCTTAATGAGGGTTGTTAGGCTTTTGTCTGGTGAGCAGGATGGTGTATACTACACTCCAGTCATTTTTCTAGGTGTAGGGACACAGCAAGAAGCAGAGCAAAGTGCTCTCTTAATGGACCTTACAGTGTTTGGGGACAAATAAATGATAGTCTCAGAGAATGGTTAAATGTCACAAGGAATATAAAACTGGTGGGGGTGTGCTCAGAACAGTATTTGTATAATAAATAATTGAATATTATTTATTCACGCTACATTCTCAGTTCTCCAAGGGATGGCACTTATCTTGATAATGATATTACAATCAATATCTGCTTTATGCAGCAGGACTCAACTCTCTAAATCTGTCTATTTCAGAGCAGAGGTAAGAGATATTCCCAAAGAGGTGTTTAAGTAAAGGCCATGAAGTTTTGTCTTGAGTAGAACTGGAAAGATGGGGAGTGCAAGTCGGAGTGGATCAATGGAAAATTGGACCAGATGGATTCAGAGGCTCTTAGAGTATGGTTATTATATTATACTATTATTATTAATATTATTGATTATATTAATATTAATATATTATTCTATTATACTGTGAGAGCTAATGCAATTTAAATGTTTGGTTAGCACTGGATATAGGCTTTTGGGTTGTCTAAGAGAGACTTTAGCTTTAGAAAATGAAGCACATTGAAAAGCCTTTGCTGCTGCTGCTAAGTCACTATTAAAAAACACAAAACAAGAATATACCCATGTAAAGTAACCTGAGCACACAGGTTAATGTAAGAAAACGGTTTCACTACTGAAGAAGGACTAATTATAAGCAAAGATTTGGCACATATAATGGAACACATTTTTAGTGTATAGATTTAATTTTAGAATTTTGTGCTGATAACTAGAAAAAATATGGGATCCAAAATTGGCCATATTCTTAGAGAAGTGTATCTTGAAATCCATTTTTCACTATTGCTATAGGCTCATGAGCGATCGTGTTTAAAGCTAGACTTTTGTTTTCGTCCACATTTTAGACGCATTTGATCTACATAAGTCTTTCCTAAGGATTTGCTGCTGTCATCATCTGTCTTGCAGATAACATACAATGTAACGCCCACCAAGACACAAACATTTTCTTATTCACTGCAGTGACTCAGTACCCCCAAAGAATGTTCGGGCAAATAGCTGTTCAAAAATTTTTTAAAATCATAGAACACGTGAAGAGAATCAGAGAAGAAATAAAAGGCTAATTGAAGGTGCCTGACGAACAGACATGAAGAAAAGATTCACATAATTAGGGCTGAAAGTGAAAGTCACTCAGTCACGTCCGACTCTGTGCTCCATGGGACTGTACAGTCCATGGAATTCTCCAGGCCAGAATACTGGAGTGGGCAGCCGTTCCCTTCTCCAGAGGATCTTCCCAACCCAGGGATCGAACCCAGGTCTCCCACATTGCAGGCGGATTCTTTACCAGCTGAGCCACTTAGTTCTGTTCAGTTCAGTCGTTCAGTCGTGTCCGACTTTGCGACCCCATGAATCGCAGCATGCCAGGCCTCCCTGTCCATCACCAACTCCCAGAGTTCACTCAAACTCACGTCCATCGAGTCAGTGATGCCATTCAGCCATCTCATCCTCTGTTGTCCCCTTCTTCTCCTGCCCCAATCCCTCCCAGCATCAGAGTCCTTTCCAATGAGTCAACTCTTCGCATGAAGTGGCCAAAGTACTGGAGTTTCAGCTTTAGCATCACTCCTTCCAAAGAAATCCCAGGGCTGATCTCCTTCAGAATGGACTGGTTGGATCTCCTTGCAGTTCAAGGGACTCTCAAGGGTCTTCTCCAACACCACAGTTCAAAAGCATCAATTCTTTGGTGCTCAGCCTTCTTTACAGTCCAACTCTCACATCCATACATGACTACTGGAAAAAACCATAGCCTTGACTAGATGGACCTTAGTCGGCAAAGTAATGTCTCTGCTTTTGAATATGCTATCTAGGTTGCTCATAACTTTTCTAGGGAAGCCCAAAAATGAAAGTGAAAGTCGCTCAGTCATGTCTGACTCAATGAGGATTAACCTAATGGTAATAAGGTGAAGCATTTCACACCTATAAGGATAAAAAGGTATTCTCTTTACAACAGTCATTGTTTCTTTGACCATGAAGTCATGGAGAAGCAGAAGAATTACTAACACCTGAATTTCATAATAAAGGGGATACAATACAGAAGACCAGTAAAACATGAACAGATACCTATCCATTTAGTCTGACGGGATATGGTCTCCCATCCAAGTGAACTACTGGGCAAATTCTAAGGGTCTTACACAACCTTGGAAACATCATCATGATTTTGAAAGATTAGATATGGCGATCATATCTAATTTATAAGCAAAATTTCTAAATTCTAACTGGGTTGCAAAAACACAATTTTGCTCTTCATTCAAAAAGATGGAGTCAAAAGAAAAATTCAGCACTTGGCCTACAAAATACAGATTCAGAATATTATATAATATAATCACATATAATGTGAACAACTATATGAATCACATACTCATTCATGTTTTAGATGTGAAATCTAGTAAATTGTTTGACTTCTTTTTTAATGAGTTATAGAGTTAAGGACTCCTTTTTACCCATAAGCAAAAAAGAATATTCCATAAAATTACAGGCTCTTGATCCTAAAGGCCCACTGGATGAAAAACTAAGATTCACTTTCCTTCACCATTAAGAGTGGAGTGAGCTGACAGAATCCTCTAACATGTGACTACAGAACATGAATTTCAGTCAAGGACTATTTAGGAATCAGTGAAAAGACTTTCTGTTCTCAGCTACGAAGTCCTAAGAATATGAAAATGACGATGACTCTGATATATGATGGACCAAACTTATGTTTCTAAGATCACAATTAATATAAATGATTAAATGGTATTGTCTTATTTAAAAAAGAGCTGTGCTTAATGTTTAATCAAATTCCAGTATAACTCATTCACTGGGTTATCATCAATACAGACACCTGAACAACCTGTGAAATGACAGAAGATGAAGCCAGTCTTCAGAGCACTGCTTGGCTCCAGGCCACATCAGTCTCTGGAGAATTCCTGAACTGGGAGAGACTCCCCAGAGCACAGCTTCATACAGACCTGATCTTCAGAAGAAATACAACATTCTAAAGCAGAAATGTGTGGAGTAGTGAGTCCTTTGATATAATCATGTTTCAAGGATTTCAAACAGCAATAGATTAACAGATTTCTCCTATTAAAATTTTTTTTGTTCTTTTACTATTGCTTGAAATTTTCCCCTGCTGCTTATTTCATAGGAATAGAACTGGACATGGAACAACAGACTGGTTCCAAATAGGAAAAGGAGTACGTCAAGGCTGTATATGGTCACCCTGCTTATTTAACTTATATGCAGAGTACATCATGAGAAACTCTGGACTAGAAGAAACACAAGCTGGAATCAAGATTGCCAGGAGAAATATCAATAACCTCAGATATGCAGATGACACCACCCTTATGACAGAAAGTGAAGAGGAACTCAAAAACCTCTTGGTGAAAGTGAAAGAGGAGAGTGAAAAAGTTGGCTTAAAGCTCAACATTCAGAAAATGAAGATCATAGCATCTGGTCCCATCACTTCATGGGAAATAGATGGGAAAACAGTAGAAACAGTGTCAGACTTTATTTTTTTGGGCTCCAAAATCACTGTAGATGGTGACTGCAGCCATGAAATTAAAAGGCGCTTACTCCTTGGAAGAAAAGTTATGACCAACCTAGATAGTATATTCAAAAGCAGAGACATTACTTTGCCGACTAAGGTCCATCTAGTCAAGGCTATGGTTTTTCCTGTGGTCATGTATGGATGCAAGATTTGGACTGTGAAGAAGGCTGAGTGCCGAAGAATTGATGCTTTTGAACTATGGTGTTGGAGAAGACTCTTGAGAGTCCCTTGGACTGCAAGGAGATCCAACCAGTCCATTCTGAAGGAGATCAACCCTGGGATTTCTTTGGAAGGAATGATGCTAAAACTGAAGCTCCAGTACTTTGGCCACCTNATATGGATGTGAGAGTTGGACTGTGAAGAAGGCTGAGTGCCGAAGAATTGATGCTTTTGAACTATGGTGTTGGAGAAGACTCTTGAGAGTCCCTTGAACTGCAAGGAGATCCAACCAGTCCATTCTGAAGGAGATCAATCCTGGGATTTCTTTGGAAGGAATGATGCTAAAGCTGAAGCTCCAGTACTTTGGCCACCTCATGCAAAGAGGTGACTCATTGGAAAAGACTCTGATGCTGGGAGGGATTGGGGGCAGGAGGAGAAGGGGACGACCAAGGATGAGATGGCTGGATGGCATCTCGGACTCAATGGACGTGAGTCTGAGTGAACTCCGGGAGTTGATGATGGACAGGGAGGCCTGGCGTGCTGCGATTCATGGGGTCGCAAAGAGTCAGACACGACTGAGCGACTGAACTGAACTGAACTGATAGGAAGAATCAAGAATATAATATTTATAAAGCTTTTATGGTCCTTGGGGAAAACGTGTTAAATATCCAGGAGTATTTATACATACTATAAAAATAGAATATAATGTTTTAAAGATCAGAAAATCATCAATGTACTTTGTTTTGTAGCCCAATGTTTTGATAAAGCAAATACCAAGTTGAACTGAAGTTGTACGTGTAGATAAAACTTTAAAGAATATCTAAATTTCTATTACAAAAGCATAAAAATTGTAATGCTTTTATAAGTATATGCCATTTTAACTAATAACTACTGTATTTACTGTCATTAAAAAACAGTAATGATGAATATTATCCACAAAACAGCATGTTTAGCTAATTGCTCGTATGTCACAACTGTGTGATTTATGATACAACATCATTTATTTTTCTGTGATATTAAGAGGTGAGGTGAGGTGAGTCGCTCAGTAGTTGAACTGAAGTTGTACGTGTAGATAAAACTTTAAAGAATATCTAAATTTCTATTACAAAAGCATAAAAATTGTAATGCTTTTATAAGTATATGCCATTTTAACTAATAACTACTGTATTTACTGTCATTAAAAAACAGTAATGATGAATATTATCCACAAAACAGCATGTTTAGCTAATTGCTCGTATGTCACAACTGTGTGATTTATGATACAACATCATTTATTTTTCTGTGATATTAAGAGGTGAGGTGAGGTGAGTCGCTCAGGCATGTCCGACTCTTTGCGAACCCGTGGACTGTAACCTACTAGGCTTCTCTGTCCACGGGATTCTCCAGGCAAGAATACTGGAGTGGATTGCCATTTCCTTCTCCAGAGGATCTTCCCAACCCAGGGATCGAACCCAGATCTCCCGCATTGGAGGCAGACGCTTTAACCTTTGAGCCACCAGGGAAGCCTTGTGATATTAAAATAATCCCTTTTAAACCAATGCCTATTTTTCAAAATGCCTTCTACCTTTCTGCTGAGCAGGGAGGGAAGCGCAGCATCTTTTCAGAATTTACCTTGAATAATAAATTGTTCCATGTTTTCTTTGAAAGGCTGGATGTGCTCTTTTGACGACACTTGGTAAACTTTCCCTGCTTCAACTTCACAGGCTGAAATTAAAGAGAAACAGTGTTCAGAATGTCACACTGCTAATGGTGCATTGAAACAATTACAAATTGTTTTAGGAAATCCTGTTAACCATGATAACTGACAAATGTCAGCATCTAATGCTGTCAAAAGAAGCCTAGCATCAAGGCTTCACTTTAGGGGATTATAAAAAGAAATTAAAAATATTGTAGTTGATGTACAACATTATGTTAATTTCAGGTATACAACAGTGATTCAACATTTAAATACATTATGGAATGAATGCCATTGTGACTCTAGTAACTATCTGTGACCATACAAAGCTATTACAATATTACTGAGTATATTCCTCATGCTGTATATTAAACCCCATTCAGCTCAGTTCAGCTGTTCAGTTGTCTCCAACTCTTTGTGNTAAACCCCATTACTTATTTTATATTAAATACAAGATTATACCTCTTATCCACATTGCCTTTTTCAATCATCCCTGTGCCCCTACCCCAGCAACCACAAGCTTATTCTCTGTATCAATGTATCTTTTCTATTTTGTTTGATCATTTATTTTGCTTTTTGGATTCCACACATAACTGACAGTCATACGACATTGTCTTTTTCATCTGACATAGTCCACTTAGCATAATACCCTCCAGGTCCATTTGTGCTGCTGCAAGTAGGAATCTTTCCTTTTTACATGGCTGAATAACATTCCACTGTGTGTGTAGGTGAAATGTGTGTGTGTGTGTGTGTATGTATGTGTGTGTGTGTATATATATATATATAACAGATATACACACATATGTATATGTAAAACATGTCTTCTTAATCCATTCATCTATTGGTGGATACTTAGGTTGCTTCCAAATCTTGGCTATTTATAAATTAGTCTTGAACAAACATAGGGGTGTATACATCATTTTCAATTAGCATTTTTACTAGTATAAATACCCAGAACTGAAATTCAGAACTGGTTCCAAATAGGGAAAGGAGTATGTCAAGGCTATATATTGTCACCCTGATTATTTAACTTATATGCAGAGTACACCATGAGAAACCCTGGGCTGGAGGAAGTACAAGTTGGAATCAAGATTGCCTGAAGAAACATCAATAACCTCAGATATGCAGATGACACCACCCTTATGCCAGAAAATGAAGAACTAAAGAGCCTCCTGATAAAAGTAAAAGAAGAGAATGAAAATGTTGGCTTTAAAACTCAACATTCAGAAAACTAAGATCATGGCATCTGGTCCCATCACTTCATGGCAAATAGATGAGGAAACAGTAGAAACAGTGACAGACTTTATTTTAGGGGGGCTCCAAAATCACTGCAGATGGTGACTACAGCCATGAAATTAAAAGATGCTTGCTCCTTGTAAGAAAAGTTATGACCAACCTAGACAGCATATTAAAAAGCAGAAACATTACTTTGCCAACAAAGGTTCATCTAGTCAAAGCTATGGTTTTTCCACTAGTCTTGTATGGATGTGAGTTGGACTATAAAGAAAGCTGAGCGCTGAAGAATTGATGCTTTTGAACTGTGGTGTTGGAGAAGACTCTTGAGAGTCCCTTCGACTGCAAGGAGATCCAACCACTCAATTCTAAAGGAAATCAGTCCTGAATATTCATTGGAAGTACTGATGCTGAAACTCCAATACTTTGGCCACCTGATGCAAAAATCGACTCATTTGAAAAGACCTTGATGTGGGAAAGATTGAAGGCGAGAGGAGAAGGGGAGGACAGAGGATGAGATGGTTGGATGGCATCACCGACTCAATGGACGTGAGTTTGAGTAAACTCCAGGAGTTGGTGATGGACAGGGAGGCCTCACTTGGTGCAGTTCTTGGGGTCACAAAGAGTCAGACACAATTCAGCAACTGAACTGGACTGATGATATTTTTCTATTTTCAATTTCTTGAAGAATTGTTACACTGTTCTCTATTGTAGCTGCTTGAATTTACATGCCCAGCAACAGTGAATGAGGGCTCCCTTCTCTCCACAATCTTCTCACCAATAGTTATTTCTTGTCTTTTTGATAATAGTCATTCTAAGAGAAGTTAGGTGATAGTGCATTGGTTTTGATTTGTGTTTTCCTGATAATTAGTGATGTTGAGAATGTTTATCATGTGTTTGTTGGCTATCTTTTTGTCCTTTGGAGAAATGACTGTTCAGGTCCTCTGTAGTTTTTAATTGGATTTTTTTTTAAATATTAGGTTATAAGATTTCTTGATATGATTTGAATATTAAGCCTTTATCCAGTATATTATTCACAAAATATCTTCTCCCATACAGCAGGCTGCCTTTTCATTTTGATTTCTGTGTACAGTAAGTCCGCTATATACAAACAAGCCCTATTCTGAGAGCACGTTCATAAGTCCAATTTGGTCGTAAGCCCAACAAAGATGGTTTACGTACCCAACTAACACAACTGGCTATTTACTGCTGTTTCGCACTTGTGTTCAGACACCCTGAGCTTTAAATAAAGATACTCTACTATTGTGCTCTTTACAACACTGCAAAGCACACGAAAGCACAATCACTTGTAGAGAATGCACACGAGTGACAATGTATGCCAGGCACACGAACTAACTTATGTGACTGGATATGGGAACGGTGTTCGCATCATTGAAGGTTTGCAACCTGAAGGTTCATATTAATATGTGGGGGACTACTCTATTAAATTTTGTACCCTTTAACTTTGCTAAATTCATTTTTTAGTTCTGGTAGTTTTTTGGCGGTGTCTTTAGAAATTTTTATATATAGTATCATGTCATCTGTAAACAGTGACAGTTTTACTTCTCCCATTCCAATTTGGATTCCTTTTCTTTCATTTTCTTGTCTGATTGATGTAGGGACTTCCAAAACTACGGTGAATAAAAATGGCAAGATGGACATCCTTGCCTTGCTCCTGACCTTAGAGAAAATGCTTCTTGCTTTTTACCAGTGAGTATGATGTTTGCTGTGGGCTTATCTTACAGAGATTTTGTTATGTTGACATATATTCTTTCTATACCCACTTTGTGGAGAGTTCTTATTGTAAATAGAAGTTGAATTCTGTCAAAAGCTTTTCCTACATCTATTAAAATGAGCATCTGATTGTTATTCTTCAGTTTGTTAATTGAGGAGGCTTTTCAGAGTCTACGTGCCAAGGCTTTCATCCTAGTCATTTTGAAAAGTAATCTCCAGGTACAAGACACAAAAAAAGATTAAAACAGTGATTCTAATGTGCATTATTGTGTGAAGGAAGGAGGAGAAAGAAGGATGCTGACTGGGTTCATAGCTTTGGAAGCTTTGGGGTGAAGCACACAGGAAGAAGAGTATTTTTCAGAGAAAAGAAAATTAATTTGCTTTTGAACTCACTGAGTTTTAAGATGCCAGTGGAACATCCATGTTTAGCTGCCAGCAAGCGGCTGGGTGTATAAGTCTGCAGATCAGAGCAATATAGGAAAATTCTGAATAAGACCACTTGAGAAACCATGTCTAGTGAGAAGAAGAACAAGCCAAGGTTGAACACCTGAGCAATGCCAACTGTAATGAAGAAGTAGAGGAAGAGAAGGCTCTGAAGACAGAAGATTTAGAAAGAAATGTCAGATATTATAAGGAGAACCAGGAGTGAGTGGGACCAGTGAGTTCCAATGAGAAACATTCTCAGTATTTTTGGTCACTCTCCATACACAAGTGATGCATTTCCATGGACAAATCAAATGTGCAGGCTACAAAAATTTAAGAGGTAAAAGCAACAAAAAGGTAAAACGTAACAGCTGTGCCTTTCAAAAAGATAGTCAGCTTTTCTGTGCCTGAGGCTTTTTGTCTGTAATACACAGTGGTAGAACCTGCTTCTTGGAGTTGTTACAAGGAATGTCAGTTAATGCATGTAGAGCACTTAGAACA
The DNA here is from genome assembly GCA_006408695.1 of Aepyceros melampus. Taxonomy (NCBI): domain Eukaryota; kingdom Metazoa; phylum Chordata; class Mammalia; order Artiodactyla; family Bovidae; genus Aepyceros; species Aepyceros melampus. Next base: position 47,981 of record SJXQ01004429.1, on the reverse strand, counting down.
GAGCCTGGTACATGTTAAGGCCCATGTAAGTTTTCACCACCATTACTGCTATTATCTTTAGTTTTATCAGCAACAATAGCAAAGCTGGATGGCCTGGAGGCTAACAGCATGAGTTCTCGAGACTGGGTTTATAGCTTACTTACAAGCTCTGAGTCCTTGGCCAGGTATGCATGCCCTCTGTGCCTCAGTTTCTTCATCTGTAACATGGGGTTAATAATAGTGCCTACTTTGCTATGAAGATGAAAGAGTTTTACATAGGTAAAATATGCTGAAGACTACTGGCTACACAATAAGAGGATTATCAGGTTTGCTACAATGACCACCACCACAGAGGGACAGCTTCTAACACACAACAAGAACACAGAACTCTCATCTCCTAAGCATTGCACTGAGGCAATGCTTCAGATTGTGGGAATGACATTTACAGGGACAAACTCAGACATGTCATCATTTTCCATACTATTACTGTATTCTTTACTGGTCATCACTAACCCTGATCTACCTCACACTGATGATCAACGGCCACATGATGTGTGTGGATGTTGTGGGTGACACGCCAGGGCTAGATGACTGTCCAGCTCTCTGTCACCACCTGTGATACCGCTCAAGGTGTCTCTGTTCTCAGAGAGGAGGGGCCATAACTTCAGAGTCAGCAAAGGCACGAACCTCTGTGCGGTGTGAGCAAACCTCCAAGTTGTTTTCTGGTGGGAAGGTGGTCTCAGCATAAACACATTGCATGGGGAGTGTACACTGTTGGCAGTGGGCCTTCTTCTCACATGAGGCCTCAGGAAGCACGAAAAGTCAACATTTACTTATTATCATAAGCAATACCACAGAGGTCACTTAGATCATCTAAATGTATTCACTCTACTAAGTGAGGGAGGGCAGTCCAAAGCAAAACTAAAATAATTCTAAATTACTTGACATATGTAGTATCTATGTAAACAGCCTAATTTTATATAACAAAACTCCACAAGTTTGTACCCTGTAGAATTTAGGAAGAGACAGTGGTATTGATTCTTTAAGCTTCAACCTTGAATATACTGAATGACACCAAAACATTATAACATGTGTAAGACATGGAAGCAACCTAGATGTCCATCAGCAGTTGAATGGATAAGAAAGCTGTGGTACATATACACAATGGAGTATTACTCAGCCATTAAAAAGAATACATTTGAATCAGTTCTAATGAGGTGGATGAAACTGGATCCTATTATACAGAGTGAAGTAAGCCAGAAAGGAAAGCACCAATACAGTATACTAGCACATATATATGGAATTTAGAAAGATGGTAATGATAACCCTGTATGCAAGATAGCAAAAGAGACACAGATCTATAGAACAGTCTTTGGACTCTGGGAGAGGGCAAGGTGGGATGATTTGGGAGAATGGCATTGAAACATGTATATTATCGCATGTGAAACTGATCGCCAGTCCAGGTTCTATGCATGAGACAGGGTGCTTGGGGCTGGTGCACTGGTTTGACCCAGAGGGATGGGAAGGGGAGGGAGGTGGGAGCGGGGTTCAGGATGGGGAACACATGTACACCTGTGGCAGATTCATGTTAATGTATGGCAAAACCACTACAATATTGTAAAGTAATTAGCCTCAAAAAAAAAAAAAAAAAAGAAAGAAAGAAAAGAAAAGGAAAAAAGACATGATGAAGTCATGAAGATTAAGTGCCATGCAGGCACGCACAGTTCCAAGCTTAGGGCACACATTGGGACATTTCCAGTGATGGGGCTCAGTACTACTGAAGCCAGCCTTTCTACTGATTCATCTCTCATCTTGAGACAGCCCTTCATATTATACTGACCTCTGCTTGCCTCTCAATTCACACCCTCACCTTACTGTCATCGGGCACAAAAGGGAGGCTAATCTTAGGATAGTAAGTTTTGTTTCAAACACCAATTCTGATCACATAACAGTAGATAACTAAAGCATCTACTGTCTCTTCAAAAAAATTCTGAAGAATCAAAACCTAACCCAACAAGGGAAATTACCCTTTCTTTTCCTTTAAATTTAATTAATTTATTTTTGACTATACCAGCACACATGGTATCTTAGTTCCCAGACCAGGAATAGAACTTAAGTGCCCTGCACTAGAAGCCCAGAATTTTAGGCACTGGATCTCCAAGGAAGTTCCTACCTTTTCTTTTCTTTCTCTTCATTTTCATTAAACAGAAGTTCATTTTTAATTTTTTATTTATTTACTATTTTATTTTTGGCTTCACTGGGTATTCATGGCTGCACTTGGGCTTTCTCTAGTTGCAGCAAGCAGGGGCTGCTCTTCGTTGCAGTGCACAGATTTCACATTCCAGTGGCTTCTCTTGTTGCAGAGCACAGGCTCTAGGCACACAGGCTTCAGTACTTTGGACCATGGCCTTAGTTGTTCCTCAGCAGGTGGGATTTCCCTGGACCAGCGATCAAACCTGTGTCCCTTGCATTGGCAGGTGGATTCTTAATCACTGGACCACACAAGGAAGTCCCTTACCTTTTCTTTATTGAAGTATAATTGATGTACAAATTATGTAAGTTCCAGGTATACAATATAGCGACAAACAATTTTAAAAGTTATACTCCATTTATAGTTATTTAAAACATTGGCTATATTCTCTGTATTGTAAAATACATTCTTGTAGTTTATTTTATACATGACAGTTTGTACCAACCCCTGCTCATTCCCCATATCATCCCTCTCCCTTCCCTTACCCAACTATTAACTACTAGTTTGTTCTCTATAACTGTGAGTCTGCTTTTTTTTTTTACTAAATCCACTACTTTGCAATATTTTATAGTTTGCATGTATAAGTGATATCACACAGTATTTGTCTATCTTTTTTCACTCTGAACAGTACCTTCTAATTCTATCCATGTTGTTGTAAGTGGCAAAATTTCATCACTTTTTATGGTGAAGTAGTGTTCCATTGTGTATATGTTTGTATATCTGTGTGTGTATGTGTATATATCTTCTTTATCCATTCATCTGCTGATGGACATTTAGGTTGCTTCCATATCTTGATAACTGTGAATAATGTTGCTATAAATATATGGATGTATATATCTTTTCAAATTTGTATTTGTGTTTTTTTGTAACACATATACCCAGGAGTGGAATTGCTGGTTCATATGGTTCCTGATGTTCAAACTGGTTTTAGAAAAGGCAGAGGAACCAGAGATCAAATTGCCAACATCCACTGGATCATGGAAAAAGCAAGAGAGTTCCAGAAAAACATCTATTTCTGCTTTATTGACTATGCCAAAGCCTTTGATTGTGTGGATCACAAGAAACTGTGGAAAATTCTGAGAGAGATGGGAATACCAGGCCACTTGACCTGCCTCTTGAGAAATCTGTATGCAGGTCAGGAAGCAACAGTTAGAACTGGACATGGACAACAGACTGGTTCCAAATAGGAAAAGGAGTACGTCAAAGCTGTATACTGTCACCCTGCTTATTTAACTTATATGCAGAATACATCGTGAGAAATGCTGGACTGGAAGAAACACAAGCTGAAATCAAGATTGCCAGGAGAAATATCAATAACCTCAGATATGTAGGTGACACCACCCTTATGGCAGAAAGTGAAGAGGAACTAAAAAGTCTCTTGATGAAAGTGAAAGAGGAGAGTGAAAAAGTTGGCTTAAAGCTCAACATTCAGAAAATAAAGATCACGGCATCTGGTCCCATCACTTCATGGGAAATAGATGGGGAAACAATGGAAACAGTGTCAGACTTTATTTTTTTGTGCTCCCAAATCACTGCAGATGGTGACTGCAGCCATGAAATTAAAAAACACTTACTCCTTGGAAGGAAAGTTATGACCCACCTAGATAGCATATTGAAAAGGAGAGCTATTACCTTGCCGACAAAGGTCCGTCTAGTCAAAGCTATGGTTTTTCCAGTGATCATGTATGGATGTGAGTGTTGGACTGTGAAGAAAGCTGAGTGCCAAAGAATTGATGCTTTTGAATTGTGGTGTTGGAGAAGACTCTTGCGAGTCCCTTGGACTGCAAGGAGATCCACCCAGTTCATTCTAAAGGAGATCAGTCCTGGGTGTTCATTGGAAGGACTAATTATGAAGCTGAAACTCCAATACTTTGGCCACCTCATGCAAAGAGCTGACTCATTGGAAAAGATCCTGATGCTGGGAGGGATTGGGGGCAGGAGGAGAAGAGGAACACGGAGGATGTGATGGATGGATGGCATCACTGACTCAATGGACATGAGTTTGAGTGAACTCTTGGGAGTTGGTGATGGACAGGGAGGCCTGGTGTGCTGTGATTCATGGGGTTTCCAAGAGTTGGACATGACTGAGCAACTGAACTGAAGCAAACTATATGACTATATATGGTGATATAAATCTATATAAAATCATCTATGACCAGAATATGGCAACTCTATAAATTTGATTATAGATCACTAGGATAGAATCTCTTTAAAATGTTGTATCATCTTTTTGGCTTCTGGGGTAAATAAGCCTCTTCTCATCTAGCGATACAACATGCAATGAAAATCTCACATTAATGTCCTCCCTGACTGTGCTTAAATAGTGAGAAAGAGGCTTAAATTTAAAGTTGTGGTATTCTGAACTCCTTAAATGAAGAAACTTCATGAAAGGAGATAAAGTAGGTGAGTGAAATAGGTGAAAGAGATTAAAGAGACACAAACTGCCAGTTACAAAATAAATACGTCACAGGGATGCAAGGTACAGCATGGGAACATACACTAATAACGCTGGTGTATAATGTATGAAAATTTTGTTGCTGTTCAGTGCAGTACACCAGGCTTCCCCAACCCTCACTATCTCCTAGAGTTTGCCCAAGTTCCTGTCCATTGAATCCATGATGCCATCCAACCATCTCATCTCTGTCACTCCCTTCTCCTGCCCTCAATCTTTCCCACCCTCAGGGTCTCTTCCAATGAATTAGCTCTTCACATCAGGTGGCCAAAGTATTGGAGCTTCAGTATCAGTCCTTCCAATGAGTATTCAGGGTTGATTTCCTTTAGGATTGACTGGTTTGATTTCCTTGCTGCCTAAGGGACTCTTAAAAGTCTTCTCCACCACTGCAATTTGAAAACATCAATTCTTCGGCACTCAGCCTTCTTTATGGTCCAACTCTCACGTTATACGTGATCACTGGAAAGACCATAGCTTTGACTATATGGACCTTTGTCATTATTAAGTTGTATGCCTGAAACTAATAATAATATTATAAGCCAACTGTACCTCATTTGTAAAGGTAGGACAGATGAAAGGAGTTTTATTGACAGAAAATAAAAATTGTAAACTATTTGCTTTTGTGCATTACTTTAAATTTACCATTCTAAAGAATTTCAAAGTCTCTTCAAAATGATCTAATGCTTCTCACCTAACAATTGAGAAGATTCTTAAGAGTCAGTTGGACACCAAGGAGATTAAACCAGTCAGTTTAAGGAAATTGGTCCTGAATATTCACTGGAAGGACTGATGCTGAAGCTGAAGCTCCAATACTTTGGGCACCTGATGCGAAGAGCCAACTCATTGGAGAAGACCCTGATGCTGGAAAGACTGAGGGCAGTAAGAGAAGGGGTGACAGAGATGAGATGGTTGGATGGCATTGCCAACTCAATGGACATGTGAGCCTGTGTGCTAAGTTCTTCAGTGGTGTCTGACTCTGTGAGACCCTATGGACTGTATCCAGCCAGTCTCCTCTGTCCATGGGGGTTCTCCAGGCAAGAATACTGGAGTGGACTGCCATGCTCTTCTCCAGGTGGTCTTCCCAACCCAGGGGTAGAGCCTGCATCTCTTCTGTCTCCTGCCTTGTCGGGGGGGGGGGTTCTTTACCACTAGTGCCACTCGGGAAGCCCCAGTGGACACGAGTGTGGGCAAACTCTGAGAGACAGGAAAGGACAGGAAAGCCTGGGGTGCTGTAGTCCACGGAGTCACAAAGAGTCAGACACGACTTAGCAACTGAACAATAGCAACAAAGCATTACACACGCATCTTTTTTTTTTTTAAACCAAATACATGAAAAAATGTTTTCTTCCCAGGAAAGTTCACATGCCATAAAATCTCAGGCAAGTATACCAAGGATGGGTGGGGAGGAAATATGTGTCTTTTAACAAGATATGATAAATGTACAAATATTCTTGAACAAAAAGTGAAAGTAAGACAATAAAATTTGTCCCTGATGAAAGAGGCTGCTATTCAAATAACCAAGATGTGATTAAGTAACTAGATTTCTAACACACATTTCTTTTTTAAAAAAAAAAAACAAAAAACAAAAAAATAAGATTACTTGTAAAATTTTTATTTTGCCACATATGAAAACGTTTGTTTACACTGATGTTTACTTTCTTTAGAAACACTGAAAAATCTGTTTTCTCATTAAAGAAGCATAAATAACAACTCAGTTTCCTTAACATTGTAAGTTACCTCTCAGGTCTTTCTTGAGTTTTCTGAGGTCTTTTTGAAAATCTTCAAACTTCATCTGCGAGGCCTGAAAGAGGTCCTGGGGTTCGGGCAGTGGAAACACACACTGTTCTTTCCCAGCGTCCTGGTCAGCACGAAGCACAGAACATTTAAATAAATGAGGACAGAACAGCAGCAGCGATGACAAACAACACGAAACACGACCACATCACTCAACAGCAGGGAATAACAAAATGTGCCTCTGCAACATTGTCTCACCTCATCAAAATTGCGAAGATAATATGACACGATGTATGACAACAGGCTTCTGCTATTGTCCTAGGCAGAGAGACCAAAGTGAGTAGAAATACATTTTTAAAAATGACTAAATATATGGCATTAAATAAAATTCATCCCATTAAACCCACACATGTAGATGAGAATGTTTAGGATGAAAGGAGACATTCTCTATTTCATGTTACTTTAGTTTAATGGCCCAGATGGTCTTGTCCTCCCCGCCTCTGTTCCCACCTGAGCCCCAAGTGGAAGCACAACTGTTTCGAGGGTTGTCTCAGTTGTACACACCTTCCTCAACCAGAAAATTAATTCATTAATTTTATTTCTTATTATTAACAGGTATAACTACAGGTATTACTACTATCTAAACAGAAATGACTAAATAACACCAGCATTTCTGTATGGCTGAACCAATAGGGACCACTCCAACAGGAAGCTTGACTGAGGTTTATTACCAAGTAGATTAATAAAATTTTAAAGTTAAGTATTATCTCAAGTAAGCTGGAGCTTTGAAAATGCAAATATAAATTATGTCAGCAACTGAAATTCAAGAATTAGTATCTGTGCAGCTATAAAAATGCAATGTATGTAGTTCTAAAGAAGAAAAACTGCTTCATATCTAACAATCTTCAAAGAGCTTTTCACCTTCTTTTCTGGCACATTTAGAAGCATTAATACATGTTTTTTTTTAATTCTCAAAATAAATACTAGATAATTGGGATGTGTGAAACCAAATATATATTTTTAAAAACATACCTTATAATAAAAACTTTGTTTTCTGTTTTATTCAATCTACCCATGACTTTCCCCTCATTGATAAAAAGAGCAACATTCCTTTATAAGCAAGTCTGATGGGATATATATCTATTAGACTCCCTGATGGGCTTCGCTGGTGGCTCAGATGGTAAAGAACCCGCCTGCCAATGCAGGAGATGGGGGTTCAATCCCTGGGTTGGGAAGATCCCCTGGAGAAGGGAATGGCAACTCAATCCGTGTTCTTGCCTAGAAAATCACATGGATAGAGGAGCCTGGTGGGCTACAGTCCATGGGTCACAAAGAGTTGGACACGATTAAGCGACTAACACAACAGATTCCCTGAACATATTATGGGCTTCCCTGGTGGCTCAGCAATAGAGAATCCACCTGCCAATGCAGGAGACATGGGTTCAATCCCTGGGTGGGGAAAATCCCCTGGAGAAGGAAGTAGCAGCCTACTCCAGGATTTTTGCCTGGGAAATCCCATAGTCAGAGGAGCCTGGTGGGCTACTGTTCATGGGGTTGCAAAGAGTTGGACATGACTTAACAACTAAGCAGCAACAACATACTTTACTATATACATCGATTACACGGAAATACATAGCTATAATAACAAAAGTAGTACATTTATTAGAAGTAGGATTACTTGTAAAATAATTTAAGCAACTAACTTCCTTTGTCTTTCCTGACTTGTAAATCAGTGAAATCATCAGCAATACCTCAGTCAATTAACAAAACACTTATTAAGTGCCTAGGTAATTCTGAGTGATCTGAGTAACAGTTCCACGAGTGCAAGTCTATGAAACTATACAGATATAGTTATCTTTATTTTATAGAGAAAGAACCAAATAGACTTTGCATAGCCCTTGTGAGAATGCAAGTTAAATTATTAAAAAATCTTACTTGATTATTTTTATCCATATCATTCCTTATTTAAATTAATGAAATTTAACTTATAGCAGGATTGAATAAGATACATTAACCAATACAAAAAACAAATAATCCCTTATACATATATAATTATGACCATAAGAATCTATTTCAGATTCATTTTTATAAGTAACATTTATTGATTATATTCTAATGTTATATTGGCAGAGAATCTACCTGCCAATGCAGGAGACAACCCAGAACTATTCAAAACCTACCATGTGTTTAGAAGGATAAATAAATTTTGAATCAATGTGATTTATCAGGTTGACATACTGAAGGTTCCTGAGAAAATGTGTGTCATACAAATAAAAAGGCATTTGAACAATAGAACCATAAAAATAACAAAATAATCTAAACTTACATTCTAATGTTATTTCCAAAAATTACTTGTTTCAATCCAACAATCAGTTGTTAAGAACTATTCAGTATTTCCCTGGTTGTCCAGTGGTTAAGAATCCACCTTCCAACGCAGGGGACACAAGTTGGATTCCTGATCTGGGAAGATTCCACATGCTGTGGGGCTAAGCCCGTGTGCCACAACTACTGAGCTCATGTTCCAGAGCCTGAGAGCTGCAACTACTGAAGCCTGCACACCTAGAGCCCATGCTCCAGAACAAGAGAAACCACTGCAATGAGAAGCCCATGCACTGCAACTGGAGAGTAGCCCCTGCTCACTGAAATTAGAGAAAGACTGCAAGTGCAGCAGCAAAGACCCAGCACAAAAATAAATAAATAAATAAATCTTTTTAAAAAATGAACTATTCAAAACCTACCATGTGTTTAGAAGAATAAATAAATTTTGAATAAATGTGATTTATCAGGTTGACATATTGAAAGTTCCTGAAAAAATGTGTGTCATACAAATAAAAAGGCATTTGAACAAATAGAACCATAAAAATCACAAAAGTTATATGCTGTTGGTGTTACAAGAAAGGACTATGCTTTTCTCAATTTTGGAGAAGTACAGTGTCTGGCATTTCATAGAAGCTGGATAAAGAATGTCAAATGAACATGAGTGTAATGACTAAATAAACCAGTGAGTTGTTGACTGGCAGAAAAAAGCAAAATAGGTATCTCCCTTCTGTCAGGGAGATTATTTCCTTATTATTATTATTTTCTTATCTAGGAGGACAATTCTCTATATTTTCATTTTTATAGGCCAATTGTTCACTTAAACTTGTGGGCATGCATGCTAAGTCACTTCAGTCATGTCCGGCTCTTTGCGACCCAGTGGACTGTAGCCTGCCTGGTTCCTCTATCCATGGGATTCTTCAGCAAGAATACTGGAGTGGGTTGCCATGCCCTCCTCCAGGGGATCTTCCCGACCTAGGAATTGAACCTGACCCAGATCTCTTATGTATCCTTCACTGGCAGGCACATTCTTTATCACTAGTGCCACCTGGGAATTCCCTCACTTGAACTTAATATTTTAAAAACATTTCCTTCATCACATAGATCTTTGTGAAGCTTCTATAATCTCTATCCTTTAGAAATAAATGCTGTTATTTTCAAAGTTTACAATGTCAGACTTTAACCACTCTGGTGGTTTACCTGATCTTATATTTCTACCGACACTCTCATAATCTCTTAGATGTTAATTTTAAGAAAAATAATTATGCTTGCAAAAGGACTTAGATTTTCCCACGCCTACCAATATCAGGAAGAAGATCATATGGAGAAAAAAATATTTGAAAGATGATTCTCTTTTTCTCCATATATCTCTCTTTGATATTGGTAGGCATGAGAACATCCTTTAGAAGCCTAATTTTTTAAAAAAAATTTTACTTCCCTACTTGTGTTTGCTTAAAATTAATGTCTAAGAGATTAAGAGAGTGTTGGTAGAAATATAAGATCAAGGAAACCACCAGAGTGGTTAAAGTCTGACACTGTAAACTTTGAAAATAATAGAATTTATTTCTAAAGGATAGAGATTAAAAAAGCTTCACAAAGAGGGCTTAGATGTTCCCATATATACCAATATTAAAGAGAGGATTATATGGAGAAAAAGAGAGTCATCTTTTACATTTTGGGCTTTCCTGATAGCTCAGTTAGTAAATAATCCACCTACAATGCAGGAGATCCCGGTTCAATTCCTAGGTTGAGAAGATCCACTGGAGAAGGGATAGGCTACCCACTCCAGTTTTCTTGGGCTCTCTTGCAGCTCAGCTGGTGAAGAATCTGCCTGTAATGCGGGAGACCTGAGTTTGATCCCTGAGTTGGGAAGACCCCCTGGAGAAGGGAAAGGCTACCCACTCCAGTATTCTGGCCTGGAGAATTCCACAGACTGTATAGCCCATGGGGTCACAAAGAGTCAGACATGACTGAGTGACTTTCACTCATCTTTGCTTTGCTTTTAAAATCTGGGCCTGTGGGGGTCACTTGCTTAACATAGAGAGAAGAAGAAAGTGATGGATATACTGTCTAATTCATAAAAAGTAACTAGTCCTCAGATCCAAATAGATAAATATTAGCAGACACGGTAAAGAAAGTAAAAATTAGTTATTTTTACTTTAAAATACTGTCTATTCAGTTATTCATTAGGATTCAAAATTACTCACTTTAGCAAAGTTATTCTTCTCTTGATCACAAATATATGGTGGCCATTACCCTTTATCTGGCTCAGAACATAACAGAACTTTTGACCTTGGAGCATAAACATTTATTGCACTGGTTTACAGTTCAACTTATTACAAAACAGACATCCACTCCTCAGTCTGCTACATTCACTCACTCAAAATACTTACACTGCTTTTAACATCTTTCAGCTTCGGGAGAATATCTAATCCAAAACCGTCTGCCTGTCCCCGAGTATTATTTCCACCATTCATGTAGTTGCCAAAGGCAAGAACCAAACCCAAAACCTGCATAACCCCTGAGCCATGTTTTAATGTCTGTAAAACAGGATAAAGAAGAATTTCTCACTTACTGTTTGAATTTTCTTAAGTCAGTGGCAGATATTCATATCATACTAATAATTATGGGTCATATCCAAACTTCATCAGTGCTAATTTTAGGTATATTTAAGAACAGTGTCTCCAAAGATAACTTTGAAAAAGCTGCACCACTAACAGCATGCAGATTGTGCTTCTCCAGCTGAGAGGTACCAGCCTAGGATGCTTCTGTGGTGTAATTGCAAGGAAACCAAATACACCCGTAACATGAGAACCACCACAGTATAATGTCACTGCCATCAGTCCAGCTGTACCTGCCTCTGTGTAATATTTTTAGCATAAGGTGTGGGAAACCGAAACACAAAGTTTAATTTCCAAATTTAGATTTATCCCTGAAAGGTTCACACTCACTTCTTCCAAAGCACACAGTTTAACTTTAATTTGTGCATCACTTCCTCTGAAAATCTCTCTAATGACATAATTCTACTTTTCAAAATAATTACCACACCAGAATGAATAGTACTATTAAATTTTGATAAACTGTTTTAGATGTTAATATTGGTCATTTCTGCCAAGCATTTGCTCTTTATTTTCAGAATAATATTTCTCTTCTGTTGAGTCATAAAGCTATTCCTGAAGCATTTGGTTGCAATCACTAACAATTTTTTGAGGGGCTGTCTGCAAAATGGAGGAAAATAAAGAAAATGCATTCAAATGGTACTCAGTTGGCAGTATTTACTGTAAATAAAAGACAACTTGTTTGAAATATGAACTTGACTGAGCACAGTTAGGTATCAGAACCCAAGCACCCACCTCGCACAACTTCTGTAGCAGCTCCAGTTTGCGCCGAATTGAGCAAATGCTTTCTGAAAATGTGGACTGAAACAGGATGCAAAAGACTCGCTCTGAAAAGTTGGGGATTAGTGACAGTTCATAAAGGAACCTAAGGAAACAAAGCCAAGTTAAGAGGAAAAAGACGATGCACATAACCACGTTCATCCTCACATCATTCATGACACTCATGTACAGAAGACACTTCATTTTCCCAATGGAAAGAGCCCCCCATGGCATGCATGCTGCCCGTGGGGTCCATGGCGTGCTTACTGCTCAGGTTTGTCCAGAGACTTGGCGTTTTCCTTGTCTTTGGAGGACCGACCATGCTTTTCAATTTTTTCTAGTTCATCTGACTGTGCTCTCTGGAAAAACAAAAACCAAGCAGTTTTTAGATAACGATCTTAAATACAGCAAAACTCTATATATTTTCATATTTCTTAGCATCCGAGGTAGATCTTGACTTAATTCATGAGGTTTTTTAAAGTGTATATGTGTAATACAAAGCAGATCATCTCCAAATCTTCCAAATTTATTGGCTATCAAAAGTGAAAGTCAAACTCTCTCAGTCATGTCTGACTCTTTGTGACCCCATGGCCTATACAGTCTGTGGAATTCTCCAGGCTACAATACTGGAGTGGGTAGCCTTTCCCTTCTCCAGGGGATCTTCCCAACCCAGGGCTCGAACACCGTCTCCTGGATTGCAGGTGGATTCTTTACCAGCCGAGCCACAAGAGTAAGCCCAAGAAAACTGGAGTGGGTAGCCTATCCCTTCTCCAGGGGATCTTCCTGACACAGGAACTGAACCAGGGTCTCTTGCATTGTAGGCAGATTCTTTACCAACTGAGCCATCAGGGAAACCATTATTGGCTATTAGTGATGAGCAAAATATTTATTCCAGCATGGTTTAAATCAATATGATTTCTCTTTTTTGTTTTTTAGCTGTTTATAATACCCTCTAGAGGGACTTCTCTGGCAGTCCAGTGGCTAGGATTCTGAGCTTCCACTGTAGCAGGGCACAGGTTCAATTCCTACTCAGGGAACTCAGACCCCACATGCCAAATAAACTATAATAATCTCTGGAATGCAATAGTTTTACTTAAAAATGGTATTTCTTATTCAGAAGTTAATCAAATTAAATTTGGAAGGAATTTGATCCTAAAGCTGTTATAAGATTTTTAAAAGAAAAAGTACCTATTTACCTATTGAAATCATTGTCTATGCCTATCTGCTTTGGGAGAAAGAAAAGTACAGTTGAATTATTAAGTCATGGAACAAAAATAAAAGATTTTGATTCTCCTGAATTTTCTTTTTGATACAAAAATAGCTCCAGGCTTTATCTTCCCAAGTGTCTTCTTTTACCCTTGAAAATCTCAAGCTAAAAATTTGTAATTCTAAATTTGTTTCTTTATGGGAGAGGATTTTCTACATTTTAACATAAGGTAGAAAATTTTATAAGCTGACCAAAACACAAACTTCTGCTTTATGGAGAATCTGGATGATTCTTATTTTTTTATTTTAATGTTTCTATCATTCACAAAGATGTTTCAAACCAGCCTAAATACTTCATTTTCTAAGTGCATGAAGAAATTTGAGTAGGTCCCCCTATCTTGGGTTTGAGTCTAGTCCTCAGAAGGTAAAATCCCTTCAAGATTATTTGTTGTTTACACAGAAAAGCAGCCCAGCCCAAAACTGCTGTACATGACAGAACCTATCAATTTTTTAGTGAAGTGATGGTTCTGTTTTGAACTCACTGATTATTCTGAAAGGCAGGTATTTCTGTTGATGGGATTAATTAGCAAAGACTAGTTCCTCCAAGAAAACTTCTTTTAGCAGGGAAAGAAGATTTGATGACAGATTGGTCAGTCTTCTGAGGGTTTGATAAATTTTGCTTTTGGAATATGATGCAACAGAAGAATACTGACAAGTAAAGATACAACATCTGCTGCAAAGCCTGCCTTGCCCACCCCAACCCCTACTCTAACCAGTCTCGCTCTAGAACAACACAGAACCTTATATTTGCTCTGTATTGTGCCACACATAGCACCATGTCTTACTGGTGATGTGCAGGCATGTTTACAACTTCTCTAAGAGAAGGGCCACGTCCTTGTGTCTCTGTGGTCCTGGTGACCAGCATGATTCATGATGTGGTCAGCCCTCTGCATCCTGGGCTCCAAATTCATGGATTCAACCAAATGCAGATCCAAAATATTTGGGGAAAAAATTCCATAAAGTTCCCAAATGATTGCACTCCAGCAATCATTTACATAGCATTTCCAGCATATTAGGCATTATAAGTCATTGAGGTGATTAAAAGTATACAAGAGGGTAGGGTGGGGTGTTCTATGCAAGAACTGTGTCATTTTATTTAAGGGACTTTAGCACCTTTTTTGTATCAATCCTCCCTTGTGTCCCCCTCCCTGCAGATATCCAGGGATGACTATATAGCTGTTGTTCAGTGCTAAACCGTCCCTGCCTCTCTGCGACCCATGGACTGCAGTGTGCCAGGCTTCCTTCACTATCACCCTGAGTTTGCTTAAACTCATGTCCATTGAGTCAGTGATACCATCCAACCATCTCATCCCATGTCACCCTCTTCTCTTCTTGCCCTCAGTTTTTCCTACCATCAGGGTCTTTTCCAAAGAGTTGGCTCTTCACATCAAGTGGGCAAAGTATTGGAGCTTCAGCATCAGTCCTTCCAATGAATATTCAGGGTTGATTTCCCTTATGATTGATGGTTTGATCTTCTTGAATTTCAAGGGATTTTCAAGAGTCTTCTCTAGCACCGCAATTCAAAAGCTTCAATTCCTTAGCACTCAGTTTTCTTTATGGTCCATCTCTCACATCCATACATGGCTACTGGGAAAAACATTGCTTTGACTAGATGGACCTTTGTTGGCAAAGTGATGTCTATGCTTTTTAATGTGCTGTCTAGGTTTGTCACGGATTTTCTTCCAAGGAACAAGCATCTTTTAATTCTGTGGCTACAGTCACTGTCCATAGTGATTTTGGAGCCCAAGAGAGAATATCTGTCACAGTTTCCACTTTTTCCCCCACCAATTTGCCATTAAGCGATGGGACCAGTCAAGGCTATGGTTTTTCCAGTGGTCATGTATGGATATGAGAGTTGGACTGTGAAGGAAGCTGAGCGCTGAAGGATTGATGCTTTTGAACTGTGGTGTTGGAGGAGCCTCTTGCGAGTACCTTGGAGTGCAAGGAGATCCAACCAGTCCATTCTGAAGGAGGTCGGCCCTGGGTGTTCTTTGGAAGGAATGATGCTAAAGCTGAAATTCCAGTACTTGGGCCACTTCATGCGAAGAGTTGACTCATTGGAAAAGACTGATGCTGGGAGGGATTGGGGACAGGAGGAAAAGGGGATGACAGAGGATGAGATGGCTGGATGGCATCACTGACTCGCTGAATGGGAGTCCGAGTGAACTCCAGGAGTTGGTGATGGACAGGTAGGCCTGGCTTGCTGCAATTCATGGGGTCGCAAAGAGTTGGACACGACTGAGAGACTGAACTGTACTGTGGAGAACGTCAGTAATCCTATTATACTTATTTGAAGAAACTAATGATTAAATGTTTCCTAAAACAGTAAAGACCTCTAGGAAGTGATGGGAATAGTCAGTCAATCTAGTTCATTTTTACTAAGGTACCACAGGGCACACCTTTGAGGATGCTCTGTCCTCTGCTGTGTGCTGGATCCTTTTCCATACTGAGGCTTACAGTCTGTCAACTAGGACACTAAGTAAAGTCCCTTCAGCTATGAAGCCTGCGTGTGAAATCCAACCTTGAAAAGTGTAAATTTAAACCTCTAATTCTTTCTACTTTGCCTGCTTTTCCCCCTCCTTCTAATTGGACTACAAAGGGATGTGGATTTTTTGTCCTTTTTCTTTTTAATATCTTTTCTTGGACTAAACTTCTAATAGGACTTACTTCCAAGGTTTGCTTTTGTCTTACTATTTAAGATTATTTCTGTTTCTTGAATATGAATTACAGAAAACTGAACCATTCTCTGAAAAAAAAAATCATACAAGGACATTTTCACAGGCACATTTCTGACTTTATGTTAAATATTTGATTCACTGGGAAAAAAAAGCATTCTACTTCAACTTCTCTCCCATCCTCCCAACCTCTGTCCACCACTTCTCACTGGGTCATAAGAAGAATATGTACTAAGAATTAGAATTAATAGATATATTGAAGCATCCATAAATGCTGCATAGTTTCTGAAGAGATTTTACTCTCAGAACTCAATGGCAGTCAATAACCCAAAGTTAACTGTAAAGATTTTTGCTTTTGAAAAAATCAATAGGATATACTGTATTTAGAATCTCTGGATTTTCTAGGATTTAATTCCTCAGGAAACAACTATTGGGCCCTCAAGGCTGTGGTTTTTGAAATTATGTCCTGTTTAGATCTGGAGACTGCCCAAAATTCACAGACAACTTGAAGAGAAAGCCCCTGCCAAACATATGCCATCAGGGGAAAACAAAGATTACATTCTCAACAAGGCTGCATAACAAGAGCATCCGTCTGTTCCACAGTGGTCACACACAGCTGCTGCGAAACATGCCAATGATCTGGAAGCATCTGGCAAAATGCAAACATAGATTTACAGCAAAGGATTCAGGTTGGCTATGGGTACTGCTCTCAAGGACAAGGAGTGGAAAAGCAAGTGTTCCTTGTATCCCTGAAACAAATATAACAATGTATGCCAATTATATTTCAATAAAAATGAAAAGGAAAAAATAAATCACTAATTAAAGGATCATTATCATATATTTACTAGGAAAAATTGAGTTTAAACATTAGTCTATTTTCTACTAGATAAAACTTAAATAGCAGTTCAAAATACCATTATTGCCTAAGAGGAAGAACAAGATGGTGGAGGAGGAGGTGGCTGTGGAATACATCTCTCTCCATGGATAGATCAGGAATGCACTTTCAGACACAGAAGTGTATGCAGAATACCAGCTGAGAGTGGACAGGAATACATGACCAGTAGTAAGGCATATATAGAACTATGCAAAAATCAAGATCAAGCCCTGAGCCTCTGCAGTGGGAACACTGAATCTAAGACCCTAGACAACCGGAGAACTAACCCTAGGGAGTATCAAATAGCAAAAACTTCCACAAAGGAAACCGCTTGAATACAAGACCGACAAAAACCCAACCACCAGTAGCACCCTGTGCAGGATGCCTCATCCAAACAACAGACAAAACAAAAATACAAACCCAATCGTCAGCAGAGAAGATTACCACCCCACTCAGCCTTGCCCATCAGAGGAAAAAAATAACTCAGCACAAATCTCACCCTATATGAAGCTTACATAAACCACCTGGTCAACCTTAGGAGGGCAGAAACCAAAGGATGAAAGAATTCAACCTTGAAGCCTGGAAAAAGGAGACCTCAAACACAATAAGTTAAAAAAAATAATAACAAAAAGGCAGAGAAATACTACACAAATGAAGGAACAAACTAGAAACACAAGTGCAAATAAATGAAGAGGAAATAGGCAAACTACCTGAAAAAGAATTCAGAATAATGATAGTAAAGATGATCAAAAACCTCGAAAACAAAATGGAGAAAATGCAAGACTCAGCTAACAGAGACCTAGAAGAATTAAAGAATAAACCTACAGAGACAAACAACACAATTACTGAAATTAAAAATACTCTAGAAAGAATCAATAGCAGAATATCTGAAGCAGAAGAATGAATCAGTGAGCTGGAAGATAAAATGGTGGAAATAACTTCTGAAGAGCAGAATAAAGTAAAAACAACAAAAAGAGCTGGGACAGTCTCAGAGACCACTGGGACCATATCAAACACAACAACGTTTGAATTATAGGGGTCACAGAAGAGTAAGAGAAAAAAAAAGGGCATGAGAAATTTTTTGAAGAGAATATAGCTGAAAATTTCCCCAGCATGGAAAAGGAAACAGTAAGTCAAGTCCAAGAGCACAAAGAGTCCCATACAGGATAAACCCAAGGAGAAACACGCCAAGACACATACTAATCAAACTAACAAAGACTAAACACACAGAAAGAAAATTAAAAGCAGCAAGGGAGAAGCAACAAGTAACATACAAGGGAAACCCCATATGCTCAACAGCTGATCTTTCAGCAGAAACTCTGTAGGCCAGAAGGGAGTGGCAGGATATATTTAAAGGGAAAAATCTACAACCAAGATTACTGTACCCAGAAAGTATCTCAGTCAAAATTTATGGAGAAATCAAAAGCTTTTCAGACAAGCAAAAGTTAAGAGAATTCAGTACCACGAAACCAGCTTTACAACAAATGTTAAACGGACTTATACAGTCAAGAAATATAAAAGAAGAAACAGATATACAAAATCAAACCCCAAACAATTAAGAAAATGGCAGTAGGAACATACATATCAATAATTACTTGAAATGTAAATGGATTAAATGTTCCAACCAAAAGACACAGACTGGCTGAATGGATACAAAAACAAGATCCATATATATTCTGTCTGAAGAAACCCACTTCAGGCCTAAAGACACATATATACTGAAAGTGAGAGGATGGAAATATATATTCCTGCAAATGGAAAGCAAAAGCAAGCTGGAGTAACAATCCTTATATCATACTAAACAGACCTTAAAATAAAGAATATTACAAGAGATAATGAAAGACACTACATAATGATCAAGGGATCAATCCAAGAGGAAGATATGCCAACTGTAAATATCTATGCACCCCACATAGGAGCACCTCAGTACACAAGACAAACACTAACAGACATGAAAGGAGAAACTGACAGTAACACAACACCCCACTCACACCAATGGACAATCATCAAAACAGAAAATTAATAAGGAAACACAAGTCTTAAATGATACATTAGATGAGCTGGATCTCACTGATATCCTCAGGACTTTCCATCCAAAGGTAGAAGAATATACTTTCTTCTCAAATGCATACGATACATTCTCCAGGATAGACTGCATCTTGGGTCACAAATCAAACTTCAGTAAATTTAAGAATATTGAAATTGTATAAAGCATCTTTTCTGACCACAATGCTATGAGACTAGATATCAAGTATAAGGAAAAAAAAACTGTAAAAAATAAAAACATGGAGATTAAACAATGTTTCTATATAACCAACAGGTTACTGAGGAAATCAAAAGGGAAATCAAAAAATTTCTCAAAACAAATGATGATGAAAACATGACAACTCAAAACCTATGGGATGCAGCAAAAGCAGTTCTAAGAGGGAAGTTTATAGCAATACAATCCTACCTCAAGAAACAAGAAAAGCATCGAATAGACAACCTAACTCTACACCTAAAATAACTGGAAAAGAAGAGCGAAAATCCCAAAAATTAGCATCAGGAAAGAAATCATAAAGATCCAAGCAGAAATAAATGAAAAAGAAATTAAAGTAAAAACAGTAAAGATTAATAAAACTAAAAGCTGTTTTTTTGAGAAGATAAACAAAATTGACAAATCTTTAGCCAGACTCATCTAGAAAACAAGAGTGAAAATCAAATCAACAAAATTAGAAATGATAAGCGAGCAATTACTACAGACAATGCAGAAATACAAAGGATTATAAAGGACTATTATGAACAACTATATGGCAATAAAATCACTAACCTGGAAGAAATGGACAGATGCTTAGAAAAGTTCAATCTTCCAAGACTGAACCAGAAATAACTAGAAATTATGAACAACCCAAATACAAGCACTGAAATTGAAGTTGTGATAAAAAATCTCCCCCCCCCCCCAAAAAAAAGCCCAAGACCAGATGGCTTCACAGGAGAATTCTAGCAAACATTTAGAGAAGAGCTAATGCCTATCCTTCTAAAACTTTTCAAAAAATTTCAGAGGAAGGAAAACTTCCAAACTCATTTTATGAGGCCACCATCACCCTAATACCAAAACCAGACAAAGGTAACACAAAAAAAGAAAAGTACAGGTCAATATCATTGATGAACATAGAGATGTAAAAATCCTCAACAAACTTTTAGCAAACATAATTCAACAATACATTAAAAAGCTCATATACCATGATCCAGTTGGGTTTATACCAGGGATGGAAGAATTCTTCAATAAATGCAAATCAGTCAATGTGATACACCATGTTAACAAATTGAAAGATAAAAACCATATGATCACCTCAATAGATGCAGAAAAAGCCTTTGACAAAATTCAGCACCCGTTTATGATTAAAATTCTTCAAAAATGGGCATAAAAGGAACATACCTCAACACAGTAAAGGTCGTATATGATAAGCCTACAGCAAGCATTATTCTCAATGGTGAAAAATTGAAAGTATTCCTCCTAAGATCAGGAACAAGACAAGGGTGTACACCTTCACCCCTATTATTCAACATAGTTTTGGAAGTCCTAGCTAGAGCAATCAGAGAAGAAAATGAAATTAAAGCAATCCAGATCAGAAAAGAAGAAGTTAAGCTCTCACTGTTTGCAGGTTACATGATTCCGTACATAGAAAACCCTAAAGATACTATCAGAAAATTATTAGAGCTAATCAGTGAATTTATCAAATTCACAGGATACAGTATCAATACACAGAAATAACTTAACATTTCTATACACAAACAATGAAGAATCAGAAAGAGAAATTAAGGAATCAATCCCATTCACCATCGCAACAAAAAGAATTAAATATCTAGGAACAAACGTACCTAAGGAGACAAAAGAACTGTACACAGAGAATTATAAGACACTGGTGAAAGAAATCATAGGTGACATAAACAGATAGATATTCCATGTTCCTGGGTAGAAAGAATCAATATTGTAAAAATGACTATACTACCAAACACAATCTACAGATTCAATGTGATCCCTATCAAATTACCAATGGCACTTTCACAGAACTAGAACCAAAAGTTTCACAATTCATATGGAAACACAAAAGACCTCCAAATGCCCAAAGCAGTCTTGAGAAAGAAGAATGGAGCTGGAGGAATCAACCTTCCTGACTTCAGATTACACTACTGTCATCAAGACAGTATGGTAGTGGTACAAAAACAGAAACATAGACCAATGGAACAAGATACAAAGGAGGCAAGAACATACAAAGGGGCAAAGACAGCCTCTTCCATAAATGGTGCTGGGAAAACTGGACAGCTACATCTAAAAGAATGAAATTAGAACACTTCCTAACACCATACAGAAAGATAAACTCAAAATGGATTAAAGACCTAAATGTAAGGCCAGAAACTATAAAACTCTCAGAGGAAAACAGAGGCAGAACACTCAATGACATAAATCAAAGCAAGATCCTCTATGATCCACCTCTTAGAGTAATGGAAATTCAAAACAAAAGTAAACAGGTGAGACCTGATTAAACGTAGAAGTTTTGCACAGCAAAGGAAACTATAAGCAAGCTGAAATGACAACTCTCAGAATGGGAGAAAATAATAACAAATGAAACAACTGACCAAGAATGAATTTCCAAAATATACAAGCAGCTCATATAACTCAATACCAGAAAAATAAACAACCCAATCAAAAAGTGGGGAAAAGACCTAAACAGATGTTTATACAAAGAAGACATACAGATGGTTAACAAACCATATGAAAAGATGCTCAACATTGCTCATTATTAGAGAAATGCAAATGAAAACTACAATGAGATATCATCTCATACCAGTCAGAATGGCCATCATCAAAAAGGTCTACAAACAATAAATGCTGGAGAGGGTGTGGAGAAAAGAGAACACTCTTACACTGTTGGTGGGAATGTAAATATATACAGCCACCACAGGAAATGGTATGGAGATTTCTTTAAAAAACTAGGATTAAAATCACCATATGACCCAGCAATCCCACTCCTAGGCATATACCCTGAGGAAACAAAAATTGAAAAAGACATGTGTGTCCCATTCATGCAGCACTATTTACAATAGCTAGAACATGGAAGCAACTTAGATGTCATCAACAGATGAATGGATAGAGAAGCTGTGGTACATATACACAATGGAATATTACTCGGCCATAAAAAGGAACATATTTGAGTCAGTTCTGATGAAGTGGATGAACCTAGAGACTATTATGCAGAGTGAAGTAAGTCAGAAAGAGAAAGATAAATATCGTATACTAATGCATATATACAGAAGCTAGAAAAACAGTACTGAAGACTTTATTTGCAGGGCAGCAAGGGAGAAACAGACATAGAGAATAGACTTATGGACAGGGGGAGAGAGGAGGAGAGGGTGAGATGTATGGAGAGAATAACTTACATTACCATATGTAAAATGCATAGCCAGTGGGAAATTGCTGTATGGCTCAGGAAACTCAAACAGGTGTATCAGCCTAGAGAGGTGGGATGGGGAGGGAGATGGGAGGGAGGTTCAAAAGGGGGGATATATATATACCTATGACTGATTCATGTTGAGGCTTGACAGAAAACCACAAAATTCTGTAAAGCAATCATCCTTCAGTTAAAAAATAAATAAAAAAATTTAAAATACTATTATTAAACATTATCACAAATTTAAAGACATAGAGAATAGACTTATGGACAGGGGGAGAGAGGAGGAGAGGGTGAGATGTATGGAGAGAATAACTTACATTACCATATGTAAAATGCATAGCCAGTGGGAAATTGCTGTATGGCTCAGGAAACTCAAACAGGTGTATCAGCCTAGAGAGGTGGGATGGGGAGGGAGATGGGAGGGAGGTTCAAAAGGGGGGATATATATATACCTATGACTGATTCATGTTGAGGCTTGACAGAAAACCACAAAATTCTGTAAAGCAATCATCCTTCAGTTAAAAAATAAATAAAAAAATTTAAAATACTATTATTAAACATTATCACAAATTTAAGGCTCTATTCAGATATATTTCCAATACTGTTTTACACCTGAAATGAATATTTATAGTTATATCGCACAATAGAGTTTGAAAGATTTCCAAGGAGACCCCAAGCCAGATCCAAGTGCAGATAAATTTTTCCTTCCAGAGGCACCTTCATACGAGCAAGACTTGAGTCTTACAGAGTCACAAGTGACATGGGACTTACGCGCAAAATAACAAACCTCCCAAGCCTCAACCCTCCCTACTGTCGATGCCTATTATTGACTCTCAGCCCTCAGTTTACCCCACTGACCCCATTCTTCACATAGTGGACAGGCCTTTCAGCATCTTGCCTTTTGCCCTGTGAACACAATGTTAAGCTCTGCTAGGAGAGGGCGCTGGAGGTGCACAGCCGGCTGAAAGGTGCTCTTCCTGATCCTGGCGCGCAGGGGTTGGTCTCTTCTTTCCCCGCTGCTCAAGTGATTCCCTCAGGTGAGTCTTCTGCACAGGTGATCCACAATGTGGGTGTGTGAGAACATCGGGATCATCTGGTCTCAGCTGTAGCCACAAACCAGAACACACAGAGCCCTTTCGAACTTTGCAGGCCTGACTGAGGCCCACTGACCTCTTCAGCCCCATGTTGCACCTGTACCCGCCAGGGCTCACCTAATACTCCCTGGCATCTGCCTTGGCATTCTGCTCCATGACAACGGCTCCCAGGGTTTCAGCGTCTTCGAGGAGCTGGCAATTCACCACATCTCTGACCACCTCCAGCTATATCCCCCTCCCTCACATCTTGTCCTTTGGGCCTGCCTGCTGGTCCTTGAACACACCTCAGGCAGCAAGTCATCCCTGAAATATCCACGTGGCTTCTCTTCTCCCTTTCCTGAAATTCCTACCTAAAATGCCATCTTTCATATGGTATTTACAATTGTACACATTACCCTGGGCAATCTTCATTCTCTTGAAGGACTTTGCTGGAGAGAGTATTTCTGGCTGACATTTTTTTATCATTATTTTAAGAATGTCATTCTGCTCTTTCCTGGCCTGCAGGGTTTCTGCTGAGAAATCTGATGAAGGCCCAATTGGAGCTCCTTTCTGGGTTCCTTTCTTTTCTTGCTGCCTTTAAACTTCTTTGTTATTGACTTCTGACAGTTTTAACATAACGTGTATTGCAGAAGGCCTTTTTGTGTTGAGGTAACCAGGAGGAGCTAAGAGTGCCCAGCTGCCTGAGGCCAGGGGCGGCAACCAGGAGGAGCAACCCCACGTTCAAGGAGCAGTGGCTGCATGGGTGCAGGAGGGCCTAGAGGAGCTATTCCATGTTCAGGGTCAGGAGGGGTGGCGGTGAGGAGATACCCCTCGTCCAATGTAAGGAGCAGTGGCTGCGCTTTGCTGGAGCAGCCATGAAGAGATACTCCATGTCCAAGGTAAGAGAAATGCAAGCACGATGGTAGGTGTTGCAAGAGGGCATCAAGGGCAGACACACTGAAACCATACTCACAGAAAACTAGTCAATCTATTCACACTAGGACCACAGCCTTGTCTAACTCAACGAAACTAAGCCATGCCCGTGGTGCCACCCAAGACGGGCGGGTCATGGGGGAGAGGTCTGACAGAATGTGGTCCACTGGAGAAGGGAATGGCAAACCACTTCAGTATTCTTGCTTGAGAACCCCATGAACAGTAGGAAAAGGCAAAATGATAGGATACTGAAAGAGGAACTCCCCAGGTCATTAGGTGTCCAATATGCTACTGGAGATCAGTGGAGAAATAACTCCAGAAAGAATGAAGAGATAGAGCCAAAGCAAAAACAATATCCAGTTGTGGATGTGACTGGTGATAGAAGCAAGGTCTGATGCTGTAGCATAGGAACCTGGAATGTCAGGTTCATGAATCAAGG